>LR750309.1:492877-572918 GCA_902729485.2 Mus minutoides | reverse complement strand
TGTGCTGTGCACAAACGTGACATCAATCATTGGCTAACTGCTCCACACAGGTAATGAGATCACTCCAGCCTGCTTCTACTCTGTAAAGACAGCCAGCCAGCAGAGATGAAAACCAAGTGGAATTTATATTTTAATGCAACTCTTATTATTCAAACACAAAAATTAAACAATCAAAGTTGGTAAAAAAAAAAAAATGTAACTGTCTTTCATACAAGCTGAGTGAGGTAACCTATTAGGTCTGGACTTCTCCCTGTGGTAGGTGGGGCTCCCAGGCATAAGGACACCCTCTTTTTCTTTATTCATCATGACATGCATTGGTTATTCTAAATGCTTCTGCCCTGTAACATCAGCTAATCTCAGTCAGGCTTTCATTAACAAAAAAAGAGTTCATGAATTTGAAAGAGAGCAAAGGGAAGTAGACAGGAGAGTTAGGAAAGAAGGACCGGAAGGGAGGAATTATAATTATAATGAATTATAATTATAATAAAAAAATAAGAAAAAAGGTGCTTGAAAAATCTGCATTTTATTTAGCTAACTTAGTTTATTTAAAATCAAATTTATATTTATGAAAAAATATATACTTATTCTTATAGTTGCACATTAGAAAATGAAAAATAGATTCTTGAAAATTGCACAGAAACAAGAATTATATTTAAAAAGAGCTACATTTCCCCGCAATAGAGAGCAGTGTCCTATGTTAAGGCATTCATTTTCTGTTTCCTATTTATTGCTCTAAAACCAAAATGGAGGCAAAAGAAAACTGTAGTTTTATTTTTCCACTAAACTATCTTCTTCTCTAAAAACAGTTCACAAATAAATTTGAAAATATAAGCATGAAAATGTGTTTTGACCTTTCACGATCTTCTGATAAAATAATCAGCAGCCAACACTACCTGAATTTGCCCGTGTGGGGGGCTGCGCTACCCATGTGCTGGGACCCTGACTGTGTGATCCCTGCTGGAAATGAGAAACTAAGGCATCCAAGAATTATTTCTAGAAGACAGTTTAAAATGAGAAAGGGCCGGGAGGAAACGGGAAGACGAGTAAGCCCGACCATGACAAGCAGAAGGAAAAGGATTTAATGAGGTCAAGTTGAAAATATAATTTCAGATAAAAGCGCCATTGAACTCTGCCCGCTGCTCTCCTAACAGGGAGATATAATCAGCTTCCTTGGTCTCTGCTATGGATTTTTTAACTCAGGAAAAGCATTTTGGCATAAGAAAAGAAGTATGAAATAGCTTGGCTCCTAATGAGCAAGAATCTAAGCCCACAATTTCACGGCATTCCGAGTGGCTGTCTTTTAAGACTAAAGTAATTAAAATCTAATATTTCAGATTTATTTTTAGACCTATAGACCACCATAAGGCTGCCTACATCCATGATGTATTTTTTTTTCCAATTTTTTATTAGATATTTTCTTAATTTACATTTCAAATGCTATTTCGAAAGTCCCCTCCCCCCTCCCTCCTCCCTGCTCCCCTGTCCATCCACTCCCACTTCTTGGCCCTGGCGTTCCCCTGTATTGGGGCATATAAAGGGTAAAGTTTTTAAAACCTGGATGCACAGGTCAAGTGCATCTATATGATACATGCAATGAACTAAATGACCTTCTTGAGATAAATAAACAGCAGTGGCTGATAATGGGTCTGATAACTCCATTCATTACTTCACCAAACGTTGCCAATGTGCTCACAGTTTCATCGTCAAAAACCACCATAGCCTTCATTAAAAGATGGATATTCCAATTGTATGCCAAGTTGTGGATCAAGTTTTTCCTAATCATCATGAGCTCCACCCACATCATGTATCCCTCCGTCTGGTAAGAAATGTTAAATTAAACTGCAGTACATAACGAAAACAGAGTGTGCCTTCTTACACTGAAATGTACAATTACACAATACTAGTGGTTCCTCTTTTGCATTTCAGTTACCCCCTCATCCACTCAGGGAGTCACTGCTGTTGTTTGGAATCCTGATATTTTCCAAATGAACAAAATAAAATAAAGTGACAGACTCAACATTTTCATTCAGCCACAAATGTAGACAGGGTCTATTTCCTAAGAGAGTAACAAGGTATTATAAAGTTTCTCATGGTACAAAAAAAAAATATCCCTGTGGTTTCTATGAGGTGATCTATGTTAGGCATCCACGATCTTCTACAGTTTTGACATATTCCATTCAAAGACAGGATGGGGGTCCAAGACAGTTTTTAGTTGAATACCTACCATCCTGGTAGGTGACCAAAGAAGCTGAACCTTAGTTTTAAGGTCATCAGACAAGCTCTTGGAAGAACACAGGAAGGGCTAGGGCAGAGAAGAGAAGAACTGATCATAAGGCATTCTGAAAGAGTAAGAAACTCCTTTGGACCCCAAGAAGAACAAGGATGTCTATGCCTTCTAGGCTGCCACCACTGGAAAGCTACATGTCTAGACACACAGCTCACTAGTGTCAACTAGGGCAGGGCTAGAGACACCGTAAGAGTTTGCATTTGCTTGTCTAATTACCCCATTCTTTGGGGGGCGATGAATGTTGCCTTTCTTCTTTGAAAGACACAATTCTGATTAGGATAGTGTTTACTTTAAGACCTGGTTAAGATACTTTAAACACTTTATATAGATAAACAGAGCACAGTGGTGATGTTAAGAAGTGCACATAAGCTAAACTTCTCTCTCTTTTTTTTTTCTCCAGAGTCATGTTGCAAACGGAGAAGTAATATTCTAGAGGCTTCATTGATACTGTGATCAAGTTCAGATACCCCCTTCAGCAGATGTAGCCCTATATTCTGCAAAGTGTTAGTCTGGTCTTTATACAGAGATAGCTATTAACTGGGACAGAGGTGAGGCTCTACATTAGGCTATCAAAGTTAGCCCTATGGTTTATAAGTATCTCTTTGCTTGGGATACCGCCATGTAGATCCTGTAATTATCAGTTTCTCTTTCTCTTTCCTCTCTATTTTATATGTCACACTGTTCACACAGATATGCTCCTTGGAGAATCTGGAAGAATACCAGTCATACTTGTTGATCAAGAAGGACAATGTACGGAGACTGTACAAAAAGCCATGTGCTACATACTCTTGAATGAGAGACATTTCCTATGGAAGCTGAGGGGCCCCTATTAGCATGCATGTCTATAAGCTTGGGAAAGCTATAATTATTTTAAATTTTTTTTATCACACTTCCTCTTAAAAGTAGCTGTCATGAGGTTCCGGATGCAAATTCTGATACTAGTGCTTTGATTTCAGCAAATATCTTAAGAAGTCATGCTCTGCCATTTTCAGTGAAAATGTTCTCAGTTAAATGATACCAGGGTAAAAGCTTGCTCTGACTATAAAGAGGATACCAAGGTGAGGCTGTTTCATCGTTTGGTTTGGTTATGATACGGAATCACAGTTCACTGTTTCCTGTCCCCTCAGAGACACATTAAGTCCATAGTCTTCCTGACCATCATGCCCTTTCTCCCAAGACCAAGCAAAGACCCACAAAGCAATATTAGCCTGTTCTTCCACAGTGTAATAACCCAGTGGAAAAACTAATATCCTGAGCACACATTAGAAACATGTCTTATTGTATGCCAAGGAGTGTTTGCATATCTCAAAATCTTCAATACCTTTTTTTCAACAGCAAAGGCAAATCAGGCCTGACTTCATTAATGGGCTTCTCAAAAACTCAATAATTAACCTGGCTAAGAATTACTGCTCCTTCTATCAGATTATTTTAGTACATTGTAAGGAGTATACCAAATGTGACCCATGAGCACATAAGTAGGATATGGGAAACAGGCAAACAGTGATTTCCATGATAGTTCTGTGTCAAAAGCCTTCCTTGTCAACACACAAAGCTGCTTTAGATGTGCAAATGAGCCTGTGCTGTCACTCCTCAGGATTCCGAATAAACAGTGGGTTCTCATGCAAAACACCTTTATTGCCTTCTATCTAACTAAATTTTCAAAGAAGGTTTTCTTGAGACCATTAACACACATTTTACTTTAAAATATTAGGATAAAAAAGAAAATTCCCAAAGCATATCAAACCCTCACACTACACTTTAAACAGAAGATTGTCACAAATGGAGTTAAGAGATTCACCTATATTTTATTTTGACTCTTAAATAGATGGCAGTTTGAAAAAAAAATCTTATTAAAGTAGTGGCTTCTATTAGGAATGCTGACAAAATTCACCAATCTGGAACACAAGGTCACAGTTTCAGTGACAAGTGAATTAAAGGAAAATCAGATAGTCTATAATCAATGATTTATCTTTTCTCCTCTTCTTCATTTTTTTCTAACCAAGGAATTAAATCCAGACTGGGTTAGGTTAGCTCAGTTATCTGTGATGTGCAAGGCAGACATCATCCATTGTGCTCCTAGGTTGATTGACAGCATGAATGACAGCCCGTGCCAGTCAAAGGCAGATAAGGGCTGGGTTCTGCGAGGAGCCCCTACTTGAGAACCATCTGCATTGTCTTGGCCATCACGGCTGGCAGGAAGGCTGATCTGAGATACGGTGATGGTGAAGCCCTTGCCTCAGAGGACAATCAGTGCCATCTGCCATCTGCATTTAGAACAACGGCCATCAGGGTGGCGTCTTTCTTCCTTTTTGAAACTTTTCGACAACATCCCCTCATTGAATGGTGCCAAAGCTCCATTATGTGAACTGTGCCACCAAAGTCCCGCTCTTGCTATTCAAAAACAAACCAACCAGACTGATCAAAAAGACCCAAAACACTGGGAAGAATGCAAGGCCGTAAGAGAGGGCACTAGGAAGGATTCTGTCTGACGGACAGGGCTTGGTGAGATACAAGCGGAAAGCCATAGTGTATGTTCTCGGGGATTCAAATGTTAATAAGACCCCAAGGTTTTGTAGACTTTTCCAGAGAAAAGCATGGCCTTTGCAGAGCTGTGCATAACTGGAAAGGAAAACAGACTAACTGCCAATAGTTAGAGTAGGAGATGGGTAGAGCCGTAGATAATAGCTTGTATACAGGCGACGTCAAGGAAACAAAGGCGGTGAGAAACCGGAAGAAATGAAAGTCCACCCTGGCAATGTACGATCGTTAGTCCTGCGCATCACATACAATACTAACGTGAAGTGTATCTTGGTTGAGGCAATTACGATCCTTTGTGAACCGTCATGCTCAGATCAAAACAGTGAAATATGATAAAGGCACAAAATCATGACATACTAGAGGACGTACAAGTAGCTCATATCCTAGGTCTACGCCTTTGGCATGAAGTGTAACGAGACATTATAAAATTGTTTGCTACTTTGTCAGATTGCAAACGATCCCAGGGATACTCCATGGGGCACTGAGTGAAGGCCAGGGGAAGGAGGGGTCTAAGACAGGAGGCAGAGGAAGTCGGATTCTTTTAGGTCACCTAGAGGCTAAGCTTTCTTCAGCCACGCACAGAGTAGTGGTCTTGTTCGTCTTTTGGGTCTGAGCAATAGCAACAGGGAGAAGTGGGAGGCTGAGGTGCCACAAAGGCTTAGCAAGAGATGCTGAGCTCCCACTCTGTGCTTGCAGCATGACGCATAGAGATTTATGCTAACTTTAAGAACCTCAGCCGGGCGTGGTGGCGCACGCCTTTAATCCCAGCACTTGGGAGGCAGAGGCAGGTGGATTTCTGAGTTTGAGACCAGCCTGGTCTACAAAGTGAGTTCCAGGACAGCCAGAGCTATACCTCAGCCCATCGACACAAACTGGTCCCATAATGAAGGGAACCTCTAGAAGCATTGATTCTTCCCATTCTCTGCTGAGGATTAAAGGCAACTGTTCAATGGTTTCCGTTTTCAACCTGTGAGTCGCAACCACTTTGGGGGTCCAGTGACCCTTTCACAGGGGTCACATGTCCCGTATCCTACATGTCAGATATTTACATTACAGTTTGTAACAGTAGCAAAATTACAGTTATAAAGTAGGAAAGAAATGATTTCATGGTTGGTGGTCACCACAACACAAGGAACTGTATTAAAGTGTCGTCAGGTGACTTCTACCATCTACTCTAACCCTCTCCTCCTGAGAACATGCAGATTGCTCAAGGAAATTATCTCCACTTGAAATTCATAACACTACATCTTAGATGGATCCTCTGTACTACCCAGGGATCTAAAGCCTCGGCATACTTGATAGGACTATTTTAAATGTGTTCTTTTTCCCGTGCCCCAGCTTTTCAGATTATTTATAGCTAATGTCCTACGTCCATATTGTACTTTAAAAATAAAAATCAGTAGATGTCAGCTTCCTTAAAATCTGATTTATGAACATACAGATTTCTCTATGACTCTACTTACATATAAGAAAAAAAAAAAAGAGGTGGCGATCCATTCACAAGCACATTATAAGCTTCCCATTCTGGCTCTGGAGTCCTTAATTTTTCTAAGTCAGTTCCAGAAGCATTATCCATTCAAATAAATAAAGATTTAAGAGGATGCAATCATTTTAAAGTTTGTATGGTCTCTGGCATATTTATACATAGGCATGCCCACCAATGAGTGGGCAGAGAGAGCTTCAGCAATAGCAGGAACTATTTAGAATCTCTAACATTTTAAAACCTTGAGGTGTTTTTAATGGGATCAAAAAATTATGAAAATCTGATGTGTGAGAACTGCCAATGGTTTAGTCCCTTCGGATTTGGTCAGATAATTCTTTGTGCTGAGTTACCCAGTGTGGTGGTTTGAATACGCTTGGACCAGGGAATGGCACTTGTTGGGGTAGGCATGGTCTTGTTGGAGGAAGTATGCCATTGTGGGGGTGGGCTTTGAGACCGTCCTTCTAGCCTCATTGGAGCTAGTCTTCTCCAGTTTGCCTTGGGAACAGGATGTAGAACTCTCAGCTCCTCCAGAGCCATCCCTGCCCAGAAGCTGTCATGGTCCTACCTTGATGATAATGGACTGAAACTCTGAACCTGTAAGCCAACCCCAATTAAATGTCCCTTACAAAAGTTGCCTTGGTTCTAGTGTCTCTTCATAGCAATGAAACCTTAACTAAGGTACCCAGGGTGATACCCATTATGCTAACATTAAAAGTAGAGAGTAAAGAATTCTTTAAACAATATATACAACAATCTTAAACTATTCAATGCTACTGAAAAACATAAGCAAGGATTTTTAAATGTTTTATCTTATCTCTTGAGGAAGCCTGAAAGAGTGTATTATCTCTCTGTGCTATGATTCTAAAGTTAATCAAACTTCAGCCCCCAGGCAAAAACTGTCCTGTTGCATGGAAGAGCCAGGTACCAAAGACTCCAACGGAAGACTAAATATCTTTCTGAATCAGCTCTTAGCAGCTTGAGTGACAAGAATACTTAAGTTGGGTTTACCTAAATCTTTTATTTGCCTTGTTATGTGAGTTTTCATACGTTTAACAGAGTTGAAATTGTATAAGCAATGGCAGACAAAATATTTAAAAGGAATTTAATCATAATTAATAACTTTATTTTGCCTATCTTTAATAGTCATTATTTAGCATTATCCCAAGATTATAATCAAGTAAAGAAGGCACACTCATGCTATGCCACTAAATGTCAACAGACACACCAATGGTCATAGACAGTGTGCCAAGTGACCCATGATTGGGGGCTAATTGAAAGTGAGTGAGATGATGTAATTAACTAAGCAGATAAAAATTTCACTAAATGCCATGGGTTTTGTAAACACTTGCTTCAGAACATTTGTCCATTACACTTGCTTCTCTTTAACTTGCAGAAAGTATTAAACTCCAATGTGTAGGCAGTATAGGTGCCTTTAGCCATGAAGCATCATGTTAAAAGTATATTTCAATATCCTACCAATATGGGAAACATTGATATGTCAGATATTCGCAACTGGGAGGATCCCCTATCTCATGCCCACCAAGTAGACACTACATCCTAATTACCTAGTAACTAGTATTTTTATTTTTCTAGCAGCTGTGCCTGTTCCTAAGTAAACCACTTAAGGAAGGATTTATGGTGCCTCACAGTTTACGAGGGTTCAGCTAACCATGGTGGGGTGGACACAGTAGGTAGAGAAGCAGAAACAGCAGTAGGAAGGAGGCAGGGATAAGATACCTCCCGGGGCTCTCATCCTCAGTGACCTACTCCCTCCAGCTGGCTCTACCTCCAAACATTTCCAGAAGCTTCTCAAATGACCCAACTAGATAAAGACTGAGCCAAATACACAAGCTTTTATGAGGGTCACTTCCTATCCAAACAATACACAGAAGATCTTATGGAGAAGGAAGAGTTTAACTTTAACATGGGTGTTCTGTTTATTTGCAGACAAACTAAACAGCTGAAATAGAGGTGAGTAAAAAGAAGACACCATCTCTATGCCATCAAAGATGATTCCGTGTGTTTAGTAGGACACAAATTTGCTGAAGTTCGGGAACACATTAGTGAGCTCTGAAGGCACCGTTGAGAACATTCTAACAAGGAAAGCAACAAATGACTGCCAGTCACAGAACAACACCCACTCAGCTTCATCCAGTTGCTCCTCAGAAGGATCTCAGTCTCCTGTTCTCCTGTATCATATAAGGCACGAGATTTGTCTGTTTGAGATCTCAGCTATGTTGAAGCCTTCTCTGGAGATAATATTGTAAGTTGGAACTACTCTCTGGGCTATCGGCTTCTAGGAGGAGTCAAGGAAGACAGGAACTAACTTTGTATCTAATTTTTAAAACAAAGCCAGGCTCTTTATTTTAAAAAAAAATCTTTAAAATCTACAGAGTGCAATTTTGTGTTACATATAGAATTCATCTTCTCTTCTGGGCACATTTTATCTAGTCTACCACCGACACATGTTGAAGGGCACCAAGCAGTCCTACTTTGCATTTTGTATGTCGCTGATGCTGATGGAAGATTAAAACCACTATCTTTATTGACAAGTGGGAGTTAGATTCAGGATGTGACTTCATTTTTCTACTGTCCTTTTAAATATGCAGCTGATACAGTTGGGTAAATACTGCTCTTGCTTGTGAACCAGTTTACATAGTTTGCAATTCTAATTTACTATACTATACTGTTTTGTTCTCCACATTAGAAGTTTTATTGCAGTTTTGATAATGTTGTGTTCCAGCATGGACATAAAATTATGAACATTTTGACGATTTTACTGGTTTAACCAAATATATATGAATGAGTAACTAAGCATAGGGAGGAAGATACGTATATCTTGTATATACAAATTTGTATTTTCTTACACATGTTTATAGCAACATACACAGAGAGAAGTGAATTCCTAAATATCCCAGTTGTACATCAGGCATGTTATCAACAAAACACAAACAAACAAAACAACAACAACAACAAAACACTGCAAATAATATTTTGAGTCCTCTACCAACTAACATGAAATAATATCCTGGCCAGCCTTAGGCCCAGTCCTCCATTGATGGCTGATACAGTAAGAGCTCACAGGCTTGCCAGGGTTTGCCTGTCCTCGAGCTTCACAAATTCCACAAGCTTCTTAGTTTGATTGATGGTCTCAGCTAAAATTGCCTCCTCAAGATTATAACAACAGAAATCAAGGAGCACACCGGGTAAAAACTAAAGGTTGCCCTGTAAATCTTTACCAATGTGCTGCATGTAGTTCAGGTATCTCAGGGACCGAGTGAAAGAGTTAGCCAAGAGCTAACGTCTAAAGTACAGATGTGACCTGTGCCCTTGCACAGTGGCTTAAAGAGAAAATCCCTCCAGGATGGACTCACAGGAGGAGGGACTCAAGCTTTCAGACCAGTGGTTAACAGCAGAAGCATGGGAGAGAAGAGCGAGCTCTGGGAGACATAGGG
The DNA here is from genome assembly GCA_902729485.2 of Mus minutoides. Taxonomy (NCBI): domain Eukaryota; kingdom Metazoa; phylum Chordata; class Mammalia; order Rodentia; family Muridae; genus Mus; species Mus minutoides. The sequence continues at coordinate 563,155 of LR750309.1, read as the reverse complement.
GAAATAAATGGTCTGCATAATGCCAGAGGAAAGTTGACCTTACCATCTCTACTTCTTAGAGTAGGAAGATTTCTCCAACCTGGAAGAAACAAAGCCTGATGCCTGATCCCTAAGAGGAGGAAACCGAGGGCAACAGGGATGGAGGTGGGCATGCCCAAGGGAAAGGTATATTTTCTCACCAAGAAAAGGGCTGGAAAGGTAGGGAGAGAAATAATTCAATTTGGGTGTCCCAGACCAAATAAGGCATCACCTGGTTTGTTTAGCTTGCCTTCACGTTAGTTGAAGTTATTTCTCCCTGTTTGGGTTAGTTTCAGAAAGCCCTACGTTATCTCATACGTGCATGATTCATTCAATTTAGCTGACTTCTTATATTACACTTTCAGCTGTAGCCTGTTCTGCGGGGATTTGTTCTTGCCACTTAGTTTTCTGTCTGTGGAGGGATAAACACTCTTCCCTCACATCTGCTAGAGATCGCGCAGATTTATGGGAGAAGGCTTACAGGGTACAAGAAAACTGCTTCCAAATTACGTTCAGTGTGAGAAGCAGATGCAGATTTCTCAGAGCTTTCTGATCCCCACATCTCTGCAATGGCCAGGGTGACTGGAACCCAGAGCCAAGTCTTCAAGTTGCTGTCCCCTCTGCCTGATATCCACAGAGCAAAGTGTGTGTGTGTGTGTGTGTGTGTGTGTGTGTGTGTGTGTGTGTGCTTCCATAAAGGCAAGTTTGTAATCAGGGCTAGGGATGTGTTTAATAGATCATGACTAGAAAATGCAATCAAATGGAATAGAGAGAAAATATCAAAGTTTGCCAGATCAATATAACTATGTGTATGTGTAACCTCCAGAGTCCAGATCTGCCCCCATTGAGGTGGGGCTTCCAGGCCACTTCCAGCTAGGCTGGCTCCTTTTGTTATGCAACTACCGTGGCCAGCCTCCTGTGCTGCTGCTGCCTTGGCCAGAACTACACAGAACTGCCAGGAAGTCCCAGGAAGAACGCCTCCTGCATAGGCTCTAGGCAGCTCCATGTGCTCACCAACATGGAGCCAGGGGCCCTGGGAATGGGATGGCGGGGTTTTCCCTCTTCTACTCTCTCTTAACCAAGAAAGATCTTTAAGTAAAGACGCAGACATGTTTTGACCGGAGAACTGACTCAGTGTCTTATTTTTTTCTCTCCCAGCTAGCCAAACAATCCCCAGACCATCTCCCAGGGGACCTAGTCTGTAATGTGGGTCAACCGCAGGTGGTGGACCGCAACATCTATGTACCTGTACTGTTAGGTTATGATCAGATAATGTTGAAAGCTAACATTTTAGAATAAAACTTACTTATAAAACCAAAGAGTCAAGCATGAAAATTATCCTACAGGCTTTTAAATTTTCTTTCATGAGGTGTTTGTTTATTTTCATGGATTTAGCAAAGTTGTGCATGCTTAGAGAGTTGAATTCGATGTTCAACACATAAACATTACAGGACGTTAAATCAATGAAATGCCTACTCTATTATTTACCTTGTGGCTGTGATGAAACACAACGACCAAAAGCAACTTATAGAAGAAAGGGTTTACTTTGGTTTATGGTTCCATAGTGGGGGATGCATAATAGTGAGGCAAGGGGCGGGGAGGGGCGGGGAGGCAGCAGCCAATCAGAGCAGGAAGCTGAGCGATCACATCTTTAACCAAACATGGGAAGCAGAGAGCGAACTGGAAGTAGATGTGGCCACAGACCCACAAAGCCTGTCCCCAGGGAGATGCTTCCTCCAGCAAGGTTACACCTCCTAAAGGGTTAACAACTTCCCCAAACAGCATCACCAACCAGGTACCAGGGGTTCAACTTCCCAAGCCCACTGGAAACATTTCTCATTCAAGTTACGGCGTCTATCTCTGCAAACATTTATCATTACTTTCTCACGAAAATACTCAGACTCCTTTCTTCCAGCCCTTAAAAACCATATGTTTCATTGTAGATATCTATAGTAAGCTTATCTATTGATAAGTCTGTCATAGACCAGCTCTTCACCGGCTTCATTCCACCTGCTTCTTATGTCTTATATAGTCAGTTGTTTGATGAGTTATGCATTCTAAACCTGTTTAGAATTTAGTATGATTGAATTGATAGTATAGTTATATGACTGTTGGTCATAGCTCTACAGTTGGGATCACATACTTGACCCCTAAAATAAAAATAAGATTTCTAACACCATGACTTCTTTGTTCTCTTATCAATGCTCAAATACACACACACACACACACACACACACACACACACACACACACATCTATATCTATCTATCTATCTATCTATCTATCTATCTATCTATCTATCTATCTATCATCTATCTATCTTAACTGGAACAGATCAAGGCTGAGTGATCACTGATAGGCACGCTAAATTTTGGGACTTGGGTGTGGTTTTTGAGAGTACTTTGGACAAGAGTCCCATCTGGCGGTCCTTGCAGTAAGCCTAATCCTGGGTTGAAATGACTGTTCAGATGAATTTCTAAAACCAGGTCTCCCTGTCCGTCCTAGTACAGCTGACTGAGTTCATTTCCAGAGGAACTAGCACTCAGATCATTTGCCGCATTAGGTTCTTAGACAGCTTTACAGGGAATGTAGACAATGAGCGTGCAGTCTATGTATGAGACATGCAAACAAAAAATTAGTTCACACGGTGGTCCAAAGGGTCACACACTACAGTACACTGAGCACACAAATAGTGTGCATAGGAAGGATGATGCTAATATACAGTTTTCTAGTTTTTTTTTTTAAAGTAAGAATAAAATGTCACTGGGCTATCAGACAATAAAATGGCATATAAACAAAATCCAGGCAGAAGAATATTTATATCTTAATTAGAAGATAAATCAGTAATGATGATATGGTACTGCTTACTTATTCTTTCATAAATAATAATTATGTTCATTTAAATGTACTTGTTATAGATGGGTTGTTGCAATGCAATGGCTCAGTGATGAAAGGACTCCACACAAATGATGACGATGTCAGGGGACTCTCTAGTATTCACACAAGGAGCTGGACACAGTGGCTTTCTCCTGTGCTGGTAGGGCAGAGTCTGGCTTCCCCCTGGGAAGCAGCGACCTATGCCAGTGCAGCTGAATCAGAAAGATTCATTCATTGAAAGACCCAGACTCAAAACGTAAGGCGGAGGCCAAGTGTAGGGGCCTCCTGGTATTTACTTCTGGCCTCTAGATACACACACACACACACACACACACACACACACACAGAGAGAGAGAGAGAGAGAGAGAGAGAGAGGAGAGAGAGCTGCTACAGTCCATTAATGTATAAAATTGATTTTTAGATCAGTGGACCTCAATAGAAATAATAACATGAACAAAAATAGGAGCTATATATGTAACCTGAACTTGTCTAATATTTTAATGTCTGTATTTTTAGAAGAAATATAACTGGGCTGAAAATTCTCAAATATTCTCAAATCAACATGTAGTCACCACAAAAATATTCAATAAAATTTTGAACATATTTTTGACTAAGCCCTTAAATATGTAACTTTTAAAATTCAAACTAGTCATTTAACTGATAAATGGTCAAGTATAGCTAGTGAGTACTGGCTTGGAAAGCACAGATCTTGAACGTGCACCACAAAGCTAGTTGTTCTCAGTGGATATGTCTATGAAAAACAGTGTCTATATTATACTGGTCTCTGTCTACAGTAGGAAAGCATCAGTATACACATTTTAGAAGCCACAAAACAAAACTCATAGCGAATACATTGGCTTCTAATTTAAATATATCCTTTATATAAACCACATAATTTATTCACTAATAAGGATTTTTCAAAGGCACTAGGATGTCTGCTTGCTTCAATAGCTCTCTGAGCTAAACGTCTACTCATAAAGCCATCAACTTCCTCACTAAATTGAATTTGTGAGCTACTTTTAAAGACTTTGCTTTACACATAGATTTGTACCAAGACAGTGTTTTTGTAAAAGTTGAGAATACTTAAACATTTAGAATCTGCTGTTATCTGCAAAGTCCCACGCAGAGCAAGGAGAGAAGCAACAATAAGGTCATTTTAATTTGCACAATGTCGCAGTGTGCATTATGACGTCATACTGAAATATCACAATAACAACAACAATAAAATCCTCCCTCAAATAGTTCAATCATGAGAGTCAGTGACTTACTAAAGTTCAACTACAAGAATGTGAAGGTCTGATTAACAAATAAAACTCAGAGGAAATAGCTTATCCAGTAAGCATTTGCTTGTGTCTTCAAGAGATTAAGACTATGTTATATTAATTCCCAAATAACTTGCCATATAATTTTCTACCATGAAAACTATTCTTAAATTAATATAAACCACATTGATATGAAAAACTTATTAGGCATATTTATTAATAAATGAAATGATTATGTATGACTATAAAATGTAATGAAATATTTCAGATACTTTATACCTCATTACAAGGAAAGAAACATATATTGAAACAATCACCATCATTTCTGTATTAGTGGCATATTTTTTAATAATCACTTTCTGACTGGAAGCATAACAGAAACTTCGAATGATACAGAAGCCCTTACTCTTTCTAGGCTACTTCTTGGTTATGATAATGTCTTGCTTTCATTTTCCTGGCATTACAATAAGAAGGCCAATCTCTCCATCTCCTGAAAAATAATACATTTGCTTCACTTGTTTATCCTGGAAGCCCCGACTCAGAGAGTTGCATTGCTCTGGGCTGTATTCTGTTTCATTGTTCCTTTATCACGCATCTTTTCTCCTTTTCTGATTCCTATCAAATTCCACTAAAGGTCTTATGTAAATTCAAGAAAGGGAGCACTGCTTCCACAGAATACCAAGGAGCTACACTACTTACATTTTTAAATTGATTTGGATCTTCCCTTGCAATAACAATGAGCAGTTAAGTTGCATATATGTTTTCCTGAGGGTATACCCTGTCCATGAAAGACTGTGCTGTCTGTCCGAAGCCACAGATGAGACCCTCACCTTGGAGTAAGTAAAGCAAAAGAGAAATGTAGTGTCATGATGAGCTCTGAAGCCAGCTTGAGGACAACGTGAGCACTAATCTAGGTGCCCTGATCACCAGCTGGGCCAGGTGAAGAACTGAACCTCTTTAGTGTTCTAAGAGTTCTGACTTTCTGCCATGATCTTTCGTTATTCTAGCATTTTAGTACATATGAACATCAACACTTTGCAAAGCCTTGATTTTGATAGTATAGATTAAGTTACCCAGCTGTGAAAGCTATGAACGACAAAGCCAATCCGGCACATCTGCTGTGCTCACTGCTGCTTTAGTGACTGGATTTGAGGACCACACCACAGAAGGGAATACACATGTGTTACTGGTGAAAGATATATGACGGGAGAGGCCATAGATACTAGGGTAAGACCTCACTTCCCCTAAATTGACCTGACGATCTAAATAAGGATACTTACAGAAAAATGCTATTCCAATCTTTAATCAGTATTGCTTGCCTTTTCAGTGAATGGGGGAGGGGTAAATGCAGAGATATGTAGATATTTAAGATGTCTAGAATGAATGACAGTTTAATGATTGGTGAGGTGTTTCATAGGACCATATACCTCCCTTCTGAACTATTGGTAACTGGTAGATTCTGAGGGAAAGTCAGCCATGACCTACGGTTGTGTATTAATAGTGTGAGTACACAAGGCTCCACTGGACAGTGGCCATAGGATGGTCCTGATTAAAATGAGAGGGTCACAAAACAACACAGAACCACACATGTTGGAAAGGAACATGGGAGATAACAGGCAGGAGGACAATAAGAGAGGGTGGGGTGAGAATGGAGAGACTGTTCTGTAAACATGCATGAAACCACTACAGAAAACATTTTATCAATAAAAGTTTCTAAGAAAAAAAATAAGAGACTTAAAAGAGAACAACTCCTATAAATAATAAAGCCCCACAAAACACAAACAAATAACAGCAGAATATTTTTTTTTCTTTCACGATATATAGCAGAGAGAAGGGTGATGAAGGACCTAATTTTGATTCCTTTAAGTGAGGATGTTTCTTTTTTTTTCTTTAAAAATTTTATTAGTTATTTTTTTTATTTACATTTCAAATGCTATCCCGAAAGTCCCCTATACCCTCCCCCAGCCCTGCTCTCCTACCCACCCACTCCCACTTCTTGGCCCTGGTGTTCCCCTATACTGGGGCATATAAAGTTTGCAAGACCAAGGGGCCTCTCTTCCCAATGATTGCCGACTAGGCCATCTTCTGCTACATATGTAGCTAGAGACACGAGCTCTGGGGGATACTGGTTAGTTCATATTGTTGTTCCACCTACAGAGTTGCAGACCCCTTTAGCTCCTTGGGTACTTTCTCTAGCTCCTCCATTGGGGGCCCTATGTTCCATCCAATAGATGACTATGAGCATCCACTTCTGTATTTGCCAGGCACTGGCCTAGCCTCATAAGAGAGAGCTATATCAGGGTCCTCTCAGCAAAGTCTTTCTGGCATATGCAATAGTGTCTGGGTTTGGTGGTTGTATATGGAATGGATCCCCGAGTGGGGCAGTCTCTGGATGGTCTTTCCTTCAGTCTTAGCTCTGAACTTTGTCTCTGTAACTCCTTCCATGGGTGTTTTGTTCCCCATTCTAAGAAGGAGCGAAGTATCTACACTTTGGTCTTCCTTTTTCTCCAGTTTCATGTGTTTTGCAAATTGTATCCTGGATATTCTAAGTTCCTGGGCTAATAACCACTTATCAATGAGTGTATATCATGTGTGTTCTTTTCTGATTGGGTTAAGGTGAGGATGTTTCTACTGAGTTCAAGAAAACTAAAGTTTGAAAGTTAATTTTAGACATTTAAATATACGTATTATATACAATCAATTCCAGCTATATATTTTGAAACACTTGTCTAGTATGAGTTTTATTAAGAAGCAATCCTCAAAATTTCAAAGCTGGAGATATGGCTTAGTTGGTGATATGCCTGATAACAGAAGCAAGTATCCCTGAGTTTAGATCCCTAGGGCCCATCAGAATGCCAGGAGCATGTCTGTATCCTAATGATGAGGGTAAAGAGGCAGGAGTTTCCCCAAAACTTTCTGGTCAGACAGTCTAACTTTTTGCTGAGCTGTGGGTTCAGTGGGCTGCCTTGTGTCAAAATTAAAGTGGAGCATATAGTGGTCACCCATGCCCTGATCCTACCTATCAAGAGGCAGAGGCCGGTGGATTCCTGTGAGCTGGAGGCCAGTCTGAGCTACACAGTAAGATCTAAGCAACTAGAGCTATACAGTGAGAATTTGTCTCAAAATAGATGATAGATAGATAGATAGATAGATAGATAGATAGATAGATAGATGTAGAATGATTAAGGAATACACCAAACACTGACCTCTGGTATCTGTGTGCACATTTGTATGCACATACACATGCATATACATACAGATATGTAAGTTTAAGGTGTGATATTAAAGAGCAAAGCCAGCAAGTATATATATATATATACTTGCTGGCTTTGCTCTTTAATATATATACATATAATATGTATACATATTATACACACACACACACACAGACACACACACACAAAAACACACAGGAGAGACAGAGAAACTGAAACAGAGACATACACAGACAGAGAGACAGAGATATCCAGCAACAAAAATTTAGAATGAATCCCAACTGCTGAACCAGCTTCTGAGTCCCATTAAGAACTAATTTCAAATCTATAAATTTTGAAACACTTGCAGGGTAGAAATTAGTTTTAATCCTATAAAAAGAACTACCTCATGAAAAAAAGTTTTCAAAACAGAGTGACCAATGTAATTGTTCAGATCAGAAAGTTATCCATGAATTTATAGTGCCCAGGGTTATGGGAATTACCCATGGTTATGGGAAGTGCCCAGGGTTATGGGAAGTGCCCATTTCTGCTCAAGGAAATGAAAAGCTAATTCGTTACATTTGCTCATCAGGTTGTTTTCTCATGCTACCTTCTAAGACAAGATGAGGCTGTCTAGTTACTTAAAATACAGTGGTTAGGACAGGTGAGATCCCATCCAAATGTCGAAGCAAAACAATCAATGGGGCAAAGAAGTAGATGTTGGTCAGCAGACCAGTTACTAGAACAATATGACTTTGCTATCTCAGGGCACAGAGTGCATACGCACTGAGTTGAAAGTGTCCACTTATTGTAAGGAGGTTTACAGCACTTTCCCCATAGGAATACATTTGCAGATCAACTTATTTGTGTAGGTCAATGACAAGAGTTTAAGGTGTGATATTAAAGAGCAGAGCCAGCAATTATACTAAAACGGTTCCAGGATCAGAAAGAGCCAATCCAGTGGTGACTCCTCACTTAGAGACAGCAGCTGTGTGGATGAGAACTCAGTCCAGCCCTCAGCTTTCTGATGACTGGCCCAGTTTAGTGAGGAAGCAGATGGGAAACTCAAACACTGGAGAGCAATTTGTTTATCTGCATAGACTAGCATTTGTGGCATAAACAGCAGATGGCTTTCTGTCTTCTTAGTTGCAATATTCTGAAGTTTACTCTTGTATGTCTTCTGATATCCCAGGTACTGTTACTATTATTATATCTAACCTACTAAAATACGGACCCCATTAGTGTTTTTATTTACATATTCATTTGTGTGGTTTATTAAAAGATAAATTGCATTAAACCACATAAACATTAAAATATAAATTGCATAAATTTCCTCTTTCCCTTTTCTCTTGCCAATCCATTTCGTGTACCACTCGTCTTGCTCCCTTTCCAAATCCTGGCCTTTTCCTCTTTGTTATTGTTGGACACACACACACACACACACTCTTACATATATAAATACATCCTCCGCAGTCCTTTAGTCTCATTTTTATGCATATGATTTTAAGGCTGACCACTTAGTATTAGCCATTAAGGGAACTCATCTCTGGAGAAGGTCTTTAGTTGTCTCTAGGTTTTGTCTGTGGTGGGGTTCCATGAGATTTCCCCTTTTCATATTACATGCTTTATTTTTAAAAGGTGTTCCTAATGGCTGTTGCCTATTTATTTACTTATTTATTTATTGCTTGATTCTGTAGTGCATTTCTCAATACATAAGAAGGCTTTTAGAAATTCACACAGAAATGTGAAGATCTTACCTTGTACTTGAGCCTTTTAGGAGTGCGGGCATCTGACTATGTATAACATTGAAAAGAGAGATTCTCTTAATAAGTAATATAACTGTATAGATACAATACTACATCTATTATTAAAACTGCTAGAAAATGCAAGCCAAGAAGACAAAAGCTATACACAAAAGGTTGGAAATAATGACCAGCTTAGCTTTTATTTTTTTCAGTTTATCTTTTGCTGTGATTCTTTGATGGGATTTCTTGCTATTTCTGAAGCCAGGAAACTGTTCCTTATAGTGAACTTTCCTCATACCATTCAATGGGTTTTAATTCAAAGGCAGTCAGTCAGGGAGCAGGATGAGATTTCTCTTTTGTATCGTCTCTTCCTACTTTACTCAATGAAAGCCTTGTCTGCTTAGTCTAAACAGAGAACAGAGCTAACAGTCTGTATGTGAACATGTGCTTTCTTTCCTCAGGACACCCTAAAGTTACCTGGAAACAAGCATGCCTCCCACCTGAACAGGTTCCCAAGACAATCATAGGCAGTAGCGGAAAATAATGTCACTGTGAGCAGGTTTAGCTTGAAAAAGCATGGGCAGTCTGTCTTCCCTCCCCACTATAGAAACTGAGGACACCATAGTGTGCTATAGACATGTGGGCCTGGATGGGTCTTGGGTCGGGATGCAGGGTTAGGGCCGTCCATCTCATTGTGCTGACTCTGCATAAGCATGCAGTCTGTGCAGGTTTATTCTGGGACTGAAGCTCATTTGTAAATTTCCATTGCTTTCCCGGCTTTCTGCAATAAGCATCAATCATTTCTAATCATAAATAAAGTTATAAAATCTTGAGTACTCTTTAATGAATTATTATGATGTGGAAATGATTTCGGCTGAGCAGTCAGAATGCAATGGTAGCAAATAGAGTTATCTATAGGCAATTACATAAATGTGTCTACAGGAAAAATAATGATGCATAAGATGCTAAATCCTAGTTCACTGTCTTCTGACTCCAGAATGACTTTCTATTGGAACAGGAGGATTGACTGTCTCTTCCTCAACTGTCCAAATGTCACCCTGCCTTGCAGTCAGATCGCAGAAGACCTTCAGTCTCATGAATTACAGAGAGAAAGGGACAAAGAGTGAGAGGAAGTGGGGAGAAAGTCACACCACACATACACAAAGAGAGAGAGACAGGGAGAGAAAGAGAGAGAGAGACAGGGAGGGAGGGAGGGAGGGGGAGAGAGAGAGAGAGAGAGAGAGAGAGAGAGAGAGAGAGAGAGAGAGAGAATAAAAATTACATAGTTGCATTATTTTGGATTCTAGATTAAAGTCCTGAGTAAGCAGCAGGCAGAGTTTATGCAAACCTTGAATGAGCCAAGCAATGGAACTAGTGTTTCTGAAAGTTACTTTCAGACTTTAATGCAGAACCGAAAGTAACAGATTTAAACTGATATTCCCGACTGCCATATGGAATACAGTTTCAGCTTTTTTTCTTGATTGGATTACACTGCTCAAAAGTACTAATAAAAATGGTATCAGGACCAATACAATGCAAATATGCTGTTCTTACCCTTCACAACTTTATTGACTCCATGTAGTGACTCTGTGAATTCTGACCGCATAGCTTCCTTTTTAACAGTATCTATGGGATTCATAATCTCAGAACTTCTCATTAACTTATTATTATTTCTAACTTATTTCTTTATGGGGAGTATTACTCATACAGAGAAGTCAGATCTCCGACTATTAAGGAAAGCAGTAGACCCTCTTATTTGTTGCTTTTCTGGTTTGACTATGTTAGCTTTATTCCTACCCAGCTTCCTGACTTATGGGGTCAATAAATGGAAAACAGAAGCATTATAATCATGAGATACGGCTACAAGGCTTGCATATCGGAATGGATAAACAGCATTCAATTGTGAGTAACAGCTTTCTGATCAAATAGGAAAAAGGGTCACAGCTCTACCTGAACTGGCATGCCAACAAAGAAAATGCATTATTGCGAAGCTCATTTCTGCAGGATTTGCCTCTTTCCCTGGACACCTCACCCTTCTACACTTCATAAGTCACATGCTGTCTAAGACCAGATTCAAGGTTCACTCTGAAAAGATTACATTCCCAGGGTCACTGAGAATAGAGGTGGGAGGGAGCCTTCAGACTGAAGAATGGAACGTTGATTTATGTAGGGCTGCAAACTTAAGTTTTGCCCAGGATTTTCCACCTTTTCAATTTGAAAAACTAGAAGAATAACAAAATAAAAACAAGTTGCATACAACATAAATGAGAACAGTAAATCACTCTAAGTGCAGACTACCTTAGTAGTAATTAGATGATTTCAGAATCATTACTATAGTTTACAAGTGGTGAGCACTACAGATATAAATCCTATGGATGGTGAGAACTAATTCTCCCAGAGTTGCAAACTAAGATCAAAGCTTCATTTATAATTTACTTAAAAGTGAAGAACACAAGAATTATTGTGATTTACTAACTGAGATTAAAAAAAAAAAAATCAAGCCACAATTATGGCAGGAAGTATCAAATCCCATGTCCATATTTATGTCTTTCAAACAAAGAGGTTCCAAAGTTCATGCCTGTTCATACCTTTCAGATGCATCTTCATCAAATTCAAAGGTCAAATTCCAGTAGTGTGGATCAAAGCATCATAATGTAATAAAGAAGGGTTGAAGGGCCTCAAATGCCATTTGGCCTTTTCACTGTCATGACTGTGATCGTAGAGGAGAATGAATTAAAGTTAATTTTATATACTGGCTGGCAGAGGAGGCCCTCATTGTTATGAAATGGGCATGTTTGAGGACAAGGGCAAGCCGAGTTCATAAAATGTCACTTCACAATGAAATATATACTCACTTGTTTCTTGAGGGTAGGACTCTACACACGTTTACATGAAAATACGGGTTTGAGAACAGGGTGGGGCTCAGCCAGAATGAGCAATGCAGGCAAACCAATTCTGAGCTTTGCTTCAGTCCAAATCACTGTACCCAGGAAACTGTATCATTGAGTCCCAGTTTCTCTCATATGCTCTCTGCCAGCACAAGCTACCATCCCCCGCCTCCCAGGGACTGCTGTGAGTTTTAAATTATTTTCCATGAACCTGAATTTGTCAAAAGTGCTTTACTTTTTGGAAATTTCAAGACCTGAGTTGGACATGAGCTAGCGGAAACAAAGATGAATTACTATAGAAGCACAGTGAAGAGTCCTCGTGTCTTTGCAGGAGGCACTGGGTAGATGAACAAAGATAATTCAACGTCAATAAAAGAAGTAAATAGGCAAAGCAGCACAAAAAGAGGAATAGGCAAATTGTGAGAGAGCAGTTTTACAGTCTTACCCACATGCTCAATGTTCTTTCTAAGGTCTAATGCTGTCTTGGGTTATTAGATACTCTCTTTCCACCTTTGATTTTTTGCCATGGGTGGCAACCAACACAGAGACTCATAATTGGCCAACGTGCTAAGAATAAGCAACTATTAGTGTTTAACCCTAAATAGTACATGTTCATCATACCCTCACCTCTGTCAAGGCTCATGTAACAAGGAACATCATGGAAAAGGCAGGCAGAAAGAATATAAAATCCAGAAGAATGGGGGAAGGCACTGTGAGATGCTGTCTTCTGAGCTTGTCATAATTGTGGCACTCATGGACTCAGAGAAGCTCTGGTTATCTGCACAAGATACATGGAAGATCAGGCCAACCACAATTGTAGTGTGGATGGAGTAGAATCTCATAATCTCCCACTCCTAACTGAGGTTTGATGGACAGTTGATAGTTGCTGGGATGAGAAGAATCATTTTTACTTAGGGGTTTGGCCACTGGTTGGTTTCCTATACTACAGAAGATGGTCCCACATCCATCTACATATGAGCATCAGTAATTGGGCTTGTTGGGCCATAATGGATGGATTTGTTTGTCTATAATGGAGGAGGAGGAGGAGGAAGAGGAGGAGGCAGGTCGTTGCATGATGCAATGATCATATCCCTTAGTACACATATACAAATTTTTGAAGGATAAATTCTAAAAAGAAATATTTACGGATATACTAATCGTTAAAAAAATATTCTATACACACATTGGCAGTGCCTTCTTTTAAATACAAAATCTCTTACTTTCTCTTTTGCAATATCCTTTTGAATATCCTACAAGGACTGTATAAAACAGAAATTACAATAACATTTTATAAAACTGAGCATTCTTTCACCACGCTCACCATCATTTCCCATAATTCCCTTTTAAAGCCATCCCATTCCTCTTGTTGCTGTCAAATGAACACATTTCTCCATCTGATTCAAATTTATTTCTGTTTCAGTAGGGCATTAATCACCCCCAATAACAAGTAAAACAGCGAAGGATGCATACATATTCTTAAATATGAATGTTGGCTCTGTATACTAAGAGAGGACCAAGAGGCTTTTGACATTTTATGAAGATATGTCGCGTTCCGTACGAGTAGGTAGTGAATTGCAAAGCCAAGTTCCTGAAGTACTAATGACTTAGTGTATCACAACATGTCATTCTAATGGGCCTGGTACAATAGATCTCAAAACACAGTGCCTATCAAAATCCCCTCGTGGAACTTTAAAATTATATTAAACTCACCTGAATTGCTAGAAGCAAGAAAGTGTCCCTGTATGCTGGAAATTCTAACACACAGCACTGCCCCGTCTCATCCTGGATTCCTCTAATACACTGTGTAAAGCTATTGCCAATTACGTTCAATAAGCAAGATTGGAATTCCCCATGTTGCTTCTTTTTCATTCAATCCCCTATTGTCTCTCTCTGTCTCTGTCTCTGTCTCTCTCTCTCTCACACACACACATACACACATCAGACTGAACATATATATGTGTTGACTGATGTGATACTTAAGAAATTACTGAAGCCAAATGAAGCTCTACGATGAAATAGCATCAGAGGGTTCATTGCAGGAAAAATCAACATCAAATATATTAAATTGTCGACAAGAATATTCAAACTGTTTAATGCTTTATCTACTTTTTGATTCTTTTCCAGAACAGGGAATTTTACAGATGTATAAAAGGATTTTAATGGTTGCTATGTGTGCTGAAATAAATATATTATTAGCAGGAGGCCTAATTTATATCTCAGATCAGAGGAAGTTCATCGCAAAGCATCCAGAGGCTCCTGAGAGCCAGGCATCAGATCTGTGCACGCCCCTTAATGCTCTATGAATTCATGAGCATGCAAGCATACAAAGATCCCCTTTTATGTTTGTTATAACTGCTTGGCCTAAACAGAACTGGTTTCCACAGCAAGATTACCTCAAAAAGAGACAGAATATTGGAAAGAATAATTTGTCTTGTGAATAAAATATTATAACTTGGTAGTGTTTTCAAGATAGGATACTGTGGAGGAAGAGCCTCTTTTTTTCTTTTTTTCTCTTTTTTTCAATAAAGATTTCCTTTTATCTTAAGAGATATTTTTGCCCCTTCTTCTCAAGAGCAAAAATTGACACAGATTACTTAGCAATGCTGTAAAGCCTGGCATGGTCAAGCTGTGATAATGGAACTGTCAATGCTGTTGAGATGTACTTAGGTCCCGAGGATGGCATTTGCAAATGTAACTATGATCCTGGCTAAATCCTCTTTGCAGGTCTGGAAGGGGAAAGAGCAACTGAATAGAGTTCCCTAATAGCGTAAGTCACATGGCAAAGAAAAGAAGAGGGATATTAAGAACAAGAGTGGTCTTTAAAGATTGTAGAGATTGTTAATATGCGAAACAAAAACTTCATTATGTTTAAGTCGTGGACAGACACTTAACATATGCAAATCATAGTAACACACACACACACACACACACACACACCAACACACACCAATTTCTGTCTGGCTCTCAAATGATCAAGTTTTTTTTTTTTTTTTTTTTTCTGTCCACCCTCAACTCTTTTCATTTTGATATTTTGTCTGTTTGCTAGTTGTACTTTCCTTATCATTACCACAAGAGACTTAAAAGACATAGATTTTACTTTTATTAGGTACCCTCTTATCCTATTCTGGATTACTGGATTAATTTATTTATTTTGATCTTTGCATATTAGACATTAATCTTATCTGTTATTCCTGGTTCAAAAAATTCTCTTTTAAGTATACTTTAAAACTTCTTCTTACTTACAGTTGTTTGTTAAAATATATTAATCTGTATTTTTTTCCTTCTAGCCCCTGTTCCCAGAATGATGACTCTGATACTAATTATTTATTATTAAAGGTGTAGGCTATAAGCTGTGGTTTATTCTCTGACTATCTTGTAACTTATTTAACCCATTCTAACTATTCTATGTCTACCACTTGGTTAGTTACCTCTCTAGTCCTGACCCACTACTTCTTTAGCGTCTACCTCAGCATCTTTCTCAGCATCTTCCTGAGTTCATCTACCTGCTGCTTTATGCCTGTCTCCCAGCATTCTCCCTCACATTTTCTTGAGTCTCTTTTTTTATACTCCCACTATTTCCCAGAATCCTCTCTCTTCCTGCCAGTGTCCCTCCTCCTATTCCCTGCCTCAGCTCATTGGCCATCAGCTTTTTTATTGACAGGTGAAGTTTATAAGAGATTCTCTCTACAGTTTCTGGTTTTCCCCTAAAAAACATATATTGGAAAATCAGGTGCAATTCAACAAGGTAAGGAAGAGAGGAACAGAGAGAGAGTCATTGGGGCAGAATGAAGGAATTAAGATTCTGTGAGTAGGAGGGGTTCATTATTGATGGGTGTGGTGGTCTAAACATGCGTGGTACAGGGAATGGCACTGTTAGGAGGTGTAGCCTTGTTGGAGGATGTGTGTCACTGTTGGGGTAAGCTTTGAGATCCTTTTCCTACCTTTCTGGAAGCCAGTCTCCTAACTGCCTTGGAACAAGATGTCGACTTCTCAGCTCCTCTGGTACCATGACTGCCCTGCTGCTTTGGCCATTCCTACACTGCCATCTTTGACCCCCATCCCATCTCCTCATGTGGGAACACTGAAGTATATAGCTCTCCAACATGTCTGTGATGTTTCTAGACTATTCTCTGACTGCTCTAAGCCATCGATGAAGTTTCATTCAGTCTTGTCTTTCATGCTCCCTTGACCATATGGACATTACTGCCCTCTTCGAGAAGGATGTTCGCTTGTTTCTCTCATCCATTAGGCATTGAAGTTGCTCAGAAAATGGACCGAATCCCATTAATCTTTATAGTTCTAGCCTTTGATATTGTGTCTGCAAGTCATGGTTTCTCAATGAAATGGAGATCATCTTCGTTGTGGCAAAACCTAGCCTTGGGGAGATGTTGAAAAAAGTCTTAACTCTTATAAAGGCTGTGATTCCAACAACTACAGTGCTGGGCAAATGAATGACGCATCTGGGAGCCACACTGCAGGGCACATGTGCAGTGTACATCTGGAAGCTACACTGCAGGGCACATGTGCAGTGTACATCCGAGAGCCACAGTGCAGGGTATATCTATAGTACATCTCCGGTGAAGAAGAGAAGAAGAAAAGAAAGGTCTAAAAGGCTTCTTATATGGAATAACCAAAACTATGAGAAGCATTTATATAAGCACTCAATCACAAGCTATTTCTTTGAGGAAGGAAGGAATGCAAACTTGCTCTGATCATTATTATTTGGGTGACTGTATACAATAATTATCTCTATATATAGAGGAAAACCCTGAAATCGGATGTGGCATTTACATTACATTGCACAAGCACCACGTGCTCTACTCTTTCACCAGGCTTATTTATACATAGTGTTCTGAGACTCTGCTCTCGGGATGCTTCTTCACGCTCTCTCTACTCAGTAAAGTCCAATATACCCATTAACCTACAACCTTCAAGGTCCCGTGATACTTTCTTAATCACTAAAGGAGAAGCACTGCTGTTTCTGGTTCTTTTCTGGAATATAATTCTGAGCCCGTGTTCCCTTGTACCTCATACTGAGTAGCTGGATGAAAACCAAGTGGAATAACAACACCTGGAGCATTGTCTGCCCAAGACGAGCAGCCTCCCAAGGTCCTCTGTGACTGCTGTTTGGAACAACAGTGAAGATCTTAGCACAGTCATGCCAGGACTTCCAGCTTCCACAGATCTTATGCAGTCCCAGCAAACACAACTTTGGGAAAGTCAGCTTGACCTTGCCTGTTACATGATGCAACTGGTATAAGCCACAATTCAGGAGCTATCTTTCCTCTCATGTGCTCAAGGAATAATGGTGCCAGCACTATTTTTAAGTAATCAGGGTGATGATGAATTGCACAGAACTCATATACATTCAAGTAATAGTATATTAAATTATTGACATGAGCAAATCTTGTAGAAACCTAGTTGCACAAGGGATTCCAAAGAAAATAGATGCATTCTTCAATATTTTTATTTTAAATCGCATTTTTTGAGACAGGGTTTCTCTGCAGCTCTGGCTGTCCTGGAACTCACTCTGTAAACCAGGCTGGCCTTGAACTCAGAAATTTGCCTGCCTTTTATAAGTGAGTATATGTCGTCTTTGCTTTACAAGGAGATGCAAAAGTTTTAGAATATGGTTTTGGGATAGTGAAAACATCTACCAACCTCTGGGCATGATGCTACATGACTAGGATCCAATCTGAGGCCAGCAGGAAGTCACCCTGAGGCACTCAGCTCGGAGGGCTCTAGAGAGTTCTCTCCAACCATTTCTTTTGCAATTATGCCACATTGCATCCTATTTTGCCAAGGGCATGGTCTAACTGGTGGCTTTGCTGATTGACTAGCCTATAGGGCAGTGCTATGAAAATGGAGAACTTACAGCCATGACTGTGGGGGCTGAGGAGGCCTCCCTGCAGACCATCGGTATCCTGCCATGAGTTTGTGGCTTCCAATGGATAATTCCATTTACAAGTCACAGCTGATAGACTGTGAGTATTGAGGCCAATATTATTGGTTAACAGTAGCTTTGGATTTTCAACATATGTCTACATATGCTGTCCTATATCATTAACCTGGACCATGATCCAAATGGGCCAGGACTAACGCAATATCTTTCTGGCAAGTACCATTCATGTTCTCAACATAGGGCTTATTTTATTATTTTTATGTTTTTATTATAGTTTTGTTTAATTTATTTTTAGGACCAAAGTTGTCTTGATATTGTGTTTCCTAAGAACTGAGGAAAATCAGGCTCAAATAGAACATTTATTCATTTAATTTTATACTTGTAAAAGTATGCAATGCAAGTGAACTGAGAAGTCCCATCCAGTGTCACCATTACAGAGTTGGAAAGAATATAGAATAAACAACTGATGAAATAAGAATTATAAAGGTGCTACAAAAATTATTTTGCCAAGGTACTGATACTGACTGAATAAAGGAGCTAACTATATAAAAGAAGTGTCTAGAAAATCTTTAATGCTCCAGTCACATGAATGAAAGAGATTTTATTTCTGTGAGAATTAGGAAAATGATTCTGTAGCAATGGAAAGGGAGCCTAAGTTTCTGTGGGTGGACTGCAGGGTACCATGGCTTGGGAGCCGGTTACAGCCTCAGTCCTTTCCTTCCTTACATCTTTCTTTTGTAAAAAAAAAAAAAAAAATCTCTGGCTACAATTCTCTTCAAAATATAAGTCAAAATGATCTGAAAACTGGAATTTGCACTTAGATCGATAGTGTAGAATAAAGAGCAAAAGAAACCCCATAACTAAAAGCAAATATCGTTTTTTAAGAGCAGTGAGTAAAAGATATTATTTTAATATAAAATAAATGATGAATCATAAATTATAAAGTAAATACAAGTTTTGCCATGAACAACAGTTTCAAAGACTCATTGTCATCAGTCTGAGCATTCCAAATAAGATGTGATACACAGACATAACACACATGCTCATAAGCCCTTATTACACATACACAGAACATGTATGTGCACATGCATGCACATGCACATACATGTACATGCACACACATGCACACCCACAAGAACATGCATGTGCACATACACACCACACAAGTCGTGGGAAACATTCTGTGTATTTTATAATTAGGAAGAGAAAGGTGATTTAAATAAACAAAAAGCTGGATCACAGACTGGTGCTGAACATTTAAAGAACATTAAAGAAAATAATGACACTGAGCAAATGTGGATGCTAATAGCAAGTGGCTTTTAGAAATGAGCCGTGGTAAACTGATTCCTGATAGCTAAACTCTGGTCTCTGCTCTATGGCTCTGCCTTCCTTTGCTGTACTGCAGTGGAAGAAAATGCCTGAGAACCATCATTCAGAGAGTACACCTTTATACTCAGGTCTCTTTTATTCCGATTATGGTTTAGAAGTTTCTTGATTGTGTACAGTGAAATTATAGAGCTGTCCCAGTACACAGCACACCTTGACTTCCCTTTCCTGTCAGGATGATATCCTTCTGTGTTCTTACTATCCTCTTGACCTTTTATAAAGATTGTGAAATCTCTGTATAGTAATGTTCCCTTGTACCCCATAAACAAAATCCTCACCAAAGCAGTGATACAGTTATCCACTGGTGCACAAAAGAACAAAGGAAAAAATTTAAATGCTGAGATTTTACTCAGTGAATGACTGGGAACAGTCTCTGGTAGGCTTAATGTCTGTTTCCTGTCTCACATTTTTTCTTTTGCATCTTTTGAAACAAACAGAAATATTCCTAATCATCACACATGTGAAGGAGATTACGGAGCCTTCCCCGCAATCATCTATAATCTAAGAACACACAGAACAAAGATGATATCAAAAAATTAGGTCAACATTTAAAATTTGGAACAACAATACAATACACTGATAAGAATTCTTCATCCACCCAATTCAATACTGTAAAAATAACAACACCTGCTTTCACCTTGGCCACGAGTCTGCAGAGAGTAGAAGTCCTAATGCAAGATCTGGTTTTGATAACCCTGATCTCTTGAGCCCATTGTCGTGAAAAGTTCTGGTCCAGAAAGACATATTTATTTTCCCTGAAGTCTTCAATAAAGCACAAGGAAGCTTTAAAACATGTGGTAGTTTAAAAAGGCTCACAAAGTTATGTTGCAAAACTATATGGAGTTTCTGTAGTGATTGCTGCAAATCACTGACCAGTGCATGAAAGGCCCTAGGGATAGTTGACAAATAGCTTATGGATATAATAGGGGGAACTCTTGGGGTTTTTATTTCCTTAATGCATACATATCCTGAGGCCAAATGAATATCTTTATTAGAGGCCATTTCTCAAAGAAGAGATAATGAACACAGGGGAAAAGATAAAACCTACATATTATGAAATATTTCCAGTATAGGTTTGATTTTAATTGGGGCACTTCAGCATATACCAGATGGTTTATTGAAATACTTCACACAAAATTGCATACATAGTCCAAATGGAATTAATAAGAGAGATTTAGTCTTTTAAATTCTTGTTATTGAATACTTCATTTGAAACTTTGTGTGAATTCTAGCATGAAGTCCATCAAGATTTCGTGCTCTTCCTTATTGCTACCCCATTTTTACTTTAAAATAAATAAACTACATAGTTATTGTTTTGCATATTTCAAAAGGTTGTACAAAGAACAAATAAGGCATTATTTTTAAAGGAACTTAAAAGAGCTACATGGAAACAAATGGAGCACTGATGTTATTATACAGCATTTTCATTTTTATAATACATTAATAATGTATATAACAAACATTTATCCTATAAACAGAACATAAGTAAGAAAACAATGAAATAAACATCAGTTCCATCTTTGGATAAAAGTATAGATATCTACTCAGAGATGAAAATATTTAAGCATTTAAAGGTCTCTAAGTATTCAGCTTATGTCTATATGGTAACATGTGCTTACTACTGGAAGATATTTTTTGTTAATGATGTCATCATATAATACTACTCACCAAGTATTACTGATGCACAGACATGAACAGTACGAGTTGTACAGATACATATACACCTTTAGTGCCTTAAGTGGCTCTGATTAAAAGAATTTAACTGTTGGTTACTTGAAACACAAGGAGGTATTCTTTAAATGATGGAATTTGAAAATGTGAAAATATAGTAGGATTACTTATAGTTAATTCTCACAAGATTGAATTCTGATAATTTTATTATTTATTTCTCATCTGAACATGAGAAATAAAATAAGCTTATGAGCATCTGCTTATAAAACCTTAGAGCAGCCTTGTCCTGAATAAAACGGGGTAAAACAAACATTAAAAGGATAACATCTAAGCCTCAGAGATTACAAAGTAAATGAATCTAAGGGAAAAGAATATGTATTTGTATCTAAAGTCACAACCAGTTGGTAAAATGAATTTCCCAAGTACATGTATGCCAGACAGAAGTTCTGAGGTGCTACAAATCCTGATGGGTTAATAGAATGTGGCATCTGAGTCGGACCAAGCCACAAACATCTAGCCTTCTTCCCTCTCTGACACTCAAAGTGACACCGTTTCCCAGGAGGTTCTGACCAACCATATCTAAAGCAGAAGAGTACTTGAGCTCTCTGTATTATTTACTAATAACAAACAGGTTTGTATTCTTATTACTGTTTTGTTGTGATTTGCACATTTCTTTTCACCCTAGAATGCCATCCTATCAGCCACACCTTGAAGCTGTTGTAGGAAATACTTGAAAGAACAACTTTTAAAAGTGGGTGTTTATTTTGCTTTTTTTGGTTCCTGAAAGTTCAAGTCCAAGTTGATCTGTTGCCTCCTGCCTATCATGAGGCTGAACATCATGGCAATTATATTATGAAACACTGGAGGGTGTTGTTCACTTCACAACAACCAAGGAGGGAGCAGGAATGAGGGTGGGGAAAACATTCAAGAAGAGGAGAGAGATGAAGGGGAAGACATAGATATCGAAAGAGGGGAGGGAGAGAGACGGAGATAGTGAGAGGGAACCACAGACAAGGGATGTCTTTACTGGGATCATCCTCAGTGACTTACTTCTACCAACTAGCCCATAGATATATTTAAAAATTAGCGTATGCCATTGATTAGGACAGTGCCCACAGGATCCAGTCACTTCTCAAAGCTCACTAATCCATCACTCAATCACTTGAGCCTTTGTGGGGCATCTCAGATTCAAACCCCACTATATAAAGTGAAGTCCTCATCTGCAACCAGAGGCCATATGGCTTACAGATCTTGCGAGGAAAACTAGAAACTGCCATAGAGCATGGAGCTGGAAGAGCTATAGCATGACAGGAGTTAGGGGGAAGGTCAAACGGGTGTCTGATCTCACAACAGCTAGGGGTCCCTTGTAAGGAAAGGGTCAGAGGGTCCTGGAAGAACTGACTTCCATCTCAGAGAGTCCTGCAAGAACTGACCTCCGTGAATCTGGTGTATTTTCCTTGAGGAAGGAAACAATAATTCGAAACTCGATCTATCTACAACAAAGCACAATGGAAATTCAAATGTCAAATGTCACCTCCCAGGAGGAATGAGGAAGAGGTAGGTGATCCAGCTACTACATGCTGGAGGCCTTTTTGACTTGAACCTAGAGGTTGACGCAAAGCCCTGCTGACTGATTCCTTTGGAAGTTTTACTTCTTTAGGTCCCACTCTGTTGTTTCCACACCAGGACCAGTGGGATGTAGATATTACTGAGAATGTGTGTCTGTCTTAATGACCCCATTGTCTCATTCTGGAAGACTTTAGATTAATGAGTCCTGTCTCTGGCTGTTGTAAGGTTTTATTCTCTCATAATATTCTCTCTCTCCTTTTCCCTCTCTCCCTCTCCTTCATCTCCTCCCCCTCCCCTTCTCTCTCCTCAATCTCTCCCTGTTCAGGATGATGTAAAGAATATTTACCTTCCTAGACTTGCTTTAATTTTCATATATTTTTTTCTCTAAAAGATCTATTAAACTTATCTTTCAGCATAGATCGCACATACAGCAGATTATAATATGTGTTTGGCTTGCCCAGTTTTAGTATACAAAGCTTCTGCTCTAATTTTCAACTGTTACCCAGTGAGATGTGGCTCAGTCAACTCAGGTTCAGAAAACACTCTTTACATTAATAAGATTTCAATCACCTGTATTTTAATGAAGAAACAGTTTGAGAATTTCCCTATTTGATTCAAAATTTTAAGTACAATAATTTTAAATGTTAAAGATTTAAGGTGAATTTTCTTTCTCAGTTAACAGTTTTTTAATAAAAGGATAACAATTCCCCTCACTTTATATTTTATTCTTCCAAATCAGTCTTGTCACATGTAATTCACCTGATATTAATAATAGAAAACAATCACTTTCAAGAGTGTGATGGCTAATATTGGCTGCCATCCTGAATGGATCACGTCAACTGAGCACTCCCATGTGAGACTTTGTGGTGAGATTATTTAAGGTGAGAAGACCCTCCCTAAGTGTGGGCAGCATCTTCTGGTGGCAGCCTAGACAAAGGAACACAGAAGAAGGTAATTGGTTTTGTCAGTTTGCCTTCACTCTTGTTGGCAAGTCCATCTATCATACTGTTGTCACTGCTACAGCCATTTACTAGTATTAGAACCTGCTTATTTGGGCTTTCAGCATAGACAAAACATCGGCAGCTCTCCAAGAGTCTTCCTGGCTTTTAGTCCTATACTGAGACTGTTGAGGCATATACGTTTACTTCATGGCTGAGGCCTTTCTGGGATGAGATAGCCATTGTTGAACTACCCAGACCCTATCCTATAAGCTAATATTAAAATTTCTCTTTTAATACATATTATACATATATAATAAAATATATTTATTTTGTGGGTTATTTACCTCTAGACATATCTGACATGCACAAAGAGACAATAAGCTGTCGTTGCTACACAGAAAAGTTTCAAAATCACAGATTTAATTTGACAGCTATTTGCTACATAGACACCGCAACTTCATAAAGTACAGTTTACACCTGAGGAATTGTCTTTAGGATGGCAAGAAACCTTATCAGCCAATATGCCAAAGTCAGATCTAGCCAAGGGCTATGATTCTAAAGTTCCTTCCCCTTCTACAGCACAGCATACAAACGTAAGTGGGAAGTTATTTCAGGGCCTCAGACATGAAGCTGAACACTTTGCCTGTGAAAGACACACTCCACAGTTACAAACTGTAGTGGGAACCACAAATGTCTGAGCAAATTTATGTAAACACTCTTAAATTAATCCAGGCAATGCTTGATCGTTGCAGGGTACAGCTATGGAGAGGCGTGCAGGTTCCTGCTGCTTTGCAGGGATCATGTTCTC
Organism: Mus minutoides; assembly: GCA_902729485.2. Lineage (NCBI taxonomy): Eukaryota > Metazoa > Chordata > Mammalia > Rodentia > Muridae > Mus > Mus minutoides. The sequence goes on along the minus strand of LR750309.1, from coordinate 538,894 downwards.
CTGCTTTGATTGATAGTTAGCGTCATGTTCTCCTGCTTTGATTGATAGTTAGCGTCATGTTCTCCTGCTTTGATTGATAGTTAGCGTCATGTTCTCCTGCTTTGATAGTTAGCGTCATGTTCTCCTGCTTTGATAGTTAGCGTCATGTTCTCCTGCTTTGATTGATAGTTAGCGTCATGTTCTCCTGCTTTGATTGATAGTTAGCGTCATGTTCTCCTGCTTTGATTGAAAGTTAGCGTCATGTTCTCCTGCTTTGATAGTTAGCGTCATGTTCTCCTGCTTTGATAGTTAGCGTCATGTTCTCCTGCTTTGACAGCGTCATGTTCTCATGCTTTGATAGTTTAGCGTTAGGAATGTGGTTTAGTGGCTTTGTTTTGGAGTACTGCATCATTCTCTGTGACATCGCGAATGAATAATTAAGCAGGTAACTGTGGAGCACTACAGAAATTAATTTTAAGAGTACAAATGGGATCAGGTAATACAGCATACACTGCATTTTACTGAAAACACCTTCAGCCATTCTACTAAATAATCCATGGTATGTCGTCTGGTAATTTCCTTTGGCCAAAATGAGTTATTTCTGCTACATGGATTACAACATACTGGGTACATGCACTGCTGGTTTACTTTCCCCAAACAGGAGAAGAACATGTAATGATTTTACAGAAATACCACCCCCATTCCCACCACCACCCCCGTTCCAGTATCTGGCAGTTTGCCAAGGTATTTATTCTCAGTAATATCTACTTAAATGGAGAGAAGCCACTGGCAGTCTAGCCATGCCAGTGAGAACAGAAGTAAAGATAGTAGAACTGTAGGGGTTGAAAATGGGGAAGACAATAGCCAGGCTGTCATGGCTATGATTAAGCTTTGTTGAGGCATAGGCAGGTAGGTATCTGTGTGTAACCACCAGGACGATATATCTTCAGTATTTCTGCATGAAGGTGGGACCCTGTAGCCAACTTTTGGCTGATGAAATGTGGATGAAAGTTACTCATCATTTTTCCAGGCCTTGACATAAACGAGTTGGAGAGAGACTTTCATCATCTCTTCCCATCTCCCACCGACTTCTACCCCATCAGTCGGAAGCTGGAAACAACTGACTTTGCAATTGCTCTTCAGTGGCAGAGAGCCAGTACTTCACACGCCAGGTTCCCGAAGACTGTGATCCAGAATATGGTTTCCCTCTTGCTAAGTAGTTTGGAGCACTTGGCTGGGATTTTCTGAAATTTCTTCAGTGATATCTATTCTGTAGATCACAGTTTCCCCATCAGTAGCCATCAATGGCATCCCTTCGGTACCCAAGAGCCATCATTCCTGACTAATATGTTCTTCTAACTTCCAATATTCCTGCTGTTGTGCTTATCTGCCTGCTGAGGGGCGGCTCTAACACACCACATAGATGAGTATAAGATCTCTATACCCTACAGACTTCTTATAGGCCTTGTCTTGCCTTCCTCCCATGTTTGCCTCTCAGAGCTCACGTACTGAAACTCAGCACGGTACCACAATAGAGGTAATGGCTCCTCTTTGCACATATTGTAGAAGCAGTAGCGTCTTTATGGAAGCTTAATTGTAGTGCTTAGCATGTACAGCCTTACCTTGACTTTTGGAGACTCGGTATAAATAATCTCATTATAGAAGATAAATAAAGAAAAAAAAATTAAACATGTACAAATCTACTGGTGAACCTGAGAACCATTCTTACCAATGTCCAGATGGTGAACCAGCAGAGACCGTTGGAATAAAGGCCTCATCACATATACAGTCATGAACCGAGAGAAAGACCTCCAGGTCTGGTTGTACCAAAGAAACACTGCCATGTACACGGAGTCCCAGCCTATGAGGCAAGCCTGTGATTTCATGATCCAGCTACTTAAAACGAACTGTTGCTCATTTTGGTTTTTTGAGACAGGATTGCAGGTAGACAGTACTGACCCCAAACTCACTAGATAGCCAAGTATGACCTTAACCTCCTTGTCTCATCTTTCTACCTCATCAGCGTTGGAACTACAATACACATGCCACCATGTGTTTATGGCGTTCTGTAAAGGAACCTGAGGCTTATCCATACTTGTGGTGTTCCTCACCACAGATTTCTGAGAAACTTTCCAGCACTTCTATGTCCACAACGCTCCCAGAACACAAGAAAAATGATACCTTTTATACTAAATACATATGGGGAAAGACCATTACAGACTGCTTTTAACAACACATTTAGAAATCTTCAAGGTTTTAAAACCCCATTTCAGAGTTCATAGTCCTTGTGATCAATTGGAGAATGTAAAAGAGTGACTTTGTATACAAATAAAATCGATCTTATTTCTTAAAAACAAAGTCTATCCTTTCCTATAAACTAATTCTTTCTTCAATAGGCACAGAGAGACAAATATGCATTTCTAAAACTGTTTCATAAGTGAACCAAAAGCCTTGTCTTACAATCGCCACTGCTCAGGAAGCTGCTGCAGGAGGAGACCATGTTCAAGGCTAACTTGGATTACAGATTGGCATCTTGTCAGACTGGGGAAATTGCCACGATCTTTCTCAAGATGAAAATGACCCTCCGAAATGTTTAGTAGTATGGTGCTTGCCTAGCATAGGCCATTGAGTCATTTCCAGCACCATGCCTACATATAAGCTGAAAGATGTGAATCAAACTGTATCAGATTGGAGAAGCACACGTTTTATGAACAAAAATGAGAGGTCTAAGAGTATTCATTCCAGGATCAGGAGACAAGTGACTCTGTGAAGAACTCTAAGAATGATGGATATCCCCTCTTTCAGAATCTGTTCCCCTGGCTTCAGGTAAACATGCTAAGTTATCCCTCATCGGCTCAGACATCAGTTTTACAGTTGTTGTTTTGGGAACTTCCTTAGTCCTAGTGATGTCACTACTGGAGTTTACAGGTTTTAATAGACTATTTCCTGAGGCTGCAATGTTCATGCTTTTGTCCACATTGCTGGGTGCACTCTAATGAATGCATATGGAGCAGTTTCCCCGTGAAGAGTCATCATCAGTTCTCAACTAAACAGGAGTTAGTATCTCCTAGGAGTCAAGCCTCTGGGCATTTCTGGTGGCAGATTCTAGAAGGAGTTAATTGAGGTGTGAGGACCCACCCTTGCACTGGGTAGCAGCATCCATGGACTTGGATCCTGGACTAAATAGAAAGGCAAAAGTAAGTTGAGTGTTCATCATCCTCTGCTTCCTGTATATAATGTGATTGGCTACCTGATGTACATGTCATCAGAACTTACTGCCAATGGCAGATAATGTCCCTCTAAACCAATGGTCCTCAACCTGTGTGGGGCTCAACCTCTTGGAAACAAGTGGCCTTCTCACAGGAGTTGCCTAAGACCATCAGAGAACACAGATATTTACATTATGATTCATTACGGTAGCAAAGTGACAGTTATGAAGTAGCAATGAAATGATTTGGGGCATCACTATAGCATGTGGCACTTCACTAAAGTGCTGTAGTATAAGGGAGTTTGAGAACCACGTTCCTAAGCTGTAACCCAAAGTAAACCTCTGCCTTCGTTTTCTCTTGTCAGATATATTTTTTGTACAAATGAGAAAAGGATGATATATTCTATAAAAAGTTGATCTTTTACACACACACACATGCACACACATACACATAGACACATATATGAAGTGAAAATTTCTGGGTTCTTTGGATAATCAGTTGTGTCATGTGATGCTTTTCTGGAAACTCTCTTATGAGAGGATTTTTTTGCTTAAGCAGACACATGGGAGGATGTTTTGCTAAGAACAGACACATGGTGTTTTTCTGAAGGCAGCCTAGCAAAAGGGCATGTGATGCTTTGCTAGAGAGGATGTGTGAGAGATCGTGTGATCTTTAGAAAAGATATCAATACAGGCCAATGGATGGCGTACGACGCTGGATGGTATTTGTACACCTTGCGGTTCTTTGATGGTCATCATTTGGCTTTGCTGATGCTGCTCTTTGCTGCTGCTGCTGGGTGGTGTTGGTACACCTTACCATTCTTTGTCATTGTTCAATGTGATTTCATAGAGAGTAATATCGGTAGGCTTCTTGCTACTTCCAGAATGTGAGCTGGTTGGCAGAGCCTTGCAGTTTCTTCTGGATTGACCTGCCATCACAGATTGGTGAACAGGGTTTGAGAGTCCTGCTGTTGCTGATTCATAATTGGTGTTCACAAGTGGGTCAAGCTGCTGCTGACCATTTGTGTGAACTGAACTGTTGGTATCCTGACAACACAAGTTGGATTTACTTTCAAGAACTATTTCTAAACAGGTCCACATCCTCCTTTGCTCTATTAACTATTCCTTTCCACTACCTCTGGTGGGTGGTGAGCTAGAAGAGACTTCAAGGCAATTAAGCACCCTTATTAACAGCAGGTTTTTAAAAATCTAGGCCTACATATATATGTGAAAAAATTTTATTTTTTTAATTAGACATTTTCTTTATTTACATTTCAAATTTTATCCCCTTTCCTCATTTCACCTCCGAAAACCTCCTGTCCCGTCCTCCATCCCCTGCTCATTAACCCACCCACTCCAGCTTCCTTGACCTGGAGTTCCCCTACTCTGGGGCATCAAGCCTTCATAAGACCAAGGGCTGCTGTCTCCTGTGAGGCTATGCCAGTGCCTGGCAAATACAGAACTGGATGCTCACAGTCATCTGTTGGATGGAACACAGGGCCCACAATGGAGGAGCTAGAGAAAGTACCCAAGGAGCTAAAGGGGTCTGCAAACCTATAGGAGGAACAACAATATGTACTAACCAGTACCCCCCAGAGCTTGTGTCTCTAGTTGCATATGTAGCAGAGGATGGTCTAATAGGCCATCAGTGGGAGGAGAGGCCCTTGGTCTTGAAAAGATTATATGCCCCAGTACAGGGGAATGCCAGGGCCAGGAAATGGGAATGGGAGGGTTCGGGAACAGGGCAGGGTAGAGGGGACTTTCGGGATAGTATTTGAAATGTAAATGAATAAAATATCTAATTTAAAAAGAAAGAAAGAAAGAAAGAAAAAGACCAAGGGCCTCTCCTCTTACTGATGTCCAACAGGCCATCCTCTGCTATATATATGCAGCTGGAGCCATGGGTCCCTCCATGTGTACTCCTTGGTTGGTGGTTTAGTCCCTGGGAACTCTGGGGGGGGTACTGGTTGGTTGATATTGTTGTTCTTCCTATGGGGCTGCAAACCCCTTCAGCTCCTTAGGTCCATGAAAGAATTCTCTATCCATTTTGTTTTCCTAAATAAAGTGAGGACAAAGAATTTCACAGAAAACGTGACATACAGTGGTCTACTTAACTTTAAAGTGTTATGCCACAGAGTGACCAGAGTTGGTATTTCTGTTTCCTAGACCAAAAATTGTCTTTGAATATTAAATTCCCCATTAAAATACTGGTTACGCTATTGGCGTACATAAGAACCTGTACACAAGAGCAGTGCAGTGCGGTTTTCCTCTTTTTCACTTTCACTCACAGTTGCAAAGAAGATTCTGTTGCCAAGCATAACAAATCTCGAATGCTGGCATCTCCAGCTGCACATGAACCCAAAGGAGAGTCTAAAACTGGCCATTCTCCCTTCTCTGAACACACACAGACAGCTTCGTGTTTTGCACTGATCTACTTGGTATGGAAATTCCAGCTCCTTTTTAACTAGACAGGAGCTTCAGTTTGTCTCCTAGTGTCAGTTTTCTCCCTGTAGATCTACTTACAAATCAAAAGGCCAAGGTAAGACCCAGGAAAAGGACTTTATATTGCTTTTGTATCCACCCTCTCTCACCCGGAGATAAATAGGAGATGTCTGTCTTCAAGCTTTCCTAGTCCCCACATGGGGCTGTGGCCATCTCTTTTGTGGAAACTGCTTGGAGGACCTGCTGGTGCAGAATAAAGGCCATGAAAGCCACTTGAGGTGGGGCGGACAATGATCCCAAACCAAGCCTGTGAGCTATACCAGTGACCTGGTATAAGCTACAAATGAAGTGAGCCTGGTGTGGTCTAGAAGGGAATCTGCAGGCAGCCCAGTTAGTGTGCATCTCCTCGCTGTCTCTGCATGTGTATTGCAGCTACACATAGGAGGGAGTGATGCTCCTAACTGTTGCTTACCACCTGGTTCAGTCTAAATCTTCTTTTGGACAAGTTCAGGATCCTTTGTATAAAATAGTTCAGACCCATCACATACAGGTTAGTAGACAGGAGGGCTAAAATGTACTATCTTTATAGTCTAAAGACTCTAATAAGTTCCAAACTTTTAAAACGAGCTTCAGTTTATAAAGCATGCTATTTACGCCTCAGTGAAGGGTACCGAAGACATATGAAATCAGTGTTTTCTTTAGGATTTGTGGATCAACGTGATCCTGATATATGAGTACTTCAGTCAACATGGCAAAGGTTTGGAAAGTTGTGCTGTGCATCAGCAAACAGCTGATGTGCTTTCTTACAACTAATATACATGACTACAAATCCAGAAATGAAGAACAAAAATGAAATATCTGCCTCGCCTCCTTTTGAACAACTGTTATTCTCCATTAAGTCTTTTTTTGTTCCTTTTTTAAAAAGATAGATTTATTTATTTATTTATTTATTTATTTATTTATATGAGTACACGGTAGCTGTCTTCAGACACACCGGAAGAGGGCATCGGATCCCATTAAAGATGGTTGTGAGTCACCATGTGGTTGCTGGGAATTGAACTCAGGACCTCTGGAAGAGCAGACAGCTCTCTTAGTCGTTGAGCCATCTCTCCAGCCCCCATGAAGTGTTTCTTACCATCTCTATTCAGATCTTTGTTATTTATTTATCACATGAGAAGATTTCATGTTAAAGGACATACACATATGCTGAGCCCAAACGATGCAAACTGGCCTCTTTCATGTGTGCTCAAATCACTGTCCCTGCTGAAGAGGAAATTAATACATACAGGTGGCTTTAATAGTTAAAAAAATAGAATGTGTTTCTTCAGATCATATATGTATAATTAATTGAGCCTTGCTATTAATAAGGCCACCTTGTCACTTTTTGAAACACATCTGATGAACTGGCGGCCATCATGGCTTCAAGACAAGTAGTTCCTAGAAGGGGATCTGTATCTTTCAAGAGGATAAACTAACAGTAAGAATATATTGATTTCTCATCCCTGAAATGAAAGCTGAGAGAACAGGGGTGGCGAGAAGAGCAGGTGCTTTGGATCATAGCCTGAGATCTATTTTTTAAGGAGACACCATGCCATATTGCAAATAGAGACATGAAGAAGAACTAGCTCTCCAATTAGGACAAAACCATCCACTGCAGGCCATAAAACAACAGGAGACATCATGCTATCGATACCTGAGAATTACTACCACTTGTTATCTTAGCATGCTGCTCACACGGAAATTTACCCAGGGGACCTAGAGCTCGTCTAAGCACTTTCAGAAAACATCCAGGGCCTTATGGCACACTGTTCTTTCAGGCCTCAGAGTAGAAGTTAGCCAGAGCCTAGTGCCATATGAGAATGATTTATTACCACAGGGCTGAACTAATGCGTTCTGCTTTACAACAATCCTGGCAGGCCAGGAGAGAGGCTACGTTTATCACCAACAGTACGCAGTGCTGAAGACCTCTGTGTTATTCATAAGCTGCCTTCTCTGTGCCATCGTAATGCTGATAAATTAGGAAAAAATGCATATTTTATTTCAATTTATAACATATTGTTATATACATATCAATACATCACGTTGCAGCAGTCGGAGCAAACGTTATTGCTGGGGGCTGCTGACATGCTTCAGTAAAGCTCAGAGGAGCTGCTTGGACAATGCCAAGTCATAGCTAGTGCGGCAAATAAAAAGCCACTTCTATCTCTCATAATATTTAGAGGAGATTTGCAGAAATGTCAGTGCTGCGTAAAGGAGAAACCTGAGGGAAAGCCCCAAGGGACATTAAATTTTCCACTGCAAGTCCTTGGGGGGAGAGTAGCATCTTCTACACACTGAATGACAGCTCTGAGTGATGTTTACCCCCACCCCCGCAAAAACAAAAAAGAATAGTGAAGTAGATTTATGAAGCAGGATTTTGCCATTTTCCATTATTTTGGTTGGTTTCTTTTGCTTCTCTTGTCTCTGATGGTGAAATGTCCCATTCTAAAGACACATTTTGAGATGATGCTTTGATTTTTTTTGTGTGTGTGTGTGGATTCCCACATTTTATGCAGCTTTTAATTTTGCAACTTCCTTTTTTAATATTAGTCAGGCTACATAGACAGATGATACTCAGGTCTTACAGTAGATTTGGCAATCTCCTTTTCTGTCCTATGTAAAAACAGCAGTTGAGATGTAATGAATAAAAGCTAATTTAAGGGTAATTGATACTCTTAATAAGGTTGAGTTGTTTTTAGACATCAAGAATTCAATAGCTATAGTTCTGAGCTGACAGAGTGTTGGCGCTCAGTTTAACTGCTTCAACCACAAATTAGACATCTAAGCCTCTGTTATGTCTGTGCCAGGCGATGTGTCTAGAAGAACCCCAATTAGATCACAAATTTGTCTTCTAATTTAAGTCTATTATTTTAAGTGCCCTTTCTGGAGTTTAAAATGCAAATTTATACATGAGGTTTTTCTTCTAAAGACTTAATGTTTGGATATAATGACCCTTTCCCATTTCACAGCACCCAAATATGTTGCTGTTGCTCCAAGACATTGGAGACATCCAGCTGTAATAAAACATATACAAAGGCTATCTTCCTGTGGTTTTATGTGTAAGCTGGGGAAATTGTCAGACTTAAGAAATAAGAGCCAATAATCATTACCAGTGAACTAGAGGAAGAAAAACTACCAAATTCAAAGGTATTGAATTAGCTACATAGTTGAAGGTATGAGCAGCCGTGTGTGTGTGTGTGTGTGTGTGTGTGTGTGTAGCAGGAGCCAGGTCTTAACACAGAAAAGTCCAGATCCGTTATCTTACATTACTCTTGAGGGCTTCAGCAAACTGCAGAAGATTTCAAGCAGACTCCCAGTGAACACCAAACACCTGCCTTTTCTACTGTTGGTGCAGGCATTACCCATCCCAAAGAAATGCTACTCATCCCACACAAAGGTACCATAGTATGGCTGCTCAATGCCCAGCCCAGCTTAACATCTGTGCTCAGCTTGCTGGACACACCAGGGTCAGTGTAAGCTGGTGGAAGATTTAAGCAGACGTTGCTTCTCAGCTGCCAGAGGATGCATAGCTGACCCTCATCGACTGATATTGCAGCGTCCTTAAGCATGGTGGGAGAAGGAGAAACTTTGAGCTATCAATATCCTACTTACTCATAATCCGTTCTGGAACCAGAAACTTGGCTTCACATTGTTGCTTCCTCCTCACCAGGATGGCAGCTGTGCTGAGCAGTGATAGAAGAACATTTTCAATATTTGAGAGTTTTTTTCTCGGTGCTTTTCTGTAAATTGCCATAGTCACCACACAGTCGGGTCTTAGGACATCTTAGAAGATGTCCTATTCTTTTGTCTCAAAAATTCTCCTGTTCACAGATTATTAGTGTTCACTTGAAAGTGGTAGTAATTTTCATGCCTATATTGTTGGGTTTTGTTCATTTGTTTTTAAATCATATTTCACACAGCCAGAACTAGCCATTCTTTCGTGCCAGGACATAACGACTCATCAAAAGAAAACAGGGACCAACTAACCCACTAAAGCTTCACTACAGATTCCCAAATAGACCCCAGTGAACTTAATAAAAGTGGACAGTTGACCTTTCCTTTTACTGCCTGCCGTAAGGGTCCTTTGGATAAAACAAGCATTTGCTTCTCAGTTCAGTTTGTAAATTATCCAAGGTGCTTTAGCTTCTTAGAGGTTTTTTTTTTTTGTTGTTTTTTGTTTTTAACTGTAGACTCTGGAAACCAAATAAAGCCAAGAGCACTAGATACAGTTTAATTAATTAATTAATTAATTATGTGTGTATGTATGTATGTATGTATGTATGTATGTATGTGCGCTCTGCTGCACGTAAACCTGCATGCCAGAAGAGGGCATCAGATCCCATTACAGATGGTTGTGAGCCACCATGGGGGTGCTGGGAGTTGAACTCGGGACCTCTGGAAGAGCAGCCAGTGCTCTTAACTGCTGAGCCATCTCTCTAGCTCCTAGGTAACATATTTTATTTTTTCTTTGGTTAGTAGTCTCACATAATCTAGAGTGGTAGGGAGCTCTAGGAGTCTTTCTAGTTTGGAGTTTTTTATCTTGTAGCTAGGACGCCTTAAGTCACAGGGGTTGGGCTGGATATAAGTGAGAGAATGAAGATAAGGACACATTGCCAGCCCTGCAACCTATAAACATCCCATTCTCCACCCACTCCATCCCATTCTCTACAAACACATAAGCTGTACACAGGCTGCCATGCAATACTTTCTCTTCACGCGTGTTACACGTATGTCAGGGAGCTCACATTGGATGCTTCATTTTGTGTTTCAGCTGTGGGACTGATGCACCAGTAAGAGCCACCATGCCCACATTCTAAAGCTGAACTGGATCACCACAGCAGACTGCGATATCTGGCATCCTGAACAGATCTGAGACCACCATTTAAATCTATATTTTGGTTGACATTTAGAATTAGAAGCCCACAGAATCAAATTTCTCTGGACAGGGTTGAGAGAAAAAGAGCATTTGCCCACAGTTTCTAGCAAGTTTCAGGAAGAATTTCTTTGGGATAAGTGAGAGGGTCTAAGGTTGAATTGGGTGTGGAATTCTGACTGGTAAGACTTTGACGATAAAAGCCTATTTATTCATGGGGTTATGAATGACTAGCCAGACTGGCCAGGTTCTGGGAAAGTATACAGAAAACAATGCTTTGTATCATACCATATGTACCTCCGCTCTCTTCACATAATATCAGAAGGCAACCATTTATAAAGTGAATAAACTGTTGGCTTAGCAGACTGTGAACACCAGCCTGCCACAGCCATTAACTTTCTGCCTATAAGAATTGAAATGTCTCTTTCCATTTGATTAAAAACATTAACCGGCGTGAAAAGATAACTTTTCTTTCTATAGCTCTCTTTGTTTATTTTTCTTTCCGGACATCTGAATATAACATAAAAATCAGCGTGTAGGACTACCCACTCATCCAGTCCTATTACTGAACAGGTCACACACAAAACAAAAGGGAGGGGAGGTCGTATCTCTGGGTAGAGCCAGAAAATTAGAACCAGAACATTCCTCTGGTACCCACGCGAACACGGGGTGCCAAGGGTGCGTGCTGACTTATGGCTGTGGCTTTTCCATCTAGGAGAACGATTAGCATAATTGGCTTTAGATCGGATGGAAGCCATTAGCCTTACATTCCTTGCTGAGGCCTAAAGTGTCTAACTAATATCCATTTTATTCCATGTTACCTTCCACTTGCTCACACAAATTATCTTCCCTTCTGCCAGGCATAAGAAAAGCTCATCCTTATCCTTACGTGAATTTTATCCGCGGCTCTTATTCCACCATGTGCCACTTTCCTTTAAACCAAAGAGCAGCAAATCCCCTTGGTTGTAGCCACAAGCATTATTAACTAAAGCCAGCACAGCTGATGGTCACCGAGGACCATCAGAGTTGTCATCCCACTACCCAACAGGACCAGGCAAGCTCTCGACAAGCTGAGCATCGAGTGAACACATGCATGGGACGAGGACGCGGGCCATCTGTTTGTGGACATCATGCTTGGGCTATGCCTGAGCTTCTGAGCCTAAGGTGTTCACCATGAAAGCTGCCTCCTCCCTCCCTCCCTGCCTGGACCTCTGAGCTGTGGCACATTCATGACTCCCTCCCTCCTTCCCTCCCTCCCTCCCTCCCTGGGGAAGGCAGTGCAGGCCTGGCTTCTGAGCTGTGGCACATTCATGTCCATACTATTTTCAGTCAGTGTCTGTGGTAAGGGGCAACGGATTTTATACATTTGGCATTATACCTCCCTTAAAACTCCATGGGAACGGAAAAGCTTTGCTATGGGAAGCAGGGTTTCAGGCCCCGTCTCAGATGCTTGACTGCTTCTGCCACCTGCTGGCTTCAGGATGGAAAGTTTCAACCTCTTCCCTCTCACTGTAGAGATTTCATGATGTTTATTGTTCAGCTGAATTAATGGGGTGGAATCTTAGAAGACTACAAGTTAAAGGGTTGTAAGTCCTTGCTGAGAGTGAACATTTTCAAAGATAGGCTTCATTTTAGCATGCTCGGACACTCAGGAAGTCATGAGTGGGTCGCCGTTTTCCTATGCCCACACCCAGATTCCTATTGATGACAACACTTTATTCTGTCCCATTTGTCACAGTAACTACCAAAGCAGGTAAGAGCATTATGAACTAAAGGAGAACAGAATTATTGAGAATATCAAAAGCCATGAACTATGATTTATCAAGACTAACACAGGTAGGTATTAGGCAGCTCCCATTTCTGACCAAGAATTATCTTCATTGGCCTATGCATGTTATGTTTTGTGATTTTTAACACATCACACATACATACACACACACACACACACACACACACACACACACACACACCCTACAAAGGGGGATATTTTGACTTATTTTCCTTCAGGAGTGATGTTTAGCTTGATGATTCTTAGTCAAGGCCTTTCTCATAAATTTGTTGCAAGGTTTTAGTTGATGGATACTGTTGATGTTTGGTCTTGTGTATTGTAATGCTGACAGCTGGCCTCTGAGACCCAGAGTCAGGATGTAGACCCAAGTGACACTACCTGACCCCTGCCCCAAAATTATTTCTGATTGGTAAATAAAGATGCCGACAGCCAATAGCTTGGCAGAAGAGACATAGGTGGGGTTTAGGATTCCTGGGCTTAGTGTTGGAGAAGAATCATGGAAAAGAAGGTGAAGGAGGAAGAGAGAGATGCCATGGGTTAGGAGTCAAGAAAACATGGCTGGCCAGTTCAAGTTGAGAGCAGCCCAGAGGAAACATAGCAAGTAATAATTTGGGGTTATCAATAGGAAGCAGATTGTAATAGCATAAAAGGAAGGTGTCTGCCCAGCTGATTAAGGCATAAGGTTGTGTGTGCCTTTTATCTGGAACTGAATGATCAACGCAGGGAAGAAATTCCAGATTGGGATTAAAATATTCTACAACAGGATACTTTATAAACACATAACTGTCCATCATAGATATTGAACAAAAAGTAAGCCCAGGATATCCAGGGGTTTATCTGCCCAGCGGTCATTCCTTAAACACTATCCTATATTCACTAGGGCCCTACTAAGGAAAGTTGTTAAAACAGGAAAGAGCAGCTTAGTCTAGAAAACAGTTATCTTAGAGGCTCCTGCTGATTGCATCAGATCCTGTCTCGTTTCTCAGGTGTCTCTTCCTCCATGAAAGTTTAACTCCACAGAGAGAAGGTATACCAGTGTGTCTTGGGAGGGTCACAAACTATTGGAATGTTTAAGGGACTTTTTTCCCTCCCTTCTAAGGAACTTTTTTTTTTGAGTAAAAGGAACTCAACTCTGTTGATTAAACATCCTATCCCTCTAAGAATTATTTTACACAGTTGTGACTTCAAAAGTGTTCTAGGCTCATTATACCATTAAGGTCTCCTTGTTAATAACCACAGAGTTGCTATTGGGCAAACACACCTACCAAGAAAGAAACCAGTAAGACTGGCACTTTCCAGACCAAGAACCTCTAACCCTAAAACGTGAGTGAATTCTCCTAGTCTAGTCTAACTCCTGAGTCTTTCCAAGGTCTTCTTCAACCTCCACACAAGCCTATCATTTCCTCTGTCCCAAATATGTTCATTTCTTTTCTAATAAAATCTCCTTTATAAGTAGTACTGGGATCTTTAATCTAACAGCAAAGCTTACGCCTAGCCTCACATTTCTTGAATGCATTCAATCTCATCTCCTTCACTTACTATGTGTCTGTGGGCTTATATACAATTGCTCAAATTTTATTATTAAGATCTCTATGACATATTTTGGGGAGAGACACATAATATCAGAAATACAGTCAGTAGAGATGCCAGCACAGAGTGTGGATAGGGATGTGTGTCAGAAGGAATGTATCTCCTGTCTCTCTGATGGTCACTCCTTCATTTGTGCCAAGCTTTTGACAAAGACCTGGCCAAACATCCATTTTGTATGGAAGAGCAGAGCATTTAAAGTTTTGGCAGTGAGAGGTAATAATGTTGGGATTTATATTCTAGTAAAATATTTCAGGCAAAGGGGTAAATATAGAATGGGTGATAAGTACTATGAAGGAAACTAAGACAGCCATGATACAGAAGAATGATAATTTGTATCAGGGGCAAACCATGTGAAATGTGTGTTCTTAAATCAAAGACAGGCTATGTAGAGACACGTACTACATGGTGTTTTGGATGGCTGTCTTCAAGCACACACACCCTTCCTTTTCTGGAGTCATTTTGATCCTGTAAGTTTTCTCATCACTTAAATATGGGCACTTGATTCTCAGACATAGTCCCACGTAGCATACATTCCAGAGACATTAGAAAGAAATTGCAGAGACATGTTTTCAGGCAAACACTGGATCAAGAATCAGCTCCCAATTATCCGTGGGCTGAATAAAAGGCATTCTCTGTGTGTATATGTATGAATTCACCAAGATGCTTTGCCAATAGTGGCTGGATTTGGTGCTCTGGCTGTCATGTTTTTCTAAGGGCTAGTCCAGACACATAGTAGAAGGGAACTAACATTAAATGGCTTCAGGTATTTGTAGGCCATATGCTGTACGGTTATAGAAAGCAGGATTGGGGCCAGAAAATGCTGGTTCTAGGGAGACAGAGTTGCCAAAATACAAGGAAACATTGTTAGTGTCCCCATCTAAAGATGCTCTGGGCTGCTTCAAGATGTCTCTTGTTCCGGCTTCAGTGGAGGCTTGGAGCCGGCAGGTAGAGAAGACCTAAGTAACTAACAAACATACTGCATGTGTTGTCCAAGGAATGTTCCTGAGAGTGTTCTGAGCTGAACGTAATTCTGAAATAGTCTTGAATCTTTATGGCTTACACCAGTGAATATTCACTAACTATAAGAAGACCTTTCCATTGACGGTTACCTATCCTATACATTTTCATTGGTATTCTACTTTGCAGTCTTAGCTTTTAAAGGGTTGGTTATCACAAATATTTGGTAGTGAAGAATATAGGAGGCAAAAGTTTTAAGTGCACCGTGCACAAAATCATTATTATTAAATACTATTAAATACGAAGGGAAAAAAATGTAACTTTTCCTAACAGGAAACCATCAGTTCTATAGATACTCATTAGGAGGACCTACATTCTGACAAGTGGTTACAATTTATCTCACCACTTAATAAAGAAGCAGTTATTCTATTTGAAAATAAAAAAAAATACAATGTTATATGAACTTGACTTCAAAGCTATGTTCCATGTATAAGAAGGCAAGGCCTACTTTATGGCAAAACATTGCAATGGCAAGATGGGCTTCAGATTCTGTAGGCAAGGACCAGGCTCATCTTTGTGGACTTGGAATTTAGACCTTGACACACCAGCAAATTGCTGGGCACAATGGGATGAGCTTACAGCCAATCTGCTGGCTTGGTTCTTTGGTACCTGCTGTACCAAAGGTAAACTAAATAGCCATATGTATAAATCTAATTGCTTCCTACTGCAATCTGACATGTCTTAAAATCTACTATACTTTTGCTAGTGGTCCTGACAAAATATTCCATAAAATATGATTTTGCCTTCAATCATACATTTGTTATTTCTATGTGTTGTTGTTGTTGTTGTTGTTGTTGTTGTTGTTGTTCTTCTTCTTCTTCTTCTTCTTCTTCTTCTTCTTCTTCTTCTTCTTCTTCTTCTTCTTCTTCTTCCTCCTCTTCCTCTTCCTCTTCCTCTTCTTCCTCTTCCTCTTCCTGAAATGTTTGCAGAGCAATGTGTTCACTGCCAGTCATAGGAGCTCCTCGTGAGCTTCAGTTGGCACCTTTTGCCCATCTCTGCCATGTGACTCATTCGCAGGGGAGGCTCCTTCAGTTTCTGACCTACACACTATGCTCTGTGCTTCTCCATTGGCCTTGTCTTTCTTTGCGTTTGAGCTTTGTTTTTGTTAGCATCTCATCTGACACATTCCCACTCCTCTCCCTCTCCTCTTCTTCCCGCACTGAATTCCTTCTCAGGATCAAAACTATTTTGGCAAGAGAAACCTACTCTCTCATATGTATGAATATGACACTCTCACAGCACTGAACACATTATCTCATTATAATATATCTTCAAGGACTAACATTACACCAAACATGCTATCATTCAACATTGTGCTTGCTTCAGTTTAGGCTACAAAGCAAGGCACACACCAGTTGAAGATAATAGTAACATTTTGTTATGACAAACACTCACTTCTTACTCTTTACTTTGACACTTTAATGAGACTCCTAGAAACTCAGGTGACCATCCAACAGCACTTTGTTTGCTGTTCTTGCACATGGATGCCAACTTAGCCTACTCTACTAGTGTTTTTCTCTACGGACGCCTTTAAAGGAGAATCAACCACAACGGAAGAGCAAAATAGGCCGTTTTCTTAGGACATTAGATAAAGTTAGAAAACAAACTCTGAGAATGACACTTATATTTTATAACCTTCAAAGTGGTAGAAAGTTGTAAGAGTTTTCTGGCATTATCAGTACATATTCCTGGGACTCAGACCTACCCACAGAATGACAGTTCTTACTATACAGTGTAGCTTCCGGCTGGGGGAGAAAAAGGAAGCAGGGAGCCCTAGCAGATATTTGTTGAGGCGATGAGACCTTTAACCCTTTCAAATGGTTTTAAGTAGGTACAGAGATCGAATACTCCGTTAGTACAATGACTAAGCCATTATACTTAAGGTATTTTAAAAGTAATATTGAGTGATATCTATGAGTCAAAGAATATCACGGTCTACATAGAGATTTCAGGCTATCTGGGGCTACATAGCAAGACCTATATAAAACAACAAGTAAACCAAAAACAATAACAAGAAAAAAAAACCAACCAAACAGCAATAAATGCCAAGTAGGTCAGTTAAAATGGATATATAGTTTATATTATAGATTATATATTGTATGCATTCCACCTAAGAAATACTTCATTTGAAGTCCCAAATCAATATTCCCACTTAGGCCAGTGGGATTCAGAGGCAAAGAAAAGAAGGATATGACTCTCGGCTTATTCATCAAATACCCACTGGTACTATGGCTTCAAGATGAAAAGAGGTTATTTACTGATGAGTTTGTGTTACTCAAGGTGATACTGGTGAAAGGGAGAGGAAGGAAAAATAAAATTCATGGTCTAGACACCAAAGAAATACTTAATTTTTACTGTTTATGTGAGTTAAGGGAATGAATACACTTCAATGTGTTTACCATTCTCTTTCACACAACTATTATATTGTGACTTCATTATTCGGCGGCGGCAGGAATTGCCTCAGCGAGGGTATGTAAGCGCCGAAATGGTGTTCCAGAATCACTTGGTGCTTCCATTGCATTCACTCGTGAAGATCTTTCACGAGCTCAAGAAAATGGAAGAGGGCGCGAGCAGACTGGGTTTTATTTTCTGTCCCAGATGTTCCCTGGTGACAGGCAAAAGGTCCTCGGAGCTCAGGGTTTGTTTTCAGTGCAATTGCAGTAAGAGCGGGAGCTGCAGCTTCCCCGCGCGCATTTCTAATAATTCTTTTCATCCACTCACAAATGTGAATTGTCACCCCTGATTCATGTTCATTAATCAAAATGGCAAATGCGTGTGGAGTGCGGAATCAGGGTCTAGGCTCTTGTCTGGGAGTGTGATCAATCATTACTGATTGGCATTTCCAGTTAAACTACACGAGAGAATGTGGCGAAAACAGATGCTCCTATGAAGCTGGGGAAGGAAGCTGGGGCCAAGAGGCTAGCGTTTTAATTGGCAAGATGCGAAATGCTTAAAACAGAGTAGACTAAACATTTGGAGCTTTGTAGGGAAACAATTAGGCAAAAGACAGAGAAAAGTGGCTTTTAAAAACATCTTTGGGGAAGGTTTCTTGAAAACAATGCCATAGATGTTTGAAAATGCTACCTGACTTAATAAGGCCTCAGAAATAGGACTTGACCCATATTTTCTGCATCTAGGGGAAGCTGGCCAAGTATAATGAGAATCAGCTACTCATAAAACAATAAGCTTAGAAGGTCCTTAGCAGCCCCTGCTGGGCTCTGTGCTTTGTGTCAAGGGAGGAGCTGTTTCTTAAATCAGTTTCTTAAAAAAAAAAAAAAAGTCCATAAAAAAACAGTCATGGAAAAAGTAGGCATATTAAGTTAAGGCTGTTGAGATGAGAATATATATATTATTCCTCTAAGTATGCATGATACAAAAACACAAAAGGAAAGAGCGCAAAAGCACTTTCTCTAAGTAGCATTAGCTATACTCTTATATGTGAAGTTTGAAAACTTAAATTTTCAGATTTGTAAAATAGTAATTTGAACTTGCAATGACACAAGAGATTGGACCCTTTAATGATCAGTGCCACTAAAATCTCTCTCTTTTTGGTATGACTTTAGGAGAGAGTCCTCATCTCTGGTCCATAGACACAGGTATTATGACCACAAATACTGTTCAGTTTCTCTAAAGAGGTTAAGGTAAGAGTGACTTTGTATTTTATTTTCCCACTAGGGTACGTCTCTTTTCTATCATATTGAGATATGAAAACAGCAAGAAGCAATTACTACAGCAGTAAATATGTTTAAACCAAGTCAAATTGATTAGTATGAAGTAAAGAATTCTCAAGCTGCAGTCAGAAACTTGGATATATATGGGAAGACCTCAACTTGATGTTCTTCCCTAGGAGGGGAGTGGGCAGAGTTGATTCAACATTTCACATACATTTGTTTTCATAATTATGGAAATACATTTTAGCATGTTATTTGGGGTGCCTGTAATTGATTTATACCTACGGTTGAACTAAAGAGTTAGATTACCTCTAACAATCCATTTCAATGGCAAAAATTTCCTAGTCTGAATTCTTATCTGTTGCTTCAATCATGGCCAGATTACGTGTATTAAAAAAAACAATCTAATTCTAAACACACAATAGTTACAATCCAAAGCCAATCCTAACATTAACAATATTGACTGATGAGAACATTTCTGTGTTTGTGTATGTGTGTAAATTCAACAGTCCTGGAGACAGGAAATACTTACCATCCCTTTAGAGACAGCCGAGTCACTCAGCCTCTGCTGTGGATGGGAAAACCTGGAACTAGGATCCATACCCTAGCTCTCCTACCTAGACACATTAGAATTCATTCAGAAATCCAGAGAGCTAGGGGAGTATTGGGGAAGCAGCGGGGATGGTATAGCATAGACACAGAAAGATGTCAGAAAAAGATGAGTGAGAGAGAGAGAAAGGGGGGGTAGAGACAGAGACTGATAGAGAGACTGAGAGTGAAAGAAAGAAAAAATAAATTAAGAAAGGATGAGAGTGAGAGAGAGCAAGAGAGAGAGAGCGAAAGAGAGAGAATAAGAGAGAGAGAGAGAGAGAGAGAGAGAGAGAGAGAGACAGACTCCGGGGCATGTCCCCTTAGGCAGCATTAATGGTCATTCTAGAAGTTGTAAAGTCACAGTATGTTTTTGTGCAAATTTCAAAACCTGCTGCTGGGGTGGGTGACTTGGTGTCTCCCCCAGGTCTCCTAGGTTTCATCCCAACAAGTTGTTACTGTTAAACCCTTTACATTCCTGTACTTTATTTCCAATTTGACTTTTCTTCCTCCTTTGGGCTATCTCAGAAAACAGCACAACTTGATGCAGCAACACCCCTCATCCCACCCCACCCCAGCCCACCTCTACCCCACCCCCACCCCACCCCAGCCTACCCCAGTGGAAAACACTGAAATACAGCATACAAAGGCCTGATGTCCACAACACTGTGACAGGTGCAGGGGCCCTAACACTCACTTGACAATGTTTGTCTATTCTGACTACTGAAGTTCTCAGGTTGGAAAAAAAATCGAAATCTTTCTCTCTCTCTCTCTCTATATATATATATATATATATATATATATATATATATATATTCTTAATAATTTGTGTAATTTAAATAAGAAGTGTCTTCCGTTTTCTTTTTTCTTCTCTTGTAAAACCAATCAGCCCTCTGTAATTGGTAATTGGGACAGCATCAGAAGCCCGTAATGCACACGGTGGTAACAAGGTCTGCTGGAATCAATTATGCCAGGCGGCAAGAAGCTATCTGCCTTCTGTATGAAGCATGGCATGCAGCTTAAATAGCATCAGCATTAATAAGCTGTTCTTAAGTTTCTATGTAGCTTTCTCGGAGGGGGAGAATCTGTTATTGTCAGTCAGCTGTCAAGCGCTTATAGTATGATTAATGAATCATATTTAGATGAGTGGCAGTGGAAGTCTACTTTATAGAACCTGTCAATCATTTTTATAGTGGCTTCCCATTCTCTTGGACACTTGCAATACTGTTCTGAGCTTTAGAACCATTATAACCTCAACTCTTTGCTGTAGGCCACTAGCTACACGGAGTTCTAGAGATTTTATTCCATCTCTTTCCACAATGCTTTAGGCTAAACTCAAATATCCATGTTTGTTCCCCAGGCTCAAGGTGAAGTAGACAATACATTTCAACTCAAAAATTAATGACAGGGGTTGAGTAGATAGAATTGCTCTGCCCAGTTGACCATTAAAAGCAGGGCACAAAGTTTCAAATGCACGGTGTTCCATGGGCTTATCCTTAATCATTCACCACGCACACACCTCTTACATGCCTTTCTCCAGTGTCATTTTCTTACATCAAAAAATATGTCAGCTTTTAAGATGTAAGGTACTCCATCAAAATAACAGTATCATTTTAAATAACAGCGGATTTCTCATTTTGCTGACTATGAATTTTTTTATCCTACTTTGAGGATGAATGGAGCTTGTAAGTGAATGTGATTTCTTGATGTGTCTACATCTCTAAAACAATACTCACAATAGTTTAACACGTAACGATTTTTTTCAACAGAAAATTCAAAGTTTTTCATACCTAGAAATGAGTGAAAACTACATCATGAAATCAGAATAGGGATTTCAGCATTCACTCATTTTCTGGTTTTTATTGGCTTCCTTTTCCTTTGGAGTATCTGTGTCTTGCACAAGGACCATCAAAGGGCAGATGCCGCCCCGCCCCCTCTCTCTTCTGCTGCTTCCAATGAATCCAGAAATATATGGTAGGTGCATAAGGCTGGTCTGAGTGGCCACTGGGGGCAATGAGGTGAAAGAACGCATTATGTAAGGTGTACTCTCAGAGTGTGGGTGCGCGTGCACGCGCGCAAACACACCCACACCCACACCCACACCCACACCCACACCCACGCACGCATGCATACACATTCCCTAACCCCAAGCCCCAAGTCCCTTGCTATGTAAAGTTGACAACAGGAAGCTGTTATGTGTTTATATAAAATAATTTATGTTAACAATTGGGTATAGTACCTCCAACATCGCGGGCAATAAGAAGAAGTCAAGATTTCTCTTTTGTGCCCACTACAAAACTTAGCAAAGAAGGAACTTGTACCCAGCATGGATAAATGACACACGATGCATACTAGTTAGGTTTAGTTTAATAATGTCTGAGCAGCCTGCAGTAGAGGTCTTCAGCCTCCCTGGGTCATGGTGGCAGCAACTTACAACCTTGGTAACTGGGCACTTGTGCGGCATTCTTCTTCATTGGATGTTGTGGGAAA
Organism: Mus minutoides; assembly: GCA_902729485.2. NCBI lineage: Eukaryota > Metazoa > Chordata > Mammalia > Rodentia > Muridae > Mus > Mus minutoides. The sequence continues at coordinate 517,208 of LR750309.1, read as the reverse complement.
TATTAAAAAAAAAAAAAAAAAAAAAAACGAGCCCACCGACTCTCAGCAGGGCCAGGCCATGGTTCCGTGCTTCCGCTGCTGCCAACAACTCTGTAGAGCTAGCCCCTGTACCAGGTGATTTCACTCACTCAGTCTCTCGGCCCACCAACTTGCTGGCCCTGAAAGGCCACATGGCTCTCACCTGGGCCATCTCTAGGATGGGGTCCCGAGTTCTTCTCACTTCTACACAACACCCCACATACCTCTGGTTAGCCATCTCAGAACCTAATTACCTGGTAGAAGCAAGACTCTTAAGCTTATAGTTAACCAATTAGATTTATGTATCAATAAAATCACCATTTACGAGATGACAATACAATAATTTCAGAGCCAATTGGTAACGATAAAGCTTTAACCCAATTATTCTAACCTTTTGATAACACCACATTGGCCTCCATTCTGGTTCCCTCTCTCCTCCTGAGACCTCTCTCTCTGTCTCAACTCCTAGCTCTGTCTCCCTTTTCCTGTCCAATCACTGGCTTGCCACTGCCCTAATGTGATTGAACATGGAAAATCCTGCAACAGTTGGGTAAAGGATTAATATATCCACATTTCTACATGCCCTCTGATCTTCTCTTTTCTACGCCTACAGCTTTCATTAGCACACAGAAGTAACTTTATGATTTCTGTCTACTGTGAGAGTCCAGGAGGCTTGCCCGGTTCTCCTGTCCTACTTCTGTCTTAGTTAGGATTTTATTGTTTTGGAGAGACACCATGATCAAAGCAAGTTTTATAAAGGAAAACATTTAATTGGGGTTTGCCTACAGGTTCAGAGGCTTAGTCCATTATCATCATGGTAGTTAGCATGGTGGCACAATGGCAGCCATAGTGCTGGAGAGATAGCTGAGAGTTCTATATCCTGATTGGTGGGCAGCAGGAAGAAAGAGTGCAACTGGGCCTGGCTTGAGCTTCTCAAACCCCAAAGCCCTCCCCCAGTGACACACTTCCTCCAACAAGGCCACGCCTCCCAATAGTCAGTTCACTATTCACAATCTCCACTCCCCATTAGCCTAAGGGGCCCATTTTCATTCAAACCACCATACCATCCTTATTATTTCCTACTTTTTTGGTGCAAACAGAAGACTGAAACCAAGTGTCAATAATGGCTATCTAAAGATGTATTCTCAACAGCTTCAGTAGGAAGGATCAATTAGCGATGTCTGTTATAGATATAGGGAGGGGAAAACAAATTATGTGCCTCATGTTCCAATTCTTACTCCAATCCCATCTCAGCTGTATTTCTGCTGCATTACATCATGGAAGGCACTAGCAGTTTTACAGTACCCATACAAGGCAAACCCAAGCCCTTTGTCCTCAGTAGCCATGGGTCAGCATTAGAACTGTTCTTCTCTTTTGTCTTAATTTTCTACTTCCCTGCCCTATACCCTCTTGCTGGTTCTGTTCTTTTCCCATAGTTCCCCCCTTCTGTTTTCATGACCTGTAGGCTCCATCATCTTCCTTCCCCACAGACCTCAAAATTATCCTCAGCCTCTGTGTGGCACCAGCTTCCATGAAGCCAACAGCGTGTCTATGTGCAAGCGGCAGGCTGACAGTCTAACCATATGGATGGACAGATTAATAGAATTCTGGTAATATGGAACGTATGCAGTGTGTTGGCTAAAGATAGCAGCCTTTATTAATGATGTGGGATTGAGATCTAATCCTCCAAAAGCAATTTGCTGTTTTAGAATGATTTTTCTCCCTTCCCAACAAATAAGCCAACCAACCTCCAGGGAGTGCCTAACCCATATTGGCACAAACAAGTCTCTGGAAAGCTGGGATGGACTAGATAGATACAGAAAGCTAAGATTGTATTCAAGCCGTCTCCTATTTCTGTGTGTGCCTCTGCCAGCACGGGTGTCTGAGCTTTTCTTTTCTGATTTATGCACTTCTAGTATTCGCCGTATTCATTGATCCAATGTTTACCAAATGTAGAATTTGTTAAGTGGATAATTCTGCCTAGTTTGAGGATCAGTGCGTCCTTCTGTGGGGACTTGAGAGGCTGGGGGCAGGGGGGCACATTTTCTTCCTTAGTTCACAATGCAGCTTACACACAGGAAACCACAGAGAGGGCAGGAACAAAATCATGTATGTTCTGTGAAGATTAGCTGGATCTTTTCTCCTAGTGAGTGTCTGGCCTGGCCTATGTAGAATGGTAACCTCGGACCATGCTCCCTGCTCCTTACTGCTCCTTACCACTCAGAGGCCCATAGGCTGTAAGTAAACTTGTACATGGGGAAGGAGGGATAACTCAGCAGGATAACCTGCCACCAACCCCGATGAGCTGAGCTCAATCCTGGAGATGCACATAGTAGAGAGGACCAATTTGTGACCTTTGTCTAGGCCACAACACAACTATGGGTACCCCATGGCACACAGATGTAATACAGCCTTTAAAAGCATAAATGGCGACCCAGTACATATCATACATACAAAATGAAATCCTTGGTTCTTGTTGGGATCAACACAAAGGAAAAGGAAAAGACTACTGAAAGTTTTCACATAAAAGCTTTACTGAAGAAGAGTATCCCAAAGCTTACCCCTTGGCAGTGAAAAGGCTTTGCAGTGAAAAATATGTTTTCAACCACACATTTTCAAATAGATATTATACTCTTCATAATGTTTTTCATTGCTCAATTTTGTTTCTCAATTTAAAATATCCCCCCGTACACACTTTTTTTTTTAATCCCTGATATTTATGGCACACAATTCTCAATTTTAATTTATGTTAACGTCATCTTTTATATGAAATTGAGTTAAGGTAAACACACAATCCAATTAATAAACAATACTACCAGGGACACCGAAGGTTGAAAAGTCATTGGTCCAGTCATGTCTCAAAGACTTCAGTGGAGCTGGGCAATGCATCAAGGATTAGTCTCTTGTACCAGACTTCTCTCTGGGGAAGAAAATGCTCATTCCTGAGCCAGTCAGAGCTCCTCCATGCTGAGAGCATTACAGAGCTCATTCACAGTTGGAGAAGATGGTGTACCTAATGGGTCTTTAATGCCTGTGTCTTCTAAAATGCATAATTTAAAAGCCTGTGGTGAAACATATTTTAATTTAATCCACAGGATTAAAGACAGGGCAAGAGATGGGATTCTACTACAGCCCCAGTGTCAAAGAAAATCTCTTTAAGCAAAATAGTATCAATGACAGATTCTCCCCTAATCATACTAAACCAACCCTGTAAGCTGTGTTCTAAAGCTTATACATTTACTTGAGTGTTTATTTATAAAATAATGTCAATGAACTGCATGTATTTTAAGATAAACAATCAACTTTTAAAATAAGTATATCACTAAATTTTAAATTGCATTTAGGCTTGCTACCAAGATTATTTTATATTATACTGAGGGAAATGATCTTTAAAAATAAAATCTGAGGGTATTTCTACAGCATATATTTGTATCCGCCATAAAGCACACATATAAAAGGGAAAGCACGAGCGAGGCCAGTGTCTTTTCTAACTCCCCAACTAAATAATGGGGTTTACAATTCAGTTTAAGCTTTGTCTTACAGAAACTAGAGAAATGCAGAGATGAAGGAGTTGTGTTTTCCAGCTTTGCACTGTTAGACTTGCTCAGCTTAAGGCAAGATTATACTGCCCTCTAACGGATTCTTTATACTACTACAAACATAGAAAGTGTCTGTAAGAATTATGGCTTTTGTCTTAACTGATACAGGTATGACATCATGCTACTGGTATTCCTGATTACTAAAAGCCAACTGATGTGGTCATTAATTAACAAACAAACAGCCCCCCCCAAAGCCCTTGCACACCAGGCTTCAGTTGTCCTTTCAGGCCAAAGTCACTTGATATTCTCTGCTATAATAGAGTTTATAACATTTTTCTTTCTTTCAAGGCTGAACATTTGGAATTCTGAACATAGTGCTAATTATATTTTATTTAAGTATTGCTGAGATCAAAGGCTATGATCACTGTCAAGGATTTTCATGGGGTCAGGATTTTCTTTTTTCTTCCTTTCCTCCATCTCTCCTTATCTCCCCCTCCATTCTCCCCCTCTCTCTTTCTCTGTGTGTCCATCTGACTCACAACCAGAGGTATTCCTTGATCACAGTGACAGCAGAATATTGATAGGTAATAGTCTACTATTAATACTGAGGGAGGGGGGAGCCAATTCATATGTTCTAAGATACGTGATTACACACAGCAAATATTTCATTGCATGAGCTAGTAATCAAATTTTCAACTTAATTTGAACACAAAATTAATGATTACTTAGTTTTCTTCCCTGCCAGCATTAATATTTTATCCTAGTTAATAAGCTCAATTTTAATTTTTCTTTAAATGACTTTAAATAAATATTCCCCTTCCAGGTGATTCCAAAATGGCTATTGATTTGACAGTGGATCTTTATGGGTATGTATACATACGAATACAGTACTTTTGCTTTGAGAGTTCACTACAGGAATAAATATTACTTTTGAGTAATGATTCAGTTAATAAATTGGACACATTATGATTTCTTTTACCTATTATATAAACATAGTCATAGTCCCTTTTGACTATTATTGGTAGTATGGTATGATTTTCTACCAATAAATATATTTTGATAAATAGTGTATAATTTATAGCTTAGACTATACATATGTAAAGTATATATTATACATGTATCCCTTCCATGTACATTTTATATATATATATATATATATATATATATATATATATATATATATATATATATTACATGCACACATTTTATATATGTGTGTGTGTGTGTGTGTGTGTGTGTTTGTGTGTGTATGTGTGTGTGTATGTATGTGTATATATATATCTGCCCTCTCGTCAGTGATGTTCCCTGAGGTTCATGCACAGGAGTCCTATTGTAGGTGTAGCAGTTGATGCTGGGCTCTCTCAAGTTAGTTATTTTATACATGTTGACCAGTCTTGACTTTCAGTAATGGTCTCCTGATTTAAAAAAGTACCTTCATTGACAAGCTATGATTTACAGTAGACTATAGGTATCAGGATAAGGATTTAGAGTAGTTAGGAATTATACTGGGTTAGAAAAGTGGAGGTTGTAGGTTCCTCTCTCAGATTTGTGACTTTTCCAGCCATGGGTGAGTAGCTAGGTTTATTGTATCAGGCATGATTTTTCTCCTGCTGAGCAGGCCCGAAATTCAGGTAGACTTCTGTCGGTACCCACATGATAAAAAATGCTTTTATTTCACTGTTGAAAACTGTGTCATTGGGGTTCATAGACCCAAGCGCCCAGTAAAGCTAGTAATTGCTTCCCTCCTTATCATCTTGAATAGTCCTATCTGATACTGTGAGAACTACTCTTCAAGGAGGGTGCTTCTGGGTCATTTCCAGCTCAGTTACTCCAAGTCCTGTGTCTGACATACATAATGTCTTCAACAACAGGATTGTGCTGTCCATTAGTCTCTTAAGATGTGTCTTCTAAAACCTCAGAAATATTACCTTGCTCTTATGATCTACATTTAGTTTTTTTAAAAACCTAGATCAAACCAAAATGAATTTCAACTTCTAAAATTATTCATATTTAGATACGTGGCATAGTTTTACTCAATGGTGGTTTTTAAATAGTTGCAGTTTTACCTATTCAAAAACCAATCTACTTTTCTGTATGAGGCCCTGTAGTTGATTTGCAGCACATAATAAAAGAAACAATCAGAAAGAAAACATAATCTTTCTTTAAAAATCTTCTCAGTGTCTTTTACCAGTGCCATTGAAAAGGGTGTACTTTTGGTAACAGTAAGAACTTGTACAAACACATTAAATGTTATTTCATAATGTATTAGTGTGTGAATTAGATGTTCCCACATTGCTGAGTAATACACTTGAATGGTCTGTGAGATATTAAAGGAATTATTTAAGGAATTAAGCAATGTCTAGATGCAAATGAAGAAAACAGTATAAACTATTGTATCTTCTGGGACATAATAGCTAAAGAAAACAGAAGAAAGCTAATAGCTCAGTTTTTAAAAATTTGCAAAATTTCATATAAATAACCTAATGATACATATTAAGGCAATAGAAAAATAAAAAGAAGCCAATTCCAACCTGTGACACAGCAGAGTGAGAGAGTTAAAAAAATACAGATATTTTAAAATATCTATGACTAAGTCTCAACAAGGTAGTGAAAGGTTTCTATAAAAAAAACTTTAAGACACTAAAAAGTAGAAAACAATAAAAGAAAATGAAAGAATCTCTCCACTACTGGGTTGGCAGAATTAATATTGAGAAAAGTGGCTGTTCTCCCAAAAGTAATTTGCAAATTCACTTCAACTCTAGTAAAAATTCAAGTAATGTTCCTTATGGAACTAGAAAAAACAGTCCTCAAATTCATAACAAACCACAGATACTATGACTGGCCAAAGCAACCCTTCATGGAGAAACAATAACTTGGGTCCCATAACACCTTGCTTCTCATAGCATTAGAGCCATTGGATCGATGGCAGTATGGTATTAGTGCAAAACACAGTCGTGGAGAGCGATAGAATGGAAGGGAGAACCTAACAGTAAACCCCCAGCCACAACTATGACCACCTAATATGAACAAAGGAGCAAATGTCATATGCTGGAATAAAGCCTGCCATTACAAAAATTGCCCTGGCAAAATTGGATAGCTGCATACAGAAATGTCTCACTTCTCACAAAAATACCAATGCAGTGTGAAAGACCTTAATTGAAACATGAAATGTCCTGCTCATATACTTGGTAACATTTGGCCTTTCACTCAAGTGCAGTTCTCTGGTCAGCTGTCACACACTTAAAGAAAACTGACTTTTTCTTTCCTATTAGTTCTCAATTGCAAATAGCTCCTCTACTAGAGGTAAGATTCATGTCCACCTCTCCTCTCTAAGTAGCGATTTTTTGTCTGGCTTGAACTTTCCCAGATCTATGTGCCTGCTATTACTCCCACTACGAGTTCTGATTTACAGCTGCCTCACTGTTTCCAGAAATGTATTGTTGTAGTCATCCACCACCACAGGCTCCTACAGTCTTTCTGCCCTTTCCTATGCAATGATCCTTGAGCCTTGCTTAAGAGGAGGGATCTGTGATATAGATGTCCCATTTAGGGACACTAAGCATCCTGCAGTCTCTTCATCTTGACCAATTGTGGGCCTCCATATTAATAGGCATCTGCTAAAAGAAGAATCATCTATGAGAAGGCCTGACAAATGTACTTACTTATATGCCACTATAACAATTAGTCATTATTAGTTGATGTAATACTATGTGTACTTAGCAGAATAATAGAAGTACCTTTTCTCCAGTGCCTATAATCTGCCAAACCAGTTTCTTGGTCCCAGTAGTAGTGCCAAGTATGGATTTCATTGTATAGAATGGGCCATGAGTCTACTCAGAAAGTGGTTAGTTATCTCCAAATGTACCTGTCACTATTGCATCAATGGGCATGTCTTGCCAGTCTTGTCATTATTGTAGCTCTCAGAATTCACTGCTGGGGAATTGTGATGATCACTTTTCTTCTCTAGTAGGACATGTAGCAGTTTCCAGTGCTATGACAGCTAGCTATTAGCGACGAAACTTTGAGGTGAGTACTAACTTGATTTCTCCATGTATAACTCAAGTATGTGGACTCTTCATAATAGTGTCTTATTATCAAGTTCTGGGTAGCAACCAAGAACACTGGCAAGAGCCTGTAATGTTTGGGTATATGGCACCTCACTGACCAGCTACTCCAAAAGGAGCAATCTGTCCCTGGTCCTGAGCTTTTGGTTAACCTGTGGTGTTTAGTAGGAGCTTTATTTTCCCATTATTGAGTAACTCCATGTTAATTCATTTTACATGTATGTATAGGTACATTTTAGGAAGCTTCTACAGTACTAAGCTTAAAAACAAAAAGGAAGGATGCAAAGGTGTATGGGAAGATGAGCTAAAGATAGATCTGAAAGGAGTTGAGAAAGCCTGGGGTGAAAGATGATTAAGATTAAAATATGTTATATTTAAAATATTAAAGGACTAATAAAAACTACAAAAAAACCCCACATAAAAATAGACCCCCCAAATACTAAAATGCTAACAGAAAACACTAGAACTAATTTCAAGATGCAGCTATAGATAAAACTTTCTGATTGGATTCCAATATCACACAACAAATATTCCCCAAATTAATAAATGGGTAAGTTTACATATTAAACCAATAATCAAATATATCAAATAGTTATCAAATAAAATTTATATTTGTATTTATTTTTATGTTATTTGTTATAACATAAGACAAGTTTTATGTGAAATTTAAAAATACTATAAAGAACTTATCAAGACTGAATAGATAGAGTAAAGAATGGAAAGGAATCTATCTTACCTTATACAACAGACAGGGCATTATCTAGCATATATAAAAAGAAAATTCAAACAACACATAAATACACAGAAACAGACACACACACACACACAAATACACACTTTCCAAATAGCCTCCCCCAGGGAAGAGTACACCAATAGACTAGCTAATACAAAATGATCAGTCCTATGAACATACATGCAAGTGACATTGCACAAATTTAAAAGGTTATATTTAATAATATGTAAGTGTATACATATATACGTGTAAAATAGTTAAAGAAAAAAGATATTATGAATTTGAAAGATAGCAAGAGGAAATACATGGGTGGGTTTGGAGGGAGGGAAGGAAGGAATGGGAGAAATGTAATTTTATTATACTCTGAGAAGACATAAAATCCATATGTGCTAATGAAATGGACATATGGTTCTCAAAGGAAGAAACACAAATGGTGCTGGAGAGGAGCTAACAGTTCTCCATCTGTATCTACAGGCATAAGAAGAGAGCCAGCTACTGGGCCAGATGTTAGTATCTGAAAACTCAAAGTCCACTTCCAGTGACACACTTCCTCCAGCAAGGCCACACTTCTAATAATGACACCCTCTATGAGTCTATGGTGGCTATGTTCATTAGAAGAATAACACGGGCAGTATATCCTTTGTAGAAATCAATATGACATTTTATAAAATAATTGAAAACAGAATTAGTATATTCCTCTAATGTATCAATACTGAGTTTATACCCAAAGGACTTTATTTCCTACCACGAAGATACCTAAATATCTGTGTTTATCACTGAATTATATGTAATAGAAAGACAAATAACCAGCATATAATAGAGGTACATCAATAGATGAATGAATAGTGAAATATATATATATAATATATGATAAAATTTCATTGTAAAAGCAAATATAATTATAGAATATTCAGGAAAATGAATGGCAGTTGGAAGCATATTAGGCAAAGTAATTTAGAAAGACAAAAATAACATGTTCTCTTTCCTTTGCTAGCACTTACTAGCCTATAACATTTATATATAAGTGGGGATGACTTTAGTTACAAAAGTAGAAGGCCAGGATTATGAAATGAAAAAAAAAAAAGACATGTTGAGGAAGAAGTGGGGATGTCAGTAAGGTGCAAGTGATGTAGAAGTGGAATGATTCTGCTGGCTTATGCTATCTCAGAACTCACTGACGAGTTTATTTGTGTCCTCTTACTTCTTTGAACATACTTATAATTATTCTATTATTAGCAATCATTGTCATAATTTGGAGTGATGCTGCCTTGGCTTTGTCAGTTCCCTTTTGCAATTGGACTTGTGGATCTGGGTTTCAATGGATGGTTGGACATTTTTAGTACCCTGAGCATCTAGAAGCTCTCCTTTAAACTAGAGAGAGAAAGTTTGTACAAAAATGTAAAATATTCAGTGAGGGCCAAGTCTGAGAGGGACCAGAGTCTACAGGGGAGACTAGAGCCAGGTTCCAACAGTGACCCGCAGCACAAAAGACTACCCATGGGTAGGTCCAGTTTTCCCAACTGCATACCTGAAACTCAGTCCAGATAAATAACTAATATCTGGGATATGTTCTATGGGCTATGTTATCCATTGACAACATATTTTCAAAGACCACCCATAGCCAAATACAATATCCACAAGACTTCTGATCAATCACCCAGAGATGTAACAAGCATCTATAACCCAACTACGAGCTTCCAAAGGATTCCAAAGTCATCAACAGGTATCTGGAGCCCTGAAAGAAAACATATAAAGAATCAAGGCTAGCCTAGTAGGTCAAGTGTTGTCTAGTCTCCAGAGAGTACTGAGGAGTGAGCCTGATGCCTTACATACTAGTCTAGCACATGAAAACACCACCTCAGAGGTCCTGCTACAATCTACTTTCTCTTGATGGTAATAACGTCTACTAAAAGAGATACTCCAAGCAGCTCTAGAAGGTCCAAATAAGAACCCTCTCACCTCATATTATAGTTGAAATACTCAATATACAGAATGAATGACACACTTGAAAAGTTGAGAAAACAACACCAAGTCACGTACAGAGACAGGTACATGGTATAACAGTAAATGCATCAATAGATATTTTACAGCCAGGGTGACTTGCAGTGAAGTATCTCAGTCTCCAAATGCCAACTGTGAATACTATATCCAGCAAAAGTGTCTGACATAATTGCAGAAGAAAGAAAGACTTTGACAAAAACAACACACTTCTCAACTGCTAAACCAGCAGTCCAGAAGACACATTAAGAAATCTCTCAGGTTGGGGGCTGAGAGATGGCTCAGCAGTTAAGAGCACTGGCTGTTCTTCCAGAGATCCTGAGTTTAATTCCCTGCAACCACATGATGGCTCACAGCCATTTATAATGGAGTCTGATGTCCTCTCCTGGCACATACGTGTACATGCAGACAGAATACTCATATACATAAAATATATAAATCTTAAAAAAAAAAGAAAGAAATCACTCAGGCTGGAAAGGAAGAAAAACATATCAAGGGGTCCATAGGAAGAACTAAACCATATTGGAAAACATCTATGTGCTTTCTCTAAGAAATATACCTCCTCATCAAAGATAGATACTATCTTAGGGATATTAAACAAAACAAAACAAAACAAAACAAAACATTCAGAGAAACTTGAACCAGGGAACAAACAGGTGTCACCTGGCTAGTAAATAACAAAGTAGACTTCAGATGAAAATTAGTCATAAGAGGAAGGTCAATTTGTGCTGGTTAAGAGACAATCCATCAAGAGCAATGCCAATTCTCAACATATGTGCATGAATTATGGGATTCCCCAATCCCATATAACAAATACGACTACCTGTAAAGTCACAGGATAACCCCAACACAATAGTAAATCATGACTTTAATACCCAGTTCTCATCAACTGATAAAAACCTGAACAGCAAAACATTTGAATTAATGTCTTAAGATCATTATGTTATTTAATCAAATAATCTATAGTTTTTATTTTTTTAATAAAACTATTCATTGGGGGCTGGTGAGATGGCTCAGCGGGTAAGATAAATAAATCTTAAAAAAAAAAAAACTATTCATTGTAGCAGTTAATGAACTTTTAAAAAATATTTTATTTATTTATTATATGTAAGTATACTGTAGCTGTCTTCAGACACTCCAGAAGAGGGCATCAGATCTCATCATGGATGATTGTGAGCCACCATGTGGTTGCTGGGATTTGAACTCAGGACCTTTGGAAGAGCAGTCGGAGCTCTTAACCGTTGACCCATCTCACCAGCCCGCAGTTAATGAACTTGAACCAACAACAACAGTTGTCAATTAAAACAAATTGGAGGATACCCTCTGGGACTTTTGGGCAAGATGGCATCTTACAAGTCTACTTATCAGCTGTAATTTAGTGAAAGAAAGTTGAGACTACAGAGAGTGAGCTCCATCCTGCATAAGAAGTCTCTACCATTTGTGGCTTGTATTGGCACTGGAATTCCTCACCACCCTAATTTGTCCCACCTGGGTTTTTCTTTCTTTTCAAAGTTAATTTAATATTTACTTGTATCCATACCCATTCATTTGACTTCCAATCCTAATTTTATTAAGTAAAATCTGAGTGAGTGTACCCCATAATAGCCTTGGTTGTTCATCCCCTCAATAGTAGTTGAAGTCCTAGGGTCCACTGTGGTTCGCTAGCTAGCGTCACATGCACACAGTGACAACAGACAACAGCTCTCGTTCTTCTTGAAGTTAATATTCTACTCAGGGAGTAAGGTAGAGTCTGAACGAGGTACTTTGAGCTCCTGAATTGAGGAACTATATTCTGGACTACACATCACAATTCTATTAAATGCAATACCCACTGATCTCTGTTACACCAAAAGATCTGCAAACACACTTAACTGCTGAGCCGTCGTTCTAGCTTGAACAGGTGTTTTTATGTCTGAAAGATTGAAAATCATGAGGCTGAAGAGATGACTCAGCTGTTAAAACACTGGATGCTCTTCTAAAGGACCAAGGTTTGATTCCTAGCAGGAACCGTCTACAACTCTAGTCCCAGGGTATTTGGTACCCTCCCCTGTTCTCCACAGGCACTGCATCGACACAGAAATAGATTCTGGCAAAACACCCACACATAAAGATAATAAAAATTTAAAAATAAAAATGATGTAACTTTATTTTCACTCTTTCCTCCCTACCAGGCCATCTTTTGTGTAGTGAATTGACAGAAGGTAAACACTATAATTAAGACCAATTTGACTTTGAAAGGAATTCAAAATTATAAATTCTAGAAAATTACTGTACTGGCTAGTTTTGTGTTAACTTGACAGATGCTGGAGTTATCACAAAGAAAAGAGCTTCAGTTGGGAAAATGCCTCCACAAGATCCAGCTGTAAGGCATTTTCTCAATTAGTGATCAAGGGTGAAGGTCCCCTTATGAGTGGTGCCATCTCTGGGCTGGTAGTCTTGGTTCTTTTAGAGAGCAGGCTGAGCAAGCCAGGGGAAGCAAGCCAGTAAGGAACATCCCTCCATGGCCTCTGCATCAGCTTCTGCTTCCTGACCTGCTTGAGTTTCAGTCCTGACTTACTTTGGTGATGAACAGCAGTATGGAAGTGTAAACTGAATAAACCCTTTCCTCCCCAACTACTTCTGGGTCATGATGTTTGTGCAGGAATAGAAACCCTGACTAAGACAATTACCTAATTGCTGTTTTTCTCATTATCTTTCTAAGCCCCGTAGGGAACTTCAGTGTGTGTCAGTCACCTTTTGCCTAGTAGGTACTCGATTTATTTCAGTGCATGAATGAAACACACTTGATAAATGGATTATCTAACTTCTTTGTACTAATACCCTGTTTCAGAGCTGGGAAACAGAGATGTTGGACATATATTCTAACCATTAAACTATCATCCCATTGCAAAGTAATATACTTCAGTAATAGCAGTGATCTTACAAAAGTAGCTAAGGTAATTATTTGATCATCTATAGAACAAAATATGGCCAAATGAGATATAATCTAAAAAACAGTTGTGCTAAATACATCACTATTTGGTGATCAAACTGTATTAAATAGTTTGTAAATCCATTTCATAAGCAGAATGGGAAATGGATTTATTTTTAAACCCTTGCACATAACTGTTTTATTTTGTCAATTGACTCTGAATTGTATGCTGATTATATATGAATAGATTTGTTTTCAAGTAAGAGTTATTAACACCATGAAAGGGTGACTACTAAAATGGATGTCACCAGTCTGTGTTTTAATTTTTGTGTTTTATTATTTCAATAAACTAAGGGAGTCTTGAAAACAACCCAGTCACTCCTGTCTTGATTTGCAATCGCTGGTGCTATATATTTTAAACGTTCCTAGTGAAAACATAAAATCCGATCCATCGTCTTCCACCTTTAGAATTTAACCTTAGAACAGCTTTTCTGTTTTCCTCTGTGGCTCCCTCCTTAGAAGCCCATTTACAAACATAGTAGATCCAGAATGTTAAAACAGACATTGTTCTTAGCTCAGAACTCACTGGCCTCCTCACTATGAGAAAGAAAAACACAATTCCAGTCCTATTATTTCCACATGCATTGCTGGGAGAAAAGAAAGCTGGTCCCTGCTCTCAAATGCCACATGGCACCCAAAGCCATTGCCTTTTCAGATTTCTGAGCTCCTCCCTGCTCCTCCCCCTCGTACCCCCCCACCACGCCCCCCCCCCGTGCCTTAACTATAGAAATAATTTTCTTAAATCATTTCTTTGCCTCCATCTCTAGGATTCACAATGAACTGGAAACATCATCTCTCTGTAAAAATGAGCCATGACACCCAGGATTCTCTGTAATAGCCCTAAGGCAGCCTCCCATCTCTTCTCTGCACTGGCTCCTCCACACACTAGCCACGTCAGACAACATCAACTGCTTCAGCCAAAAATAGTAGAATCTTTAGTCTCTGCTTCACACTTTGTTTCCTTATTTCCTCCCGTGAGTATTTTGCCAATCATTGGACTGAACACGGGGTCCCGATGGAGGAGTTAGAGAAAGGTCTGAAGGAGCTGAGGGGGTTCACAACCCCATGGGAAGAACCACCAACCAGACGGTTACGCACACCCCAGTGTAGGGCTTGATGGGTTGAAAAGCCTAAAAGCACTCATGAGACACAGAGTTTCAAAAGAAACTCATTCTCCTTGGAAAGGTGTTTTCATAACCTGTATATCCCCAAGTTAGTCTGGTGTATGGATCCATGTGCTCTCATTCAGTAGTATGTTATTATAGTGCATTCATACAATCCTTGATTTCAGTAGGAATTCAGAAAACTATCTAGGGACAGGAAACTATTTAGCATTACAAAGGACAGAGCCAGAGTAGCTCAGGGCTGGTCTGCAGGATGTTAACTAGGGACAATAGCCAGTCTTAACCAGGCAAGGGACTATGAAAGGTTAGAATTTCCCACTGAGAAAAGAATCTTCACTACAGCCAGGTATAGCAGGCTACATTGCAGATTAAAAGCAAGTTGGTGAATTCCTCTGACACATGGAGATTCCTCACAGATTCTTAAAAGCACAGCCAAGCTACCTTCATATGCTAGTATCTACCTGGGCCTAGGAAATAGGGGGGTTGTGGTAATACATTATTCATGAGAAGGTCCACTAGTGCAGAACCCCCTGGTGCTAGCTCTCACAAGGCTCAAAGGAGTAGCACAAATTGTGACTAGGGTGTGAAATCCTTACTTGTCATAGCTGATCCTAGGCAGAGCTGTTTATTATTTACTGTAAATATTTCCTGGTTCCTGTAAGTCCTTTTGAAGTCATTCCTTTGTATTGTGTCAGGTAACTTCAATGTACTTTGCCTGCCTGCTTTGTTTTTCTGTATTATATAAGACTGGTGTTCACTTTGTGACATTACATTCAGATCCACACTCCCTTGTGTCCTGTCTGTTTGTCACTCGCCGAATTCCTTCGCCCACTTGCTCCAGAGAACCTGTTCCATGCAGACCTAAAGGGTCTGCAGCACCAGACCCCATCCCTTCCCCCAGAATTCTCAAGGACTAAGCCACCAACCAAAGAGTACACATGGAGGGACCCATGGCTCCAGCTGTATATATAGCAGAGGATGGACTTGTCGGGCATCAATGAGAGGAGAAGCCCTTGGTCCTGTGAAGGCTCAATGCCCCAGTGTAGGGGAATGCCAGGGCGGGGAAGGGGAGTGGGTGGATGTGTGGGAGAACACCCTCATAGAAGCAGGGGGAGGGGACATGGGATAGAGGGTTTCTGGAGGGGAAACCGGGAAAGGGGATAACATTTGAAATGTAAATAAGAAAATATCCAATAAAAGAAAATATAGTTGGACCATCAGTCTCTGATTCTATAGTGTCTCATTCTCTCATCCATAGCTTTCCTGCCTTTGGACAAAAGCCCAAAGGAGATGGTCATTTGTTCTCATGACACTTATACATTTGCTTTTCTGCACAGAGCACCAAAGCTAGTCTTTCTCACATACAGCAGTGAAATACCCCTTCGTTAGGAGCTATCATCACCTCCTCAGTTTCCTTAAATGTAGATGCTCAATAAGTGTGGGCTCTATTCAAATGCTGGCTGATTGCAAGTGGCCTCAGAGTCCACTAGCTCCAAGATTAATTCCATTCCTGCAGTGGAGATGCCCAACTCAACAGAATACAGCACTTCAGCTTCTGTTACTTTTGAAATTTCAATATCTTAAAAATGTGCATTATATATTTGAAGATGAAATTCAGCATGGTGACATATAGATGCAGTTTGGTGGATCACCCAATTTGGAGGGCCTGCTGTGCCTATCCTGTTTGTCTACCCATGTACACATTTCACCAGTGCCTGGAACTGTTTTTTTGTGTGCCCATAGGCCCCATGAAACAATGTGTGTTTAACGTTACAGAGGATATTTTAGACTTTTGAACCAACATTTTAAAGTTGAGATACCTTACTTACACATTTAGACTGCTGCCTTCCTTTTAAAGACTCCTGAGTTAGGATATCTGGAGCCACATGCTTGTCGAGTTGTGTGCACATTGGATTACCTTAGTGTGGATATCCAGATGCACAGCACATGCCTGCCTGTGGACTCATTTTCTTATCTCTTCATGTGTATAACCTGCTGGGTCCTTCCTGAGGCTTCTTAAATGTGTGGCCCTATCTAACATAACTGTTACTGTCTTAGATTTTTATGTGTGTCATGAAATGCTATCGTTTTGAAATCTAGACTTCAAATACTGTACACTCTTTTCTTAGTTTCCTAGCCAATGAATAATATTGGAAAAGGAACACAGCACATTAATACATCAAATGAGCAGGGATTAGGGCTTGAGATACTACCGCTGGCTGTTCTCAGGCTCCAAGGTTGACATTTGATTACACATTAGGAGTTTGCCTGAACAAAGTCAAAGTCTTATCTTAAAGTCATTGTTCTTTCATTTCAACATTATAACTGCTATGGTTGAATTAGCATGCATAGGAACACCAGCACTATGAAGTTCTATGTGCCTTATGATAGACTCTATTTTTATAACCTTCTAACCTCTTCTGATGCAGGTTGTAGGGGCCACATGCACAGCCTGGTGCCTGGCTTCAAAGCCAGGGTCTGAGTGATGGCAGGAACACCCCCTCCCTCAGTCTCTCAGTCCATCTACTTCAGTTAGTTTCATATTTATTCACTAGTGCACATTCAGGTCTCACGTTTGAAGACAGAAACAGGCTGTCTCCTTTTGACATGGGTGTAAATACCCATCTCCGATTTCCAAGGTTCAGTGAATAGAAAATCCAGCTCGAATGCAATCAGTGTGTAAAGGCTCCAGTCATGTAACCAGTAAAAGATGACTTAGAAAACCCACAGAACCAACTAAGCTGGGCTCACAGAGGCTCGCAGAGACTGGACAGCCAGCCAGGGAGCCTGCATGGGACTGTCCTAGGCCCTCTGCACATATGTTACAGTTGTGTAGCTTGGTCGTCTTGTGGGAACAGTTGCTATGTCTGACTCTGTCGCCTGCCTTTGGAAGCCTTTCCTTCCATTGGGTTGCCTCATCTAGTATTAATAGTAGAGAAGGTGCCTAGTCTTACTGCAACATGATACGCATGGCTGGTTGGTATCCAGGGGAAGCCTGCCCTTTCTAAAGAGGAATGGAGAAGAAAGGGTGGATGGTGAAGAAGGAATGGAGGGAGAGGAAACTATGGCTGGGATATAAAAAAAGAAGAAGAAACAGAAAAAAAAAAAAACTCAGAAAACACTGTCCTTAGGGAATCTGTGAGTACAAACATTCCATCTCGTTTAAGACCCGCATGCACATTTAGATGAGATACAAAAGCCCCAGAGCTCAGATGGGACCACAGTCTCTCCCCACAGAGACACATATGCTCAGTTACCACACTGTTTCCCTGAAGAGATGCTTATGCATATTAGATGGACTACAAATCCAGTCCTTTTTGCCAGCTCTTCCACACCATCGTTGTGGAGGCTCCATCCTGAATTTAACATCTGTAGCTTATGCTTGGGACCTGAGATTTTTTTCTGAATATTCAAAAAAAGCCTTCCACATCGTTGAACTTTTCTAAAGTGGCTTTCCTGTCCAAGGTTAGTCCTGACCAGGCCATACCCATTCATAATTTAAATGGGAAACCCAACTATGTAAATTCAGACTTACTGTCTTTACATATCTTTGAAAGAGAAACAATTACAAGTCCCAGCTTATGCCAAAGTGAATTTTGTGAAATCCGTGGACCACGGTAGTGAAAACTACACTTGGAGGTTTGAGAGGGAACCAGTAGGGACCAGTAGGAACCAGTAGGAACCGCTACCAAGTTGCTTTTCAAAGGTGCACCATGCTTGATTATTTTAGGCTTTAAGAAAACAAAAACAAACAAACAAACAAACAAAAAACCAGAACAAAACAAACAAAATTTGGGCTCACTAAGCTAATGAGGTTGGATATTACTCAAAGGGCTGGTACTGCTTGCTCCAATCACGGGTCCTGCTAGATCTGGAAGTGTCTCTCCATTCACCGTGTCCCCATGCTCCACACCTAGAAGCTGTGTAAATTTCACAATCCACTGCCACACTGCAGGCTTCACTGATGAACATGTGTCCTCTCACTACAGCTGCACATAGAGAGTCTGGGGCGGGGAAGATAGAGCGAGAAGGGGCTTCATTTACTGCCCCACTGAGAGCAATGACACGGATGAACGCCACAGGTATTTCTATACTCCTCTGGCCCTTTTGGAAGTGCTAAGGTTTTCACAGAGCCAGTGTTCATGGACTCAGATCACCTCTACTAACCAGGAAGCCATACATACCTTCCCTGCCTCAGCAGCGTTTGGTCAGGCCTTCTGGTCATCATCCTTCCAGGCTCTTTGGTCCTCAGTGCAGGGTGAGCTAAGTTTGAAGACAGCAAGGCTGACTAGGTGAATTCTTCTAGAGCCTAAGCGGATATTATAGCATTCGGGACACCATCACTGTGGGGTAATCACATCTCCAGAGAGCTGATTTGCAGGAGGCCACCATTCTGAAGACAAGGGAGTCAAATTAAGCAAATCAGCAAGTCGGTGAGCTTGCTCTGCAGGTGTTTGACTTTATGCATCAGAACCGGAAAAGGCCAATTCCTTCTTTAATAATTGGTGTCGCTGGGAAATTAGACAACACAATCTTCACCAATGAGTTTTTAATGTCGATGACGTGAAGACATTTTGAACAATATATATTTCCCCTAATAACTCCCCCCACCCCCGCAAGCAATGTAGATATTTGCAAACCAATTAATGCTAATAGGACCCTGCTGCTCAAAGCTTATCCTGCTTAAATCAGCCCCCCCTTCCCCACCCCCCACCCTGAGTCTGTCCTCCGCTAAGTCAGAGTTTCTCACTTAAAATGAATGTGACACTGATGAGGCCCTGATGCGGTCATGAACGGGAGTTTCTGTTCTACATTTTCATCTTCCTTCCTATAAAAACCCAGTCATGTGGGCGCACCTCCACACTCCATTAGACCATGGGGGAAGAGACGGGAATGGCTTTAAATCAATCGTGCCCCTGTAGCACTGGGTAGCTCAGAAGCAAAACAAAGAGGATATGATTCTGCTTTTAATGTGCACGAAGAAGGTTTTGCTGTCTCCTGGATAAATTCTAAAGAAGCAGCTCTGTGAGTGATCTTTACAAATAAGTATTCAAATTGAAAGTAAAAGCACAGAGCCTGCCTCTCTACAGACAGTAAAAATCGAAAGCATTAAAATTAAAATTAAAAAATTAAAAATTAAAGCAGGTTGTTTTAATGCAATTTGCAGAATAAAAAAAAGAGAGTTCATATGTTTACTGACAAGATAAAATACTACTTAGATTTCTCAGTTGTAAGGTAGTAGAATGGGGTATTACTTATTCTCTGTATTATTAAAACATGGTCATCTTTTTGGTTTTTAAATATGTATGTCTTTATTTTTGAGATTATAATTAAGTAATTTTGCCCTCTCATTTTCGTCCTTCAAACCTTCCTATGTACCATGATTTTCAAATTCATGGCCTCTTTTTTGTTGTTGTTGCTGTTGTTATGTGTGTGTGTGTATGTATGTGTGTGTGTTCCTAAATATATAATTATAGCCTGCTGCATCAGTATCTTATTACTTCTATGTTTTCAGGGTTGACCATCTGGGATAACCAGTTGGTGAGCTCTTTCCCGGGCAAGCCTGTTTTGCACACTCCGGGCATTCTTTAGTTGCCTGTAGTTCCTTGTCTGGTGTTGAGGCCACCTGGGCTTTCCTTTCTTCCTTCCACACTAGCACAGCTATGGGTGTTGTCTCTGTTTGGGTCACATTTTGGTGGCCACAACAGTGAGATATCATGAGTGTAGCTTCTGACAGTTCTAGGAGGCATAATTTCACAGCAAGCTTCCTTTTTCTTTGGCTTTTTCCACATGATCCCTGAGTCTTAGGTGAAGGAATTAGGCAGTAGCTATAGCAACTGAGACTGGGGCTTCACAACACTCCATTTTGATTGGCTGTGAGATTTTTGCAATTGTTCTATCCATTGCAAAGAGAAGTTTCCTTGAAGACAGGTGAGAACTACACTAAACAGTGGATATAAAGACAAAGGCTTAGAATATAGTTAGGAACAATGGTGGTTTGTAAAGTCTCCAAGATCCATGATTTCACTAGCCCTGGTAAATTGGCTAGGTCTCTGGTACCCATAATGATGCCCTCCTTGAGTAGCCTTAAGTGTGATTAGAGAGCTGTTGGTTACTCCTACCGTCTGCATGCCACTATTGCATTTGTAATTTTTAGCAGTGATGAGTGTTTTGTTGCCCTGCCAATGTTGGAGAGTAAAGATGACCTGGCTGTATGCTGTTTGTTGATCTGGATATCATAAGTGTCTCCGAGTGTATATTCTATGAAATTGACTTTCAGTTTTGGCTTTAAGATAATTAATATCCACTATGGCTCTGCTGCCTGGGGACAATCTGTGAAGGCTCTGGGGCTTAGGATCCGCAATTTATATAACCACAGTTGTATCCTCTCATATAAGTGGGCAGAAAGCTCCTTACTTGTACACTGTCCCTGGAACCCAAGCATGACTTGTCAACATAACACAGAGAGGGTTTCAGGCTAAGTTATACGGCATAGTGCTATTCCCAGGAGAAATGTCCATGAGGTATAAAAATATTATCAAGGTCTTGATTTTTCTCCTTTAGGATAGGCAGACATGTTTGATTAATTTTCAGTTATCAGGAGCAATAGCAATAAAAAAACCAAGTCACAAATTGACTCTGCCAAGAGCCATTTGTAGAATCTTGAGAGAAATCGCCACACCCATAAAAAACGATCACACAGCAAAATTTTTCCTTTACTACATGCACAGGTGGATCATTCTGACATGTCTAGCCTGGGAAATGAAGCCATATCTTTTTAGTGATAAATACAGTAAATTTTGTTGATCTTGCAGAGGACCCAGGGACAACAATAATTGCCTAAAAATGGGAAATTTCTCAGTTCTTAATGCCTGAGACTTCTGACGTCTGGAACAAAGATTACAGACAAACAAAACAAAACAAAACAATAACAGAAATCACACAAACCAACAAAACACACTACAGCCAGGAAATCAGCAGTCATCATGTGAAAAGTGGAAAATGCAAACGAACCCATTTATAAAGTTTGGACAGCATACAAGGAACCAAGAAAAAGAAAAGGGTTCAAGCTGTGCCAGATTAGCATTAGTGCAGGAAGTACTTATAGCAGGCTATCCACACCAAGACTAAATAGGCAGGCAGACTCAGTGAGCATTTTAAGAAAGCAGCAGAAATTCTGTTTGTGATTTGCATTGCATTATGAAACTTTAGAAAATCCCTCTCTGGAAGCCCATATTTTTGTTCACAGCAGTTAACTTTTCCTGCATTCAGGAACAAACCCTGGGTGCCTGTCATGAGAGCAGCCCACGAGGTCATGCTGTATATGGTTGTCAGAGAGAAAGATGGGTGAAGTCCAAACCAGCTGTCTCAGATTTTAGTGTAAACATTAGATACAGTATTTTTCACTAGATCAATGAATGTAACCTCGGAGCTCTAAAGTACTGTGTAATGCACAATTAAATCCAGATGATACACCTACTTCTTATTTTAGGGAGAAAAAATAGGTTATTGGGAAGAAGGATATAATACTTGATTTTGTGGAATTCTTTAAGATTTTAAACCCTACTCAGACTGAGCTTGTAGCACTGGATGTTCTGAGTTTTTATATTACATGATGCTGACTGGATGGAAGGAATTTGCTTATATACAAAACACATACAGAGGCCAAGAAAATCACCCCATGTCGCTTCCCATAGTACTAATTGTCAGAGATATGGTTCCCTGAAAACCTTCAAGGACCTCAAAGGAAGCTGTTAATCAGAACTGTGTTTCCTCCTTACAAAAACTCACACTTAAACTTCTCATCGGCATAACAATTGTCTGGTTAATAAAAACTGGAATGTCACAGTGCACTGTGTGACATATCGTGAACAGCTGTTGCTTTTTAACTTAGGAAGATAAAATTCTCCTGCCATCACCCCTAATTAATGCTTTAACCCGCAACACACTTTCCAAGTGAAGAGCCTTTCAAATCTGCCTTGATATTAGAGTGATTTTTTTTCACCACTTATATCCAAGTTAAACAGACTAGTCCAGTAGTACTGATGTTACGTGAACAGTCTTGAATTGTGCACTCTGGAAGTCTGTCTTCAGCTCCAGACCTTAATTAAAATTTACCTGTAGCTTAAAGAGACTTATAAATTCCCCTTCTGTGATATAAAATGATTAGGACATATATAGTAATGAGTAGCCACCACTGTCTGATGAGCTAGAGAAACCCTATGCAGTACCTTTCTATGCTGGGCTCTGGCAGGCTTTGAAGTCTTGTCCACAATTTCTATATCCTATAGATACAGGCTCCATACTCATTCTGATGAAATCACTACTTTTGTTTATCTCATGGATACTGTCTGTGCCCTTTTCCTCTTAATCAGTCAACTAAATACTATTAATAAACAATTTCTCTAAAAGCAATTACACCTTCAATGCATGGCGATACACACTCTCAACCTGGTGTGTCTGTGAGTATTCTGCTTGTCTGCTTGTCTAAGGTTGTTTATTTTATTCTGCTGCTTTCCGTCTTATTTCATGCTTGTACATAACAGAGAAGTGGACAGCAGTAAATTGAACACCAGGCAGTACATATTGCATGTAAATATGTCACTGCAGAATTCCCAGGGACAATAGTACATCATCAGACAGATAGACAGGGCATTTGAAAATTCCTTATTGTCCTTGAAAAACTGTGTGCATTTTTCTACAGCATTTCAGCCCAGCTGGATAGAGAGCAGTTATCTGAATAAGATTTCTAATTGGATGTTTTATAGCAATTTCCTGACATAGAAGCATTCCCTCCTGGAGGGAGGGTTATAAAACTTAGGTATGTCAAATTTACAAGTCTCAAAAAACTGAAACTTACAAGATCCTCAGGGCTCTACACCCCAAGTTTGCAACTGCAGTGGGGCCATGAAAAGACTCCTCCCCAAATCATCACTGTTCTGTCTGTCCTTGTTCAGGTACCAACTATGCTGTATAACTGTTCCTGGAGAAGTCATAATAATTATTTACCTGCAAAAGGCACCTGAGACAGACCAAAGTAATGATTCCCCCAGTGTTTAACTTGGAAAACCAATGAGCTTACTGCATTGCTTTTGTTGTAGGCAGTAAGCAATGCAACTGAAGCTGATCTCCTGGGCCAGGATTTGCCCAGGTAAAGGAAGGAATTACAATGCAGGGCAGGGCTGGGGGAGGAGATTAAATCAAATGAAATCTGTTCATTGTATTAACTTCTGATTTGCCATGCCATATGGAAAAGGGGAGGGTGAGATGAAAGTGATGGCCTGGTGTTTCTAAAGCTGGCTGGACACAGAGGAAAGGAAGTACAAGTTAGATTGTGCTAAAGATCCTTCCTGGGATACAAGCACATAGAACCCATAGGAATAATAACTGGATGGTTAGGAGTAAGATAGAAATGAAAGAAGATACTCATCAGACCCAACGTTCAATAGAAAGCAAGAGAATTCTGTTGGTCCAGCATTCAGGCAGAGGTCTGGTTAACAATGAAAGGCTGTCACCATCTACCCTCGAACCTCAGTGATCTCTTGTAAGCTCAGATCATCTAAAGTGTGACATGGATATTCTTAGCCATTCTGCGAGGGGAATCCTACCTTCTTCTCTATGAAGCCCTGATCCTACTTCCTTTTGGTTCTTAGTTTAGACTAAGAGACAGGGTTGGGGGAGCAGTAACCTTAGCATGGACATACTAAGACTAGGCCTGGAGGAGTTACATTTCTGTTTGTATTCCCCTACCTAGAACAAAGATGTCTGGTTCCACATGCATGTCAAAGGAACAGGAAACTGGAACCTGGTGTGTCCACAAGGAAAATGAACTATGTATAGGATATATATATATATATATATATATATATATATATATATATATA
>LR750309.1:424338-492777 GCA_902729485.2 Mus minutoides | reverse complement strand
CATCATTATTAAAGGTGAGACATTGTTTCTAACTGTGAGACATTATTATTAAACTGAGACATAATTATCAGAGGTGAGATATCTTTATCTGGGGTGAGATATCATTATTTTGTCCTTCAGGAGCTACAAGGCATCAGATCACCTCTAGCTGGAGTTCCAGAAAGTTGTGAGATGCCTGATGTGGGGCCTCCTGGAAACCAAACTCTGGTCCTCTGCAAGAACAGCATATGCTGTTAAACCACTGAGCCAGTAGCTAATTGCATCCCACTGCTTCCACCAAATTTATATATTGAAATGTCTACTAATTATTGTTATGTAAGTTCGTTAGGATTAACTCTAACCCAATCTGTCTTGTGCGACAAGATGGTGAGAGATGAACATATTGGAAAAGTCAGATGATGACAACGCTTGAAAGGTACCATTTATATACCGAGAAAGAAAATGGCCTCAGAAGAACTCAAGCTGTAAGATCTAGATCTTGGTCTTTCAGCCTCCAACACTGAGATCTTGCTTAAGTTACCCAGTTTGGATTCTTTCCTATGACCTTCCTAGAAAACAAGCTGTATGTAATCCCTGCTCCTGCTCTAAGCTTGGTTTCCAGCCTCACCTTATTCCCATACAGACATGCATCACACCCCTCCAACCTGACTTTCCCCCTGCAATCATATTTGCAATGGCTGCCATTACAGACAGTACCCATGCAGAGAGGACCATGAGAGCAGACACAGACTGGTTGTTGGGTCAAACTTAACACAAAAGAGCTCTAGAAATATGCCATTTGGTGATAGTACATGAGGAGCAAGAACTCATCATGTAAAGATTGTTCCCGATATATGTGGGATTCCCAATAAACCTGGAATGCATGTTATGGCTTTGGAATATTCCTTTCAGGAAAAGTAATTCATCTATGCAAAAGGTACACATACACAGAGGTGATGCTATGTCAAGGTCACCTCTTGGTTTGGAAACATAATGAAGCATTATTGTTTGTCTGTCTTATTAGAAAACCCGGAGTCTGGCCAGGCGTGGTGGCGCACACCTTTAATCCCAGCACTTGGGAGGCAGAGGCAGGCAGATTTCTGAGTTCGAGGCCAGCCTGGTCTACAAAGTGAGTTCCAGGACAGCCAGGGCTATACAGAGAAACCCTGTCTTGAAAAACCAAAAAAAAAAAAAGAAAACCCTGAGTCTTCCCTAGTCATGTTAATATATGTGAGTTAGCAGCTTTAACACCCCACCTAACATACAATCCAATCTATAAGAATTTTTGCAATTTAAGATTAGGGTTATTAAGGATTGCCCAATACTAAATTGATTATGAAAAATGTTAGGCTTCCTCCCACTGTAAGGAATGTCTCGTTACCATGAGATCAGTTCTTCTCTCTGATCTCCACTTCCACAGTGAAATATTCATCAACGATGTTTATAGTGACTATGCTCTGAGATTTGAGGCCCTCCGTTCTTATTCTCCTGGCTGTTTCTGTCTTCCATTTTGACTAAACTGCTACTCTGTCATCAAAACATAGGCCAGTGATCATACACTCCCAGATATTAGTACATCTCCATTTTCCTGACTAGAAGACCTCATAGGCTCAGCCTCCACTGAAGCGCTTCTGACGGATCTTTCTACCTCAGCCTACTACCGACCCTAAGAGGCATAGGCTGTATCTGTGCATGCAAAATAGCTTGCACAAATGAATTCTCAATTGAAAGGCAGTTGTTTCTGTTCATAAGTTTATGTTATCATATCAATAAACCTGAATTTCAATTTCACCTAAGATATTACGTGTAGCCCAGCTGTTAAGCCTGTCATAAAAGCATACAAATTAAATAAAATATATTAAACATTTGAATATATTTTAAATAATATATGTGATTGCAAATGAGCTATTAAAGAAAAATACTTGACATAAATTTATTTAAATATATCTAATGAAAAATTTTCAGCTATCAAGTTATTCTCATTAAAAAGAATGTTCTACATAGGTATTATGAGATATAATACTATTTTGCCTAATAATTTTCTATCTATGTAAAATGAAGGCTGGAATGAAAGTGTAGGGGTATAAAACACACACACACACACACACATACACACACACACACACACAAACACACACACACATACACACACACACACACATACACACACACACACACACACACACACCAGAAGTGACCGTGTAGGGCCAATTCATTGGAGAGAATATTTTCATGTTGAAAACTTCAAGTGGTTTGGGATGATCCTAAAGGAGATTCCTACTGTCCAGACTTTGACTCGATTTCTGTTCCTCTCTCTCAGAACTTCTCTTGTCTGCATCACCTGCTATACCTGGCTCCTCTCTGGCTTCGGGAGCGCTTTCAGGGTATTCATTGGAGAGGAAATCCAATGAAGTGCGCTGAGAGGGCAGAGGTCTTTGTCCACAACAGGAAGGAGCTACCCACCTTTGCTACCTTTATCCACAACACTAATCACAGAGGGATGTGCACGGTGTTTTTACATCGTATTTTCTCTTTGTAAAATTGCTCTCAGGAGTATAAAAGATGCTTCAATTAGTCATCGCTTCTCTCATAATGCCCAGCACAATACATTGTATACGCGAGACACTTGTACTTAATCTTCCTGACACTCAGAGAAATCCATCTCATGGACTAGCATCAGGATTAAATCCTAATTGAAAAGAATTTGTCCCACTTTCTCTTATAAACCACTATCTATTTCTAGCATTAGAAATGCTTTTCTTTTTTTAAGTAAGCATTTCACATACATATGAGTTCCTAAGAGAACTATACAGGAACTAGAAAGTGGTAATGCCTGCCTTTAATCCCAGCGATGGAAACAGGCAAGTGGATGTCTGAATTTGAGACCAGCCTGGTCTACAGAGTAAGTTCTAGGACAACCAGGGCTACAAAGAGAAACCCTGTCTTGAAAACCAAGCAACCAACTAACCAACTAACCAACCAACGAAGAAAAGAACATGAAGAAAATAGGAAAAGGAAAGGAAAGAAAAAAGAAAAAAGACAACAAGGCTTGCCCAGTTGACTCAATGTCAGTGTCAGACTGAGGCAGCTTAAGATTTTCAGGGAGGTTTCTCAAGCTGTATCACAGAAGTCACATGTGGCCACTTCTTAAGATACCTGTTCAAATGCAAATGTCAGATCAACTCCAGACCTACTAAAATAATTCCAAAGTGACTGACAATGCAGATCTTCTATCACCTGTACTTAGCTGTCTAGAGAAGGCTGTGTCATGAGTGCTTCAAACCTTGCACCGCAGTTTGAGAACCCACCCCACCCCCTCGGATGTCATGTCATCCATTACCTGTGACATCAGTGAGACATCACTGTGCCCCAGTGGGTGGATAGAACTTCTCAATGCCCTTTCCATCCATGTTTTAAGATCACCAATCATCAAATTGTAAACTGAGGCAGCCTACCCTTCCTACTCCTAGATGGATAGAATAATCTTCAGTTACTACCTCTGCCTTGACAGATAGCTCACTATCTTTAGAGTCTCAGCAGATTGTTTGCCATGACAACACATATATATTCAAGGAATTTTTTACCCTACTTAATATATCCCTGTGAGGTGTGACATGTACATTTTTCACAGCAGGCAAAACTTGTTTAGGGACATCATTCTTCACCCTTACCTTCCACCAGATTTCCCCATCCTTCCAGACTAGTCTACTGTAATATTCCAAGTTTAAAGCTTGCCTGATCTGAACAGCTTCAACTCTACAAAAGTGTCATCAATACTCCAAACCTAGTTTCCCCTGCAGCTGCCATGATATTTCACTTTCCTGCTTCTCTTAGAGAATGGCAGAGATCTAACTAGACACTTCATATGAAAGCATTCTGTAACTAGTAAAGTGTTTTACCCCATAAAATATTATTACAGCTCAAAAATTTAAAAATCCTTCTTGCCGTTCAATCCTTCAATTTCAGTTTTATATTTTGCCTGGCCTAGAACTACACTGTCAACAAATCCAGTCAAGTGCAATTACTTTAAGCAAACTAGGGACACCATGTAAGTCAATATCCAGTCAGGGCATTTGTTAGAGTAAGCAGGAAGAATATTAATCATTTTCTTCACATCAACAGGGCTACAAAGAGCAATCCTGCTGTGTGGCCACTTGTCTGTGCACTAACCATCCGCCTTCAGACTGCTATCCAGCTTCTCAGTTGTCATGCTTACAATCCCCCTGTCTCAGTCTTCCTAGTTTTGGAATTACAGGTTTGTACTCCAGTGACACGCTGAGAAATCAGTTTCAGTGTTTTAGGATCAAGGTGGATTCCCTGCTTTGTGGATTTATTTTCTTCTGCAAAGGACTTCAAATCTTAGAGTTTCTGCAGCTCTGTCCCTCAGCAAATATTCCAAATACCAGTGCACATTAGGAGCTACACAAGGAGCGTGGCCAGTCAGGCTTCACACTCCAAGCAGTGCATAGTAGGTTCACACTTGCATGTATGTTCCAGAATTTCTCAGAATATCCTCCCAAAGAGAAGATATATGTCAATATTTAAAGCTATAGCTTCACCATTCAACTGTTTACAAATACAATATTTAAGACATTTGTTATATTTTAAGTATTTTTGCTTAATAGCTTTATCTTTTGAAATTTTTATCATGTGAGCACTGCATCTACATTTCTCATATGGGTCCTTCCCCCATACCCACAATTCCTCCTGAGCCCCTCCCCCAATCATGATCCCCCTTTTAGTCACTATTGTTACAGGAAGTCTATGCCTATTTTAATACTATTAAAGGCTCATCATTTGCTAGAAACATGCAATTTAAAGGGATACCATTACTGCATTTTAAGCATGTTGTGAAAGAGATTAGTGAAGTAACATGACTGACCCATGTTTTGCTTCCTGAACACTTTTAGGAGAAAAGTTTGCCACCAATGTACTTTCCACAGCAAAAATAATGCCTCCTGCTCAGGCATTGATTAAGTAGCCTTTTAGAAGGCTCGGCACATCATTGAGTTTTAAAAAGGCTGTCTAATTCAAAACGTGCTACTACTGTGGTTCATTAACATAGCCATGCAGAGTAACCCAGGAGGTCTTTCTAAAAAAGATGAGCATGGTGTGACAGGTTTGATTTGTTACTATTAGACCTAGAAAGGAGACAGGAAGACACACACAGACACAGCATAAGCACACATACATCGAGGTACTAATGCCTCCTTAACCTCCAGTGTCAGTTTCCAAGAAAGGACACAGGACAGGCACACAGGAAGTTAGGGTTTGTATACCGTAGCACTAAGTGAGGCTGAAGAGATGTCATCTCCTCCAGAGGGTAAGAGTATCGGCTGCTCTCGCAGAGAACTGGTGTTCAATTCCCAGTAGCTGCATGGTGGCTCACATCCATCTGTAACTCTAGTTCCAGAGGACCTGATGCCCTCTCCTGGCCACTGGGGGGTCACTGCTATGGTGCACAAACATACAGGTCAGAAACACCCATACACACAAAATAACAATAAATATAGTCTAAACAATTTAGTTAAATTAAAAAAACCCTTTACGAAGTTCTGACTGTACTTATTAAAAGCTTTGTTCTCATGCTCTCTCTCAATTATCCTAGCTGTCTACTATCTTATTTATATTTTGTCTGATGCACATTAATAGTTTGACCCAACAGATGGTCCGACCATGACTGTCTCCAGGTTTTGTAACCTTCCCTAAGTGATCCCAAGGGCTTCCGGTCATCTAGATTCTGCTGCTTTCAACCCAACTTGCTGACCCCAGATTGCCTTTTTTCTCCTCCCTGGCTGAGGCTTCTCAACAGCATCCTACCGTCAGTAGATTGAAATCCACTTCTGCTGCTGTAGCAAATACGACCCTTCCAAACATTCATATTTCAAAACTCCTTTCCTTTTTACATCACGGTGCTGTAGTTACAAGTAGCAGCTTTTATTCCCAAACTTTAGGCTGTTTCTGATTTTATCTTTCAATCTCTGACACAATCTCACATCTTCTCCTCTAGCTGGCAAACTCCTTGATACCTTTACAGCCTCCAAACCCTTCAAAACCTCTAAACCTCTCAATAGTCTTTGAAAACCTTCAGGATATCCCAAAACCTTCTACAATGTTTCCTTGGCCTTTCATGGCCCTATGTCCTTTATGATCCCTGAAGCCCTGTAAATCCTGTGTGTAGAATTCATGTCTCATCGCGGGTGCTGATGATTTTATACACCGTGTTCTTTCCTTGTCTGAGATATGAGGTTGTTAGAATTGATTTTGGTATTTTGGTTTCTTTCTAGAATCTCTGCTCCCAACATGTAGACTGGCAAAGTCTATACTTTCTCATGTTCTTTCTAAGAGATAGAAAGTATCCAGACCTTCTAAGAGAAGTCAGTTGCTATCCTAATCTACTTAGGTTCTTCCGGTTGCCTCTTTATTACAGACCACTAGGTAACAAAAACATATTTGTTACAGAAAAGTTTTCACAGTGATATTTGCTATATATGTGATTCACCAAGTAAATAGACCAGCCTGAATGTTAATGGGCTTCTGCTGCTGGAGGTAAAAAGATCCATTAGCTACTGTCCATCAAGACTCATATTCAGCCGAGCAGTGGTGGCACATGTCTGTAATCCCAGCACTTGGGAGGCAGAGACAGGTGGATTTCTGAGTTCGAGGCCAGCCTGGTCTAAAGGGTAAGTTCTAGGACAGCCAGGACTGCACAGAGAAACCCTGTCTCAAAAAACCAAAAAAAAAAAAAAAAAAAAAAAAAAAAAAAAAAAAAAAAAAAAAAAAAAAAAAAAAAAAAAAAAAAAAAAGATAGATAGATAAATAAATAAATAAATAAATAAATGAAAGACTCATATTCAAGATGGGAAAATATATAGTACAAAAACAAATGTGAAACAAATTAATCAAGTGAATACCTGATGACTGATTGGCACAGAGAAATTTGACAAATAAATTATTGGTAGTGTATCCCAAAGCTCCAGGAGGAAAGTGTTTCTTATAGTGACTATGTTCTGAGATTTGAGACCATATGATTCTATTCTCCTCACTGTTTCTGTCTTTAATATTGAGTAAACTCTTACTCAGTCATCAAAGCACAGGCCAGTGATCACACACTCCTAGATGTTAGTTCATCTCCATTTTCCTGGCTAGAAGAGGACCAGTTTCCACTGAAGCACTTCTTCCCACATGATTACTAAATAAGCATCCTAAGGAAAATAAAGTGATGTATAGATACTGGACTCTTCTGATAGGACCAAGGGCCTATCATTTGTTGGTCCCTCTTATTTCTTAAAGAAAATTTTACAATATGGTGTAAATCTCCTGTACACACTGAATTCCTTGTTTACCTGAATTTCTGATGCTGTCAACAATGTTTCAACCTTTACAGACTCTGGTGATATTTTGTGGGGTTTTTTTTGTGTGTGTGTGTGTGTGTGTGTGTGTGTGTGCGTGTTTTTTGAGACAGGGTTTCTCTGTGTATTCCTGGCTGTCCTGGAACAAACTTTGTAGACCAGGCTGGCCTTGAACTCAGAAATCTTCCTGCCTCTGCCTCCCAAGTGCTGGGATTAAAGGCGTGCGCCACCACACCTGGCTGATATTTTGTGATAGTATAACTCAAATATTAAATTTAACTTGCTTTTAATACATACAAATGACTATTTTCAGAGTCCCAGATATGAAAGTAGCTAGAAGCTAGCTAGCATGGATGCTTAGGGAGAACTAGCTTACTATGAATCCTGTCAAAACTATTACCGAGGTTTACCTTGTGACTATGATTGCATTTTACTCTTCAATGGTTTTGGATTTGATCAGTTCCCATGAAATGTAGAATACTAAAACCAGGCATTTTTGAGTTGTTGACTTTTTTAAAACTATGATGGCAAAAGTGTTATCACTAATATCATTCGAATTAGTAAAGTCTTTCTAACCATTAAGAGAACCAAATACTAACATATCTACTTCATATTCAAATTAGTGACTTACAATGATCTTAAACATTACAGTTAATAAATCTGTCATGTACACATTCAGCTAATCACCACACCCAATATTTGGGGCATATTTTAAATATAAGGTAACAATAAACTTTTCCAGCTTTGTGTGTTTTTCATTTCAAAACATTCAGAATGAGTCAAAATTATGACAGTTAAGTCACCTTATAATATACAAACTACTTGTCCCCTTTACACACTGGAAAATGTATTTGTGTCCCAGGTTTAAAGCATCATTGCATTTTGACATTTACAATTTGGCCTAACTTTCAGTTGGCAAATCGTAAAGCAAAAAATAAATTATTGATTATGTTTTTAAAATATGTTTATCCAACTCTGTACATCTTTAATCAATATACTTTGCCAATTTCTGGTTAGATATCAATTTAGTATTGATTAGTAACTCTGTCATAGGAATTAAAATTATTAACAGGCAACAACTGCTTCTAATTTTTATTAACATGTGAGGACTGGCCACAACATCTGTGTGTTTTTAAGACTTGTTGGATCACATACGAAGGTCACCAAGTGTCTGTTCCAGGAGCTGATAGAACACTAAGCCTGCAGCCAAGTATTAGATTTATTCCCAGCCATCTTCCTTCTAAAACAGTCACACAGATCATCAAGATAATTTCATAAATGCTAAAATAATTTTACTAAGTCTTGGCAACAAATATGGTCTCATAAATCTATCATAGAACCAAAATATATCTAATACAAATAAATAATATGTATGAGATTAACACACATATACACACATATGTATATATGCATATATAATATGTGTATTGCATATGTACACATACACACACATTATTTCCTGGGAGAAGTCTCCTCAAAAATATAGTTTTATAACAAGTTTCAAGGTCTTTCTATTACTTATTACATTATATAGTCATACCTCAGCTCATTATAAATTTCAGTTGGTTCTCCACTGATAGGTTATTTTTCTGTTTATTTTAATAGGGTTTAAATAAAATTATCTTGATAGGTATTAGTATGGCATTGGATGAATCACTAGATGAACTTGTAACCAGGTTTAGTTTTTTAAAATAAAATTACCTTCTACAGTAAGAAAACCAATGAGATTTTGTACATTTGACATCTTTCTATTTTTGGTGCTGGAGATGGAACCCCTGACCTCAAGCATAAATGCCAAATAGTATACCAGCTAGTCACACTCCCAACCTTAAATGAGTGTTTTAAAAAGTATACACAATAAACACAAACCCTGCTCTTTTTAAAGACATATTTGTGTGTGTGTGTGTGTGTGTGTGTGTGTGTGTGTGTGTGTGTGTGTGAATGAATGCCACATGTATGTTGGGGTACCACAGAAGCCAGAGGGGTCAGATCATCCAGGATATAAAGCCATAGTGGTTGTGAGCCACCTGATAATGTGTGCTGAGGACAGAATTCAGATCTGCAAAATGCCAACCAACAGATTGGGAAAAGATCTTTACCAGTCCTACATCTGATAGAGGGCTAATATCCAATATATACAAAGAACTCAAGAAATTAGACTCCAGACAATCAAGTAATCCTATTAAAAGTGGGGTACAGCGCTAAACAAAGAATTCTCAACTGAGGAAACTCGAATGGTTAAGAAGCACCTAAAGAAATGTTCAACATCCTTAGTCAACAGGAAAATGCAAATCAAAATAACCCTGAGATTCCACCTCACACCAGTTAGAATGACTAAATAAAAAACTGAGGTGACAACAGATGTTGGCAAGGATATGAAGAAAGAGGAACACTCCTCCATTGCTGGTGGGATTTCGAGCTGGTACAACCACTCTGTAAATCAGTCTGGCGGTTCCTCAGAAAATTGGACATAGTACTACTTTAGGATCCAATTATACCATTCCTTGGCATATACCCAAAAGATACTCCAATGTGCTCCACTATGTTCATAGCAGTCTTATTTATAATAGCCAGGAGTTGGAAAGAACCCAGATGTCCCTCAAGAGAGGAATGGATATAGAAAATGTGGTACATTTACACAATGGAGTTCTAACTCAATTAGTAAAAACAATGACTCCATGAAATCCTTAGGCAAATGGATGGAACTAGAAAATATCATCCTGAGTGAGATAACCCAATCGCAAAAGAATACACGTGGTGTGCACTCACTGATAAGTAGATATTAGCCCAAGAGCTCGGGAATACCCAAGATACAATTCACAGGCCACATGAAGCTCAAGAAGAAGGAAGACCAGAGTGTAGGTCCTTCAGATCTGCAATAGGAGTATGCATCTTAGTTGCCGAGCCCTCTGTCCAGGTCTGCTCTTTTTCTTTTTATTGCAACATTAACCAACATTAACATACACAATACTGTCAAAATAATTTAAGTCCCCATTACTGACTTCTGTTGTTGAGGTATGTGTGTGTCTGAGCATACTTATTCCCTAAAACACTGTTTGATTTAATAATGTCAAATGTGGACTTTCGTTCCATTAGAATGCTTATGATAAGATACAGAAAACATAATGCGCACATATTCACAGTCATAAAAATAGTTTTCTGCCTATAGTCACTCTAATGTATATACATTTGCAGGTAACCTGAAGCAAACTGTATAGCAAACAGAAGGCTGTCTGCCCTTTCTTGGCCCCCAAACTAGAAGCCATGTTGAACTGGAGACCTGTTTAGTAAAACACCATCTTCATGCAAAGGCAACCTCCAGTTCTTCCCAGTGTCTAGATAGCTTGACTCTAGGCAACTCGGTTTTCTTTCTATTTTTATTCTAGCTTAATGTATTAAAATATGGCTTTGTCAACATATACACAATGTTAAGATACATATGTTAACATATAAATCTAAAACCTATCAGAAATTTAATAAAGAAAAGTAGAATCAATCTATCCAGAAAGGCGCTGCGAGTGATTCCTTAATACAGAGTAAACCGGTTTAGTCTCCAAATATAGTAGAGTCCAATAAACCTTCTCCATTTCTATGTATACCTTCACAAACATATTGGAAATTAATTAGCCAAAAAACCCCATAATCTCTTTTGATAACAACAAATAACACTTTCTCCAGCTGTGAATGAACATGGGCTGGGGGGGGGGGAGAAAGTAGAGACTCCAACCCCATCATCATGGCCCAGTTCCCAGCATCTGCTTCAAACACAACACAGCTGCATATGCAAGCGCTTCCCACAGCTCCTCCCCGCAGGGCAAGCCTACTGCCTCCATTTGCCTTGCTTTAAAAAGAGGCATACTACACCAGGGGATAATAATGGCAATTTATGGATAACCCGCGTTCCCATGTACACACTAATCGCAAGTTTCAATAGCATTCTTCGCTTCTCAAATCTGTTTTTGAGCACATATTTGTCACCTGAAAGGTTATAAAAATGACTTCCATAACAGTCAGAGAAGTTCTGTTAATGTCTGTGGAGGGAATGTATTAAAATACAGATGTTCACTAACACGGCTGAAAACTTAAGGTCGTTTCTACTTTCATCCCTCCATCTGCTGATTGGCACTGAATCATCATTGACTTTTACATTTTTAGGAAGAAATAGAACAGCAGTTTCTCCACTGCAGTGAGATATATGCTCTGATAAGGATGCGGAGGGGAACAATGTATGAGCAACCTTACAGAGTCTTCATTGTGGAGCATGCACCTGTTTTTGTTTTTTCCCCACCTTACCGCAATGATTTTGTCATGAATCTCCAGGCCATCTGCTCGGTCTGCAGGTCCGTTTTCTAAAATTTTTGAGACGTAAATCCCTTCAGGTGCTGATTGCTTCTGGGAATTCTATAGGAAAAAAAATATTGTTAACAGAAAGTAACATATTGAGCAAACTTTAAATCATGTAAAGGATGTTTTTTTTTTTTTTTCCTACACGTAACACTAACAATAATTCTGCTCCAACATGTAACTCTCTTAGCTGAGAATTTGGCACAGAATTAACTTATTTAATGCCAACTAGTCATTAATCAAGATGACAGCTGTAATGAACTAGTCCAGCATCTCTGACAAGATCATTTATTTATTCTACATTTTGAATGCACATGAAAAGCTTTGGAGAACAGTGCATGCAAGGTGAGGTCAACTGTATTACAGTGAAAACCTCTCTCCTAAAATGTGCGGCGGGAGATAAAAACAGACAAGAAGAAAGCAAATTTAACCCTCTAGTATATAACAACTTAGATACAATCATAGCTCTAAAAATATAATTTAGTTCCTAGTGTGAGAAATTTGGAATCATAGCTCGAGAGCACCTAGGAGACAGAATGATTTTAAATCTAAAGATCTTAAAATATCAACTTTACGTGGCCAAGAAATCCATTCAAAGTTTATCTCTACATGGTCTGGGTGCATGTTTCACCGGACAGAGGCAAATCTCAAACGTGCAGCATTTTGATACTACAGAATTTCAGCCAATCATGAGAAACCAATGACCTTATGAAACTTCCTAAGGAAGATGTTTATCAGCAAAATAATATATTATGTGTTCTTAAATGTCAGCTGATTTTTATGGCAGGAAAATTAAAATTAACCCTATAAGTTCTCCTTAATTGGTCTGCCTCAAACAGAAGTGATTCTGTAAAATACCCAGTGCCCTTTAAATATCAGCTTCCTAACTGGTATTTATAAATTATCTCCAGTAGAAGGGAGAATGGAAATGATATGAAAAATGTGTCTTTATAATAACTGGGACCAGGTTAGAGCAGAAGCAGGACAGCCTTAGATTGCTGGGTTTGCTGGTTGCAGAGAAAGCACAGGATGGCACCGTCTGAACCCTTAGAGTGGCACAGGTCACCATCGTCCCAAACCCAGCTTAGAGCAGGACCTAAAGTTCCATGGGAGTTGATGGACAGCAGGTGCCCCATGGGACAGGGACATTTCAGAGCAGTGCCCCATGGGACATCTCAGAGCTCTTAAGTGCAATTAAGGAGTTGATTAGGGACATCAAAAATGTTTAATATCAACTCTCTTTGTATGACATTTCTTAAGAAATTAAGGTATTTCTTAAAAATATCTTTAAAAAAAAGGTAAAAAAAAGTCCTCACTGTTTTGTTCTTTAAATTCATTTTGACATTTTGTTCATTAC
Source organism: Mus minutoides (assembly GCA_902729485.2). NCBI lineage: Eukaryota > Metazoa > Chordata > Mammalia > Rodentia > Muridae > Mus > Mus minutoides. The sequence continues at coordinate 479,745 of LR750309.1, read as the reverse complement.
GATCAGCTTCTCAACTGCCTTGTTGGTCTAAAGACAGTACCATTTGAGAAGAGGAAGCATAGGCAGACAAGTTACTAAGTATTGCAAATGAAAATCGCCTACCCCGGGTACTCTGTCATAGGGCCAAGACATCTGCCCATGGTGCTGTCCAAGGAAGGTAGTGAAATATGAAACACATCCCTCTTTTATGGCTGTAGCTGAGGGAATCGAGGTGATCAACTGTGGAGTGTTTTGTTTTCAAATTATCTCATAACAAAAAATATGAGTATGTACTAGATCTCCATTAAGAGTCTAGTTTGGGGGGCTGGAGAGATGCTCTTCTACAGGACCTGAGTTCAATTCCCAGCAACCACAAGGTGGCTCACAACCATCTGTAAATGAGATCTGATGCCCTCTTCTGGTGCTGTCTGAAGACAGCTACAGTGTATTCACATACATTAAATAAATAAATAAATAAATAAATCTTGAAAGGAAAAAAAAAAAAGAATCTGGCTTTTGGGCCCAAACATCCTTTTTTTTTTTTTTTTTTTAAAGATTTATTTTATTATATGTAAGTACACTGTAGCTGTCTTCAGACACTCCAGAAGAGGGTGCCAGATCTCGTTACGGATGGTTGTGAGCCACCATGTGGATGCTGGGATTTGAACTTATCACCTTTGGAAGAACAGTCGGGTGCTCTTACCCACTGAGCCATCTCACCAGCCCCCAAACATCCTTTTAAGGCTCATACCACTTGTTCTTCTGGGTCCTAGTCTACCTCATATGCAGAATATTGCGTTAACAAAGTAGTCACCTGATTTGGGTGGCCTCCTATTATGTTGAATCCCAAAGTATCATCTTCTCTTTCCAACACAACAGTGAACGGCTTCTGTTCTCCATCCTAAGTAAAAAAAGGGAAGAACTGGATAAGTAAGAAAAAAAATGAGAAAACAATATAAGAGAGAATTAACCACTGCAGTTACTGCACTCTACAGTACAGATACTGTACTGTTAACAGAAAAGACTCTTAAGGATGCTTGACTCGCTACACTTTCTCCTTAAACACACTCGAAAGTCTGTATTTGAAGAAAACTGCTGTGCCTGTGAGCAGAAGGGGGTTTCCAAATAACTACACGGATTTGCACTTCACACAGGGAATATCCCGCTCTGGCTCTGACTACACCTTAACTGCAAACAGATGTCTGGGCTTCGCCAGGCAGGGCTTTTTATTTTTAAACTTTGCACGACGGAAAAGTAAAACAAATTGTCAGTGGATCTTAGAAACATTTTTTATGTAAATTTTCACTGTAGAGTTCGAAAAATCGCTGAGCTATTTATAAAGTCCCTTCGGCAGCAACATCCAGGCTGGCCCTGTAGTGCAGGGTCTACTGGAAGGCAGCCATCTTGATTTTAAATAGCCTCCCTATCTGGTTTGTCATAATTCTCACAGAGTAAAAATAAAAGGAGTTTGCTTGGTAAATGGTATGTATTTCTTTCCCAGAGATACAGTAATATTTAAACAAATATAAATTATACAGCCACCTGTTTGTTAGCAAAGACTGATTTAAACAGGCACTGACGTAGCCAGACAAGACGCTCTGTAGTCACCATTAGAGACCTTGTTAACTGTTCCGACCGAAACACCTGGAGTTACATCTGATGCAGGGGTTGAAAACCCACAGCATCCCCACTGCTACCTTGCCCCCCCCTCGCCCCACCCTTCAAGAGCTTCCCCAGAGCCCACAGCAGCCCCTAGAGGCAGCAGAAAGCACAACCCCGCGAGTGAGCAGCATTTGAAGAGGAATTCACAAGGCAAGGCACAGAACAGTGGTTCTCAATCCAATCTATGGGTCACAACCCCTTTGCTGGAATCGCATTATCAGATATTTACATTATGATTCATAACAGTAGCAAAATTATAGTTCTGACGTAGCAAAAATAATTTTATGGTTGTGGGTCGCCACAACATGAGGTATTAAAGGGTTGCCGCATAGGACAGCCCTAGCACAGAAGAACAGCTGGGTGGGATGTTGAAGTTCTTTATTCCCGTAATTCTAACAATTCTAACGGTTGCTCCTTTCAGCCAGCGTTGAATCCTGGACTGGCAGTGCATATCAAATGTGTGTGCTTTTCTCTAGGTCATCCATCAGAATGAAGATTATCCCATACACAAGCAGACTAGGGAACTCATGGAGCCTCCAGTCTTTTTAATTTTTATTCTCTCCATTAACGAACTGCACACGATGCTCTGTTATGCAACGACATTTTTTACCCAAGTATGCTCCATGTGCATCTTAAAATCAGAAGAGCTTCTCTCACTTTGTTTTTCAGACTAGGGGTAGGAAGGTTAAAACAGAGGGCCGGGGTGGGAGGCAGATCTAAGCAACCAGTCCCGAATGGAAGCCCTCTCTTGCTCCCCCCTCCCGGGGGGGGGGATGTAAAAGAAGTGAAAACAGCTCCTGACTGGGGGGGGTGGTGGTCAAATCATGCTTGCTCTGCCATAGACCAATCAAGTCAAACACCAACTGAAGACAGCTGATAAACAGGTCTCTCTACCCAGGCTCGCAGCTCAGGGCTAGCCCCTTCCAAGAACTAGGGAAGACAGCTGCCTCTGCCAGGTACTCAAGGAGGCACTGTGACGTCAGGCCTTTGTTCTTGTCCTGGGACAGGTCCCCAGGTCATAACAGGTACACTGGCCACCAATAAGGACACGTGAGGTCAGGGGAGAGGAATCAACAGGGAAGGTCAGGGGTGTAAAAATATCTCTGTCAGCACCATTCCTCCAGGTCCCTTAGCTGAGAAAAGGGTAGTTAACTGATAGACATATTTTGGCAGAGAAAATATTTTGGCAATTAATCGGTTTACTTATAGAATTTGCTTCAGTCACAGGCCAAAGACGCGAAAGATGGGCAGCTTAGGTGGGCAGGGGAGTGGAAGATGAGTGTGGGTGGGAAAAGAGTTTGCTCAATTCCTCCTCCTGGAGAAGTTGAGTTTGACTCCCTTGATCCTAAGCGATGTTTCAGGGGCAGCGATGCAGATGAAGGTGGCAGAGCATAATCAGATGTCTCCTGCAGCTCTGAAAAAGGGATAGCACCTCCAGAAGGAATCCTCAACAGTCGGGAAGACGCTCGCCTTCCCACTCCAACTGTGCTTAGGGCTTCATTCCCCCGGGCTTACCTGGCCGCGGCCTCCCGGGTTCCCAACGAAGTTGCGCGTGTGCGCCATGTACCGAGCCAACTTCTCCCGATAACTGCGCTGCAACAAGCTGACCTGCGCCCGCCGCGTCTTCCCTCCCGACAGCAGGCGAGGACCAGAAGCCGACCTTCAGGTCCGGGTGGCTCCTCACGCGCGTCCCCACTCCGGCAGGTCTTGGTCGCCGGGTGCTTTTCCTCCCCGCCGCCTCCGCAGCCGCCTGGGCAGTGGCTGTCACAGCCGCTGGCAGGGCCGAAGGCGCAGCGCTGGATGTGCACTGCCAGCACCCGCAGTCGTCCTGTGTGGCCTCAGCCCTGTCCGCTGTAGTCGCTCTGCTCGCGCAGTTGCTGGACCAGGCTGCGCAGCGGCAGCACCCGGTACAGCTCACCCGGCGCCAGCGGCTGGCACTGCAGCGGGCACCGGCGTCTCCCCACCGCCCAGGGCAGCAGGCAGCTGGCGCAGAAGACGTGCCCGCAAGGCGTGCACGCGGGCTCCTCCAGTACCTGGCCACACAGTAGCTGGCACTGGAAAGCGGGGTCCACGGCTTCCGCGAGACGCTCCAAAGCGAAGCCCATGCTAGTGGTGGGAGGGAGGAGAGCCAAAAGGGGTGTCCCCGCTTCTTCCTTCTATCACCCCCAAGCTGCGCCAGGGCCAGCGGTCTTACCGCTGCTGAGCTCTTTGGGGGGCGGTTTGTGTGTGAGCTCAGAATAAAGTTTGGCTTGGAGTTTCAAAGCTGTGGCTAGGTCCTGACTTCTCTGTATTGACGCTCATTGAAGCCACCTGAGTGAATCCTTCCCCATTACCCACTTCTTTATGGCTTTGTAATGCAAGGTCTTTCAAGTCTATCCTTGAGAGGGAGGCTTGTTTACAATAGTCCTTGGGTCAGCTTTATTCTTTCTTTGAGTCTAGAACTTGAGTCCCCCAGGGTGCTCTGTCTGGGTACAGCTGGCCATGGGCAAAGCATTGATACTGGGAATGTTAAAGTCTACCAGGGTGGAACATTCCAGGGATCAGGATCTTGTGTCAAGTATATCCTCAGTTTAAAAAAAAATAGTTTGAAGTGAATACACTTTTGTTCTTTCAAGGGAGCTAACTTAAAAAAAAAAATAATCCATCAGCTAAGAACTTTGACCCTAAAGCTTCCGTATTGAAAAAAAACAGTCTCGTAGGAAATCATCCACAGAGCCAGGTTTCTCAAATCAAGATATGGAAATCAGCTGAATGTAGAAAAGGGAGATCTCTGAACCAGCAGTGAGGGTTGGGGAAAGGCCAGTTGCCTGCCTTGGGGCACTTTATTCTTGGTGTGGGGAGGGCAATGAGCAGCCTCCCTCCCTCCTTCCCACCAGGTGCAGACTAAAGTTTCATTAACTGCAGCTTGCCTCCCAGTTCAGAGTTGTCATGCTCTGTATTTTCCACTTTGAGAAGTATTTCACTTCTGGGAATGGGGTATATGAGAAACATTTTACTGCTGGGCATGGGGTATGGCCTTTTGAGCACTTGGAAAAAAAAAAAAAAACCGAAGTGAGTGATAATTGTGAACCATAGAGGCACGGTTTCTCTGAATAGCCCGGCTGTCCTGGAACTCACTCCATAGACCAGGCTGGCTTCTAAAGCAGAAATCCACCTGCCTCTGCCTCTCCAGTGCTGGGATTAAAGGCGTGCTCCACCTCAGCCCGGCTAGATGCCTCTCTTTACTCAAACAGAAAAGATTCATTCTAAATTGACCCCCTTCTAGATCATCCTTTGGTGTGTGGCCTGCCTTCCTGAAAACATAGAGGACCTTCCAGGCGCATTGCCTTCTCTGGAAACTTAAGAATGCAAAACTTAAGAATGCAAAGAGCCCATAGCACCGGGTAACACCAGGATATAAGCACGTGGTTTACCACTGGTACCCAGAAACCATGCAAGATGCTTGGGATAAGGATTCTTAAATTAATCACCCTCCCTGCCAGTTGGGTGCTGCTCGTGGAAGGCTGTGAAGAGCATCTGTACAAATGGATCCAGACTTTGTGATAATAATGGCATATAGCTTCCAGTCAGAACCTTCTGAGCTGTCGGGAGCCAAGGAAACCTTGGAGTGATGTTCCAGATACCTGAAATATTTATTTTTGTCAAAACAAAAAGCTATATTGTATATGTTCTACACATCTATGTAGTCTTGGATTTTTTTTAAGACCGATTTTATTTAGGGTTCTTAAACACGTCAACCTCCCTTTTAGCCTACTGACCAGAGGTAGGAGAGGAAAAAAAAGTCAATAGGAAAAGAGGGTTGTTTAGAAGTAGTTCCTTGAGGCGATTCCACTCTTGGTTGTCAAGTTAGCAGCAGTTCAGTTCAACAGCAAACACCTAACATGAATCAGAAACCAGGGTATGATCCAGCAGAAACAGTAAGGCTCTGTGGAATCAGCATGAGTCAGCAGAAGCTACGGAGTCAGCCAGAATACCCCAAGAAGTTCTTTTGAATATTTCTCTCTATGAAGTGAAGACCATCGAAGGCCAGTGAAGACCAGTAAGACATTGCATGGCACAGCATAGCAGTAGACTTTGTAAACACCATACACCCCCTGAAATGTCTGTTTTCAGCAAAAGATCACAAGACAGTTTCCAGAAAAACACCACATGACACAATTGGGTTTTTAAAGAAATCAAAAACTTCCACTGCAGAGTTACCACATAAATTTTATTTGCTGATACAGTTCAGAGTTTCCCTCCATTCGGTCTTATCTTTCTACAAACAGGCATGACATTCCGATAACGAAAGTAAAGCATGAGTAGACTGGGACACTGGGAACTCCAAGGCTTAGAACACTTGGATTATTGATGGGAGGACAGATGTCCAAAGCCATGACCGGAGAGAATAGCAAGTTAAAACACAATGGCACACAGAGCTGAAAAATGGCACAGGTCAATAACCAAACCAAACCAACCAAACAAAACAAAACAAAAATCAGGGAAACATTTTACAAGAGAAAATATAAATTTGAGCATTTCCAAAAGAGTTAGAGAAACATGGCATGTGGTGTACAGCTTTATACCCAGCTCTTGGGACCATATGTTATATATTATATTGTATGTATTGCATATTATATTGTATATATTACATATTATATTGTATGTATTATATATTATATTATATTATATATGTATGTGTATATATATATATATATATATATATATATATGCCTGCCATTCACATGAACAGTGTTTTCACATACTATAAATCATATCCATGGATAAAGAGTATGATAATACCATATAATAACTAATAATATAATGTATGAAATATATATGAAATTTGTTGGAGTGACTTGCAGGCTATAGATCAGTGAATCCAACAATATCCAGCTGTGATTCTGAAGTTCAGGAATCTAGTAGTTTTTCAGTCTCAAGAGGCTGGGTGTTTAAGCTGGTCTTCTGTACGAGATGGAATTCCAAAGAATCCCATCCAGTCCAATGGATGTGCTGGCAAAGTGAGTGTAAGCAGGCAAAGAATGAATGAGCTCTTCCTTCTTCCATTGCCCTTATATAGACCTCCAGCAGAAGGTATAGCTCAGATTAAAGATGTATTACAAGATCTAGATTAAAGGTGTGTGTCCTCCCACTTCAAGATCTGGGTCAAAGGCATGTTCTCTTTCTGTTTCAAGATCCAGATCACAGGTGTGTTCTCCATTTCTGGATTGTAGTTCATTCCAAATATAATCAAGTTGACAATTAAGAATAGTCATCACATACCTGCTGGCTAGCTTCCATAGTGCCTGACAGTTGTGTACAATGCTGGAAGAGAAAAGATATCAGTGGTCTTAGCCAGCACTGGATGCTGCATGCTGAACAGCAACTTTCCAGGCAAGATGTGTCAACTTCTGCAATATTGGCATGATGGTTACAGGGAGCTCATGTTCTGGGTAGATTCGATAAGAGGGAAGTTGAGGCCTGATACTGTCATCTTAGTGAAGGGCTCTTAGCTGAGGCAGTCATAGGCTGAAGGATAGAACTTGCTAATTGTATTTTGACAACCTCATGTTATCAGATTGTCTTTTACATATTTATGCTTGCACTCATACACTTGGGTTGATCTCAGCCTTGGTAATTGTTTGATTTGCAGTAGGTTGCAGCTAATTCAGAACCTCATAACTCCTCAAAGTGCTGAGAATAACACACTGAGGTATGTTGTTGTTGTTGTTTTCCTTAAATGGGATATCTTTGACCCATACACACACTACACTACCCCCAGAAACTAAGGGAACACCACAGAAGAAGAGCTAGAAAGAAAGAGCTGATAGTGGGAAGGAGGGCCATGGAATGCTGGCTTCTATGCAAGACATGTCTTTCTTGCTCATGAACTCACTGCAGCTGTGACTATCTCTACAAGACCTCCATCAATCCAGTCAGAATTCTGGCATAGATGGTGGGGATGCTCTCCAGGCCCCACCCCATACCTATTGGAAGTTAATAGCAGCTATCTTTGTTCTTTAGGGTGTTCCAACTGGTAGGTAGGTACTCCTCCATGCTCTAGTAAAAGGCCCCACATTCCACACCCATATACATAACAAGCAACAGCAACTGAACTTAGTGGATTAAACGAAGAAGAGGAAGAGGAAGAAGAAGAAGAAGAAGAAGAAGAAGAAGAAGAAGAAGAAGAAGAAGAAGAAGAAGAAAGAAGGAAAGAAGGAAAGAAAGCATGAAGACATTTGGAGGAAGACATATTGAAGTAGACCCAGGCAGACTTGTTGGAAGGAAACAGGATTATATGATTATTTTACACTGCATGCATGTATAAGATTCTCATGTATAACAAAATCATTAAAAGAAGCAATTATCCAAAGTAAGTAAAGGAACTCAGTATGGGTGTCAAATACATGTTCATATTTCAACAAATTAGATCAAGGCATTGTCTTTTGGCAAAGGAGATAATTCACCTTCTTATGCCACAATCTTGGGTATATCCTAATGCCTTTATTAATCAACATTATCTGTACATTGATAATGAAAATCGCAGACTGACTAGGTAGTGAAAGAGCTGAAAATGAAGTCCCTGTTTTTTGTATAATCTCTAGCTATCCTTCTGGCTGTGGCTAAGACGTGCTTTGTCCATAAGCATTCATCCAGCCTCATAATATACTTCTCTGTGTTGTAGATGAAGAAAATATAATGGATTCATTCAGAATTATGCCATGGATCCAAATACCTGTAAGTAATCCTTACCAGTTGTGTATTTTTCAGCTTAGTAACTGGGGTTTATTTCGTTTCACCTTTGAGTCATCTATACTCATGGAAACAATTCTATTTGCGCCTTTATTGCACTTGCTGTTGAATAGAAATGGCAATGGCCTCTGCCTGGACTGCTTTCTATGTGGAGAGGCAGGCTTCGACACAGCTTAGAGTGAAACTTGTTTCCAAAGAGCAGGAGGGAATTTGGAAATCCCAAGTACCTGTGTCAGACTCAGAATCTCAACCATCCAAGCACATTATCCTAAAGCAGAGAAATGAAGACTGTAGATAGAAATGGAAAAGAGTTTTTAATCCACCTTAAGTATAGACAATGTTTTGCTGAACCAACTAGTTTTTAACTTTTGTTTTGTGTGCTGCCTAGTCTTAGGTCAACTTGACCCAAGTTAGCATCAACTAAAAGGAGGGAACCTCCATTGAGAAAATGCCTCCATAAGATCCAGCTGAAGTAGTTCTTAATTAGTGATTGATAGGGGCCCAGCCATTGTGGGTGGTGCCAGCCCTGGGCTGGTGGTTCTGGGTTCTGTAAAAAAGCAGGCTGAGCAAGAGATGGGGAAAGGCCAGTAAGCAGTACCCCTCTGTGACCTCCGCACCCCTCTGTGACCTCTGCACCCCTCTGTGACCTCTGCACCCCTCTGTGACCTCTGCACCCCTCTGTGACCTCTGCATCAGCCTCTTCCTCCAGATTTTTGTCCTGTTTGGATTCCTGTTCCAATTTCCTTCAACGATGAACAGCAATATGGAAGTGTAAGCCAAATAAACCCTTTCCTTCCCAAGTTGCTCTTTTGGTCACGGTCTTTTGTTGCATCAAGAGAAACCCTACCTAAGACATTTTGCTTTTCCCTTTTTTTGGGTGCATTTGATTATGATCCATGAAGTCAAAAAGCTTGGAAAAATATTTCAAGTAATAATTTAAATAAACATAAGTCATTTATTTAATATGATAATATAGCATAGTTTTGTACTTTTGATATTACAATATTTTTTAATTCCCCATAAGAACTTTTCTCTGAAAGAAAATTTCATTTTTCAATTTTATTTTCTCTGATTCTCTGTTCTGATTTTACATTAGAATTGAGTCTTTCATCTTTTACCCAAATTGATCTACACTGAAGCTATAACTTTATAAAATTACTTCTCTTGTATAATTTTGCGTCATAGCCAAAGATCACAGTTTTTCTTTGAAGTATAAATGAATGTGTTCACAAACCTTGTGATAATAAAGTCACCTTGACCCAGAGAAGAAATCCAGATTTTTAAGAAGTACCAATGCTGTGAAGCAGAGGCAGCCAACAGCTCTTTTTTGAACTTTTTATCAGATACACTTTGGATATATGCTTTGCTCTTAGAAAAATTTAGAATCAGTTAAAGCCAGAAACTGCAGAGCGTTCTGAATCCTTAAACTCTCTGTCTGGCTGACATGAAACCCATTAGTGGTTATTTGCTATTATCTTGCTTTTCTGCTATCTTCGGCAAAATGAAGACATAGGAGGGCCTCCTGTCAGTGTAGAATACTATTATTTAGAGAAATGCAGTTATACGAAAAAAGCTATTCCACACTCCCAAAACAAAAGATTTACAATAATTGTTTAGTCCCTATGAGAATTAATAACTAGACAAAACCCCAGGAGAGTAATTTGAAGAAAATCCAGTTAAAGGTGATTAATTCAACTTAAAAGTGTGGCAACAGCTCTTTATCGCCCACCCAACTTTCTCCTTCCTTTAGATGCTCATAGCCCTCCCTTCTAGCCCATCTCCACTCCTTTGTGTCAGACACTGATAGCTAGAAACACCTGCTACCTGGAAACCCAGTTGACAACACTGAGCTGAGACTAAGATAGGTGATTGTCACAATTGCTCCTGTCCACCATGAGACTCTCCAGCTTAACCTCCAGTCCTGTAACAGCCAGCTTTTAGGTGCCCTCCCTCTCACTATAATCCATTTCCTGGGGACTCACTTGGGACTCAGCTTAGTTAGCTCTTTCTTACAGAACTTCTCAGCCTTCCCTCTTTGCCCATCTCCCTTCCTCTGTGTTAGACATCTATACCTAGAAAAGCTTTTCCAGGAACTCCTGGTGGCCACACCAGGCTGGGACTCAGATAAGTGATTCTCAACATTATTTCTGTCAACCATCTATGATCTCTCCTGTCTTACACTCAGCCCTATCAGAGTCTGCCTGAAGGTCTCCCTCTTTCCACCTAAACTCTAGTCACAGAAGACTCCAATTCTTGGGACAGACCAGCGTTTCCATAGCTTTTTCATCCCTCTGTACACACACACACACACACACACACACACACACACACACACACACTTGTCCTACTGTTGCATGCTTGCAGAAACCCTTCTCCCACCATGGCTCCAACTTCTGGAGGAGGCTATGTCTTGGCTTGGACAGGATTACCCTAGCTCTTTCCCATAGCACAGCACAGCCTTCCCTTCTAGCACATTTCTATTTCTCCCAGCCACTCAGTGACCTGAAAAAAAAAAATCCCCACTAAGGAAGTCAGAGCGACTGCACTTTCCAGACATTCCATCAGAAAACAAGCAATAGACCAGCACGCCAACAAAGGCAAAACCAGATATCAACCTGTTGGGCCCCATTTTGGGCCCTGGTTTAGGCCTTGAGGACAAATCCAAGCCTGTCTCAGTCACTTCTATATCAGGATGACTCAGCAAGACCTGTGTGGTGCTACCTCTGCCCTGCCATTGCTGATGTAGAGCTTTGCCATTGGCCCTGTCAGTCACTCCATACCCTCTGTCACCCTTCCCCACCTCCTAAGTCATCTTACCCCACCAAAAATCCCCCTTCCTATGTTCCAAACTTATATAAGTGAGAGGCTGATGCCATAAAGTTGAGTTCCTGCTTTGCCAGACTCCCGGCCTGGGTGTGTTTGTTTTGGGCCACTCTACTTACCATCCCACTCAGCCTCAGAGAGACTCAGCTGGACCGGGTTCTCTCTTCTCACCTGGACCTGCCAGCAGAGAGCTGACATCAACCCCTAGACTCACCTCAATCATCCTAACTCCAGAGACCTAGATAGCAGTATAAAAGCACAAATGTGAACGGGCAAGGCAGTATGTCTCCTGGAGAACCCAGTAACCCTACTACAGCAGGCTCTGAAAACTCAGGATAGCTGAAGCACAAGACAGGAATTCAAAATAGCTTCCATGGAGATGTTAATGGTCCCTAAAGAGGATATAAATAAAACGATTAATAAAAAACATGAAAACACAAACAGAGGATGGAAATGAAACAGCTCAAGACAGGAGAGTGGAAATAGCATTAATAAGGAAAAGCAATATTGAGGGGAAACTGGACACAAAAAGTTTAGGAACTAAAACAAGAACCTCAAAGGCACACCTCACCAACAGAATCCAAAAGATGGAGGAGAGAATGCCAGTCATTGAAGGCAAGATAGAAGAAATCAATACCTCAGTGAAAGGAAGTGTTAAATCTAAAAAAACCCAGACACAAAACATCCAAGAAACTTGGGACACTATGAAAAGACCTAATCTAAGAATAATAAGAACAAAGGAAGGAGAAAAAAAACCTCTTGTCAAAGGCAGAGAAAATATTTTCAATAAAACCATAGACAAATTTCCCCTACCTAAAGAAAGAGGCATTAAGATATAAGAAGCATACAGAGACTGGACCAAAATTTCCATATGACAAATAATAATCAAAACGCTAAACATACAGAACAAGAAATATTAAAATCTACAAAGGAAAAAGACCAAATAACATGTAAATGTAGACTTGGTAGAGTAACACCTGGCTTTTCAGTGGAGAGTCTAAAACGAGAACAGCCAGAGAGATGTTCTACAAACTCTAAGAGGCCATAGGTGTCAGTCCAGACTACTATACCCAATAAGACTTTCAATCATTATAGATGGAAAAATAGATTTCTAGATGAAGATCAGATAAGCAATTTAAACAAACTTAAAACTTTACTGAATAAAATAGAAACAGTGCCTAAAAGTCTTTCAACCAAAAATCCTAGGTCTAGATGGTTTTAGAACAGAATTCTACCAGACTTTCAAAGAGTATCAATGCCAACACTCTTCAAATTATTCCACAAATCAGAAACTGAAGAAATACTGGCCAAATCCTTTATATGAGGCCACAGTGAGCCTGATACCTAAACCAACAAAGAAGTACAGACCAAGTTATCTTTTGAACACAGATGCAAAAATTTAAATAAAATACTTTCAAACTGAATTCAACAACACATTAAAAAAAATCATCCATCATAATCAAGTAAGTTTCATTCCAGAGAGGTGGAGACAGATTAACATAGATAAATCAACAAAGATAATCTACCATATAAATAGACTGAAAGACAAAAAAATAATCACTGATGTCTCACTAGACACATAAAATCCTTTTGACAAAATCAAATACTCCTTTGTTTTAAAAGTCCTAGAGATATTAGGGATACAGGGGACATAATTCAACATAATAAAGGCAATTTACAGTAAATTTATAGCTAATGTCTATCTAAATGAGAGATGCCCATTTACACTAAAATTAATAACAATACAAGGTTGTCCACTCCCTTTACACTTATTCAGTATACTTCTTTAACTCTTAACTGTGGACACTGTTCTTGTTTTCTTTCTTTTTTTCAAAGATGCCAAAGTTATACATTGGAGAAAGTCAAACTGCAGGGCTGCATATAGAAGAATTCAAAGAGATCCATACATATGACATTGCACAAAATTCAACTCCAAAATGGTCAAATAACTCAGCATAAGGCCAGATGCACTGAATCTGATAAAGGAGAAAGTGAGGAATAGGTTTGAGCTAATTTCCATTGGAAAAGACATTCTGAATAGAATAAAATAATACAGCCACTAAGAACAACAATAAGTATGACCTTATGAAATGGAATTTTTTTTTTTTTTTGCAAAAGACATCATCATTTGGCCTTGAGCAGCTGGCCTCACAATGGAAAATATCTTTACCAATTATACAAGTGATTGTAAATGCTAATAATATCTAAATATATGTAAAGATCTCAATGAAATTAGACATCAAGGAAGTAAACAACCCAAGTTGAGAGAGAGAGAGAGAGAGAGAGAGAGAGAGAGAGAGAGAGAGAGAGACCTAAACAGACAGTTCTCAAAGACTGAGAAGCAAATGGTTGAGAAACACTTTGAAGAAATATTCAGCATCCTTAATGATCAGAGAAATGGTAATCAAAACCACCTTGAGATTTCATCTCCCATGAGTCAGAATGGCCAAGAGCTACAGATCAAATGGCAGCTTATGCTGGTAAGGATATTGGGAAAGGGGAGCCCTTATTCATTGCTGGTGGAGTATAAACCTGTCCAGCCACTATGTAAATTAATGTGGTGGTATGCTGGTTCTTAAAGGAAGATAGGACTTTATCTCTCTCAATATCCAGCTATACCACTCTTGGGCATACACCCAAAGGACTCATCTTACTACTACAGAGAAACTTGCTCAACCATGTTCATTGCTGCTCGATTAAAAAATATCTATAAGCTGGTTAGAATAGATACCCATCAACTGATGACTGGATGATGAAAATATGGCATGTGTTTATTAACCTAAATGGATGTAGCTAGAAAGAAAGTATCCAGAATGGGGTAACCTAGACACAAAGGACAAATATCATATGTTTCATATTGTATATGGAGGTTAGCTTTTAAGTATGCAATTGGTACTACAATCTGTTCAACTGTAGATGTTCGATATTGAATAGGGAACTAGGAAGGATTGGAAAGTATCCCAAATACGATGAGCTAGAATATATAATTATGGAGAGACAAGGAGGGAGACTGGTCTGAAAGATTAAGTTAAGTTTAGAAGGATGGAAGAGGGGATAAGGAAGGGAATATGCGGAGGGACAGCTAATACTAAGGACCATTTGAGGGGTCACATGGAAACTGAAACCTACTACTGTAGAGACTAACTAAACTGCACACACATATATGAACACACACATATATGTACACACACATATATGTACACACATATATGTACACACACATATATGTACACACACATATATGTACACACACATATATGTACACACACATATATGTACACACACATATATGGAAGCTATATAAACAGCTGACAAATAATGAGGAAGATACTGGCTCAACTCAACACCTTTTGCTACCAAGTCAAATGTCTAGTGCCAGGAATGAGTTAGGTCCAGTTGAGTCATTATTCACAGAGTCCTATGGAAACCCCACAAACATCTCAGACTATTGTGAAGACCATCAGTAGCTCCCCACAAAGTGATTCTAAGGCCATTTTGCTGAAGACAACATTTATATATCTCAGTGAACCCAGAGAAGTTGAGTTGGTCCCTACCTCAAGGCTTCACCCCTACTAACTAGCATTAAAGTTACTGGATTGTACTCCATACACTACCAAAGGAGGAAGATAACCATCAACCCATCTATGAATCCTGTAATGTAAACTGGTGACATGCCTGCAAGTTATGCTGGTGCAATATGGCAAAAACATTTTGGGACTAACCAACCACTCCCTGATTGGATTTAAGATCCCCTGTAAGAGCTGGAACCCGTGCATGGCACTCAGTTTCCCAAGAACCTGAGATTGGATAGGTCATGGGCCTGTGAGAAAAACAAATACTATTGTTGTACTAAAGGAACATAGCAATGAAATGACTGCTGGTGACATCCTGATCTATATAACTATTGATCAGTGCACAGCTCAGCATCCTCTTGCAGTAGAGAGAAACTAATTCAGAGACCCACAGTTGGACAATGAGTTGGACAAAGAGTGAGAGATTTTGGATCATTCAGTTCTAGATGGGATGTCTTCACCAAAGGCCCCCCCCCCCCAGGACTCAGGGAAGTATGATGAAGAGGAGGCAGAGACTGTAAGAACCAGAGAGTGTGGGTCACTCCACAGAAACAATTTCTTCCAGATACAATGGGACTAATGCACATAGGAACTTACAGAGAGAGCAAAAGCATGAACAGGGTCTGCATAGGTTTAAGCCGATTGGGGTCCCAGGGCTAAGAGGGGAACACGGACAAGTACTTCCACCTCTAAACTCTGTTTAATTGGCATCTACTTGCAAGGGAAAATCAGTTTTCTTCAGTGAAGTCTTACTGGGTATATAAACCACATTTAAGTGTAGGACTTACCCAGTAATACAAATGTATTTTGCAAAAACAAATGTATTTTGTGTACTTTTGTGTCATATTGCTTTGTTTGGACATTTTTTGTCTTACTGGAGTGTACTGGCTAGTTTTTGTGTCAACTTGACACAGCTGGGTAATCACAGAGAAAGGAGCTTCAGTTGGGGAAGTGCCTCCATGAGATCTAGCTGTGGGGGTATGTTCTCAATTAGTGATCAAGGGGAAAGGCCCCTTGTGGATGGGTCCATCTCTGGGCTGGCAGTCTTGGGTTCTATAAGAGAGCAGGCTGAGCAAGCCAGGGGAAGCAAGCCAGTAAAGAACATCCCTCCATGGCCTCTGCATCAGCTCTTGCTTCCTGACCTGCTTAAGTTCCAGTCCTGACTTCCTTGGTGATGAACAGCAGTGTGGAAGTGTAAGCCAAATAAACCCTTTCCTCCCCAACTTGCTTCTTGGTCATGATGTTTGTGCAGGAATAGAAGCCCTGACTAAGAAAAATTGGTACCAGCAGAGTGGGGTATTCCTGTGACAACCTGACCATGTTTTGGGGAGGACTGTGGAAGGACTTTGGAACATTGGGCTTGAAGATCCCATTCGTTGTTAAGAGCTCTGTGATATGTTGTGTAGGAGCTTGAAAGATAATGCTGAGAACAGTGCAGAAGATGGAGGTCTGGCTTGTGAAATTTCAGAGGGAAAATTAAAGACTCTTCTGAGGGCCATTGCTAGTTTGATTTTGATTCTGTGGTTCTGGTTAGCTGGGGCTGAAGAATCAGCTGTGCTTAACAAGATACCAGAACTACTAAAGCAAAACCTTTGCATTACTGGGACTATTGATGCTGGTTAGCTGGAGCTAAGAAATTAGCTGTGATTAAGAAGAGACCAGCATTGTTGAGGTGACATCTTCTGGGAAGTGTTTTCTGAAAGCACAAAGAGGCTGTGTTCCAGAGATAGCCAAGGTTGTACTCCTGTTGCAGTGGGACTTGGTAATGTGTAAGAGTTACCCAGCTGGTACTGGTTTTGAAGGCATGAAGTGGTCATGCAGAGCAGCCGAGGCCACAGAAGCACTGTGTAAGGCCATGGAAGGCCATTGGTGAAGGTGCAGCCTCAGTTGCAATTGATGGCCCAGAACTGAAGGGCTCATGCAAAGGAGTTGAGGCTTGGCACCATGAAGAGAGCCTATGAGAGGCAGGTGTTGAAGCCTACTTACAGTGGAAGACAGCAGTGTTTTGGAGATGCCAGTACCATGAGATGACCACCAAGAACAGCAACAGGCAGCTGGAGCTAGAAGACAAGGTGTGTGCTACAAAGGGCATGGCTGGAGAAGTGACCCAAGCCCTTGGAGGAGCCCAGAAGATCATGAGTTGGATCCCAGACATTGTACAGTTAGAGTTTAATTTTTGCTTTTGATTGTGACTGTGCCCTGATATTTTTCCCTCTTGAAGGAAGAAAATATTTTAGTGGATCCCACAGTTAAGAGACATTTAATTATTAAAAGACTTTGGATTTTAAAGGATATTGGATATTTTAAAAGGATTGAACTTTTAATATGTAAAGACTGTGGGACTTTTAAATTACTTAAGATCTTGGAGATGAGTAAGAACTAAGGGTTGAGGCTTACTAGTGATGTATTTGTGTGTCAAGTTGACAAGGGGTCAATTGTACTGGCTAGTTTTTGTGTCAACTTGACACAGCTGGGTTATCACAGAGAAAGGAGCTTCAGTTGGGGAAGTGCCTCCATGAGATCCAGCTGTGGGATATTTTCTCAATACCCCACAAGTGATCAAGGGGGAAAGGCCCCTTGTGGGTGGGTCCACCTCTAGGCTGGCAGTCTTGGGTTCTATAAGAGAGCAGGCTGAGCAAGCCAGGGGAAGCAAGCCAGTAAAGAACATCCCTTCATGGCTTCTGCATCAGCTCCTGCTTCCTGACCTGCTTGAGTTCCAGTCCTGACTTCCTTGGTGATGAACAGCTGTATGGAAGTGTAAGCCAAATAAACCCTTTCCTCCCCAACTTGCTTCTTGTTCATGATGTTTGGGCAGGAATAGAAACCCTGACTAAGAAATGGAGTTTTGTTTGTATATTCTGGTTCCTGATTGTGAGTGTGTGTGTGTGTGTGTTTCTTGTATTTTTCTTTGCCTTTTTATTTTATATGTTTTTTTTTCTGCAGGTTTTTTTTTCCTGTTTGCCTTTCAAAGAGAGACAAAGGGGGAAAGAGGGTAGAGGTTGGTGAATGAAGATTGTGGAGTTTCTGAAAGGAACTGGAGGAGGAGGGGAAAGCATGATCAGAATACATTGTATAAATTTTTCTTCAGTAAGAATATGACAACTTTCAGGAAGATTATAGACAGATTTTATAACGTTACCGAGACATCACATAGGGCAATTTTATCATTCTATTTAAGACATAACTGTTGTGAAAGACTGTTTGTAGGGGATAATATGTAGGATATCTTACATTTAGTTAACCATAAATTCATACTATGTTATTATAGGTCATAGTCGTTGAAAGAAAGGTATGACTTCAAGGACCAATATGTAAAAAAGATAATCTTATAATTCTAGAGCTACAGCTTTGCATTATTCAAAAGCATCATCTCAGTCAGTTTTCCTAGTGACCACTTTGGAGGAACATTATCATTATCTCCATGCCTTTGAGCCAGTCTACAAAAATAGAAAGTGGCAGAATTTAACCCCAACTCTTTAAATGTCTTCCTGCAGGGTCTGGAGGTAAGTCTCAGCTTATAGGTCACTGCTTAGCATGAGCAGTGCTATATGCCTGGCCCTGAGCTGGATTACTATGCTAAAGAAGCTGGGTGTGGTGGTACATGCTGATCTCAGAACTCAGCTATATTTTCTGGTGATTGTACAGCTACACGAGTAAGCCCTGGGTCTGAGCAGCACTCTGTGGACAAGCAGAGATGGAGGCTGACTGGACGTACTAAATGCAACTTATGGGTTTAATGACACATCCCCTTGGAAGTTAGAGAAAACCTGAAGTCATCTGAATTCCACATTTTAAGCCCCACCCCCATCCTTTTGCTGTCTTCCTTCGATGGGAGGAGAAATTCTAGAGTTACATTTATTAATAGTTTATGAGATAACGATCTGGATAATATTGGCCCTAATAAATTTCCCTGTGTAATGCTAACATATGTGTTTTAATCATTTTATCTCAAAATAACTAATATCTAAAAGAGAAGAAATTATTCTATGGAAGAAACTAATTTTTCATATTCCTTACATTTTGTCCTCAGTAATACTCTGGATTTCTGAACCCCTTTGCCCATCTTTAACAAATTCTAAGGAAATTAATAAATAGCTACTATTTCCTATTAATCATACAATAATAGGAAAACCAGAAAGGTCTGTTGAGTAGAATGGAGTCTAAGAATCAAAGCCACATACTTTTTGCATCAGTTGTCATTCTTACCATGGGTTTGGGAAAGGATTATTTAGTTATTTTAATTTCATATCTAAAGTCTTTGAAGTATAAAATAAAAGTATAAAGTATGCTTTAAGTGCTTTAATGATCAGTTATAATTTAAAAATGAACTGATTGTACATTCAATCAGAAGATATGGAGGAGCAATTTTAATTTTAAGCTCCTAACTTGTAAATCCAGGGTTGCCTTCTGATTACTGAAGAGCAAGTGCAGAGCCAATGTGAAGAGAGCGTACATTCACAGTGTCAGCCCCCAGCCCCCACAGTGCGGGGAAGGCTGGACCATGCCTTACATAGATCACTGGACCTTCCAAAAGGAAGGCATAGGTATTTCAGCAACATTTTCTAAGCTTTACTCTTGACAATTATTTAAAACTCTTTCCCTAGTTCAATTTCAAGTAATCTATCTGCTGTTGTCTACCTGTGTTTGCAGTACAGAAAGAGAACACAGCGTCTCAAATGGATGGTGACGTTCCACAGTTAGAATGATTTCTAACGTAGATTCACAAGAAACCAGTCCGTGTCATACATTTCAAATGTGGAGTGAATAGGAGTGGTGAATCTAGTTCCCAGTCTTTTAGAAGCGCAGTATCTTCCTTAAAGTCACTCACAGTTCAAATGTGGGTCAGTCTCAGTGTGCATCCCTGTCATTCCAATGGAGACAGGAGAACTTTGGGATTATGGGTAGTTAGGGCAGCAGAAGGGAACCTTATCTCAAAACCATGTGTTACAATCTACAGCCAACAAAGAAAACGGGCAAAATGATAGAATTTTCTCTAAGATCAGGAATAAAAATGTCATATCCACTGTCAACATTTAGTAAACACTAAGTTAGCAAAAACAATTGGGTGAAAAAGAGAAATGAAAGGAAGACAAATAGAAAAGGAGGATGTTAAATTTATAAACATTTATAAAGAATGGCAAAGTGACTGTACATATAAAACATTAAAGACAACTATGGACAGCGCTTCTAGACATTTATAGCATGTTAAAAAAATCAACACTAAAACAATAGGTTTTCTATGCACTAGTAATACATTTTATTTTCTGCAAAAGAACTATTGGAAGAAATTTCAGTCACAATAGCTACTGAAATGGAATGTCCTTAGAATTAAATGCAATGATGGTAATGAGAAATTACTAATGAGACAACCCCGGACCACACACAAAGATGGAATGACTTACCAAATTCTTAGACAGGGATTGGGATAGCAGAAATGGATACAGCTTTATACTTTCAAAAGCTATCACCAAATTCAGTAAAATCTCCATCAAAACACCATGGGCGTTTTTCAAAGAATTAGAAAAAAAAAAAAAAAAAAAAAAAAAAAAAAAAAAAAAAAAAAAAAAAGATGTAGAATTCACCTGGAAACACTAAAGACTCCAAATAAGGAAATCATCATTGAGGGGAAAGAACATTGGTGGCAGCTCAACCATTCATTCCTTATGAAGACACTGCAGAGCCATGGTGAGCAGGGATGCCATTGCCAAGAGAACAGAGATGCAGACAAGAGAAACTGAACAGAGGCCCCAGGAATAAGCACACAGAGCAGCATCCACCAAATTCCAGCAGAGACAGGAAAGCCATGCCACTGCAGAGACAGGAAAGCCTTGACACTGCAGAGACAGGAAAGCCATGACACTGCAGAGACAGGAAAGCCATGACACTGCAGAGACAGGAAAGCCATGCCTCGAAGAAGGAAAAGCAGGTTCAAAGATGCACCAGAAAAAGTGAAACTGCGCAAGCGGATGACTGAAACTTGACCTCACCATGGACCAAAGTCAAAATCCAATGGTGGCCCACGCCTTTAATCCCAACACTCGGGAGGCAGAGGCAGGCAGATTTCTGAGTTCAAGGCCAGCCTGGTCTACAGAGTGAGTTCCAGGACAGCCAGGGCTATACAGAGAAACCCTGTCTCGAAAAACCAAAAAAAAAAAAAAAAAAAAAAAAAAAATCCAGTGATTCTCATTCTTAGATGTAAAACATGAAACCACTAGGAAAAAAACAAAAACAACAACAAAAACAAACAAACAAACAAAACATTGTACAGGCAATGATTTACTAAACAAGACTCTCAATGCAAAACTAAAACAAAGAAGCACAATAGTGACATTTGGAAACTTGGAAATTTCATTGTGAAACAGTTAACAGGGTGAGCAGATAACAAGTTAGCAAGGAGTAAATATCTAGGACAGAAAAGGAATCTAATTCCAAACAGGAGCAAATTATTTGAATATATCAAGCACACACGCGTGCGTGCGCATACACACACACACACACACACACACACACACACACACACACACACACACACACGCACAGAAGTAAATGTTGAGGAATAATGAAAATCAAAGTGTATTGAAGGTTTACAGAGTTTAATTCTTAGAGTTTGGAATTTGAAATGAGTTGAATGCGGGCCTTGGGAGGCTGCTTAGTGTTTGTCAACTTGACAAACACTAGAGTCACAAGGGAAGGCATGGCCTCAGTAGAATAACTGCCACCCTGAGATTGCTCTGTGGGACATGTCTGTGCATCAGATTACTCTGTGGGACATGTCTGTGGGACATGTCTGTGGGGCATTTTCTTAATTGATGTGGAGGGCCCAGCGCACAGCATGTGGTCCCAATCTTGGCATACTTGGGTTTTATAAGAAAATCGACTGAGCAAACCAGTTAATAGCATTGCTCTATGGACTCTGCTCCAGTTTCTGCCTCTAGATTCTACCTTAGCTTCCCCCAATGATTGAGTATAACTGGTAAGCTAAAATAAACCTTCTTCCCTGTCCCCTGGTTGGTTTTAGCGAGTCTATTATCATAATTATGAAAAACGGGAAACAAATACAAATGTTATTATCAATTATAATCTATAAATGGGTGGAAGATGATTATAATCTTTGTGTCAGTATTGGAAACTGGAGTAGTTGGGAGAAAAATTTTTAAAAAATTAAACACTTGACAAACACTTTTGATTTGCTTGTGTTAGGATATATATATATATAGATAGATATAGATATATCTGTCTATATATATATATATTTTTTTTTCTCCTAATACTTCTTAGTCTACTTTTTCTTCATCCATCCATAAATTCATATGTGTCTGCCAGTACCTTGCATAATTCCCAGTAGTCACTAAATGAGGACTTTGCACTGTGAAATCGAAGCACTGAAGACCGAGAATCCTCCAATATGATGCATTTAGGAAAAGGGAAATAAAAACCAGCTAAGTTAGCAGCTCCTGGACATGGCAGCATCAGAGCCACAGATCTCCAGTGTAGAGAGGCATTTCCATGGCGACGCAGATATTTCACTCTTACCCAAAAATTTAGGTTAAAAAATGATACAGTAAATAACTAGGTTAAAAGTGGGCAATAAAACTAAATTAATACTTGATGCAGAGCAGAATTCTTAAAGATAGCCACGAAGTGTGTGTACACGCTCGCCCTTAACCACAAGGACTTTAAAAAGATGATCGGGAGGTTTAAGTAAGAACTTGAATACATTGCTTTTACAGCCCACGGTTTGTGGCAACACAAAATTGCCATTTCCTCCTCTTATTCACTAAGCTCCTATGGAAAAACAAATGACTTGCTGTATAAAATACAGGTTAGCATCAATATCGCTAATTGATGGTGCAGCTGCCAAACTCAGTCAGATTCTGAAGAGTATGAGCTAATGCTACTTAATGACATTGCATCCATCACAGGTCAGAAAATAACGGGCATGCAGTATTTTCTTTGGGTCAGCGACGGAATGGAATAGTGGCAGTTTAACATAATTAAAGGCCTATAGCCAGATTAAAAACTCGTAGTTTGTAATTTCTTTCTTTCTTTCTTTCTTTCTTTCTTTCTTTCTTTCTTTCTTTCTTTCTTTCTTTCTTTCTTCCTTCTAAAAAAGGGTTATGTATTAACTGGTATTTGAGTTGGATCCAAAGTGTGGGGAAAGCCACAACAAGTTAATAAAAAATAAAATCTTTCAATGAATATTTAATGAGTACCTATGCTTGCCCAGTGAAGAGCAGCCACCCATGAGACTTGATAGAAGGGGATTCAATTCTTGATGCCTGTGAAATTATCCAGCATATTACATAAAGATAAGTAAAAACCAGAAACTCTATGGTGACTCCTCAAGCAATGCAGAAGTTTGAGGATAAGGGGAACCTTGAGAGTTATGATCAGAAAATATCATTTCCAAGATAGCAAACAAAAGAGGCCATGCAAGGCGAAGACATTTCCCAGTTTCCTTTTTGTGTCAAGATGGCTTCCGTGCACACAGAACAGCATTGGCTCTCCTGACGCTGGTTTAGGATGCAAAGGCATAATGAGATATGACATCACCTAGTGTTGTGCAGTTCCCGGCACTCTCACAGAAGCTGAATTAGAGATAAACCCAAACTTGAACAACTTGAAGAAGTTTAGAGGCAGAGCGCAAGGCTGGAACCGTGAATAAAGTAGATAATATTCATTTTGTTGACTGAATAGGAAGCAAGTTGGTGTCATCAAGGCAGCTTCAGTGACATAAGGAGCCTTACAAACGTCATTGTGCTTTGAATACAAAATGTCTTCCCAGGCATGTGTGAACACTTGGTTCCAGATGGCCGTTTGGGAGAATTATAGAAACTTTCTGAAGGGTTCCTTACTGGAGGAAGAGTATCACTGAGGCTTAGCTTTGAGGTTTTGAAGCCTGGCCCCACTTCCTGTTCACTTTCTCTTCCTTATGGCTGATGCAATCTGACAAGCTGCTATTATGCGTCTGCTGTATGCCTTCATCACTATGATGGACTCTGATCCATGGAACCATGAACCAAAATATACCTTTTCTGCCTCAAGCCGCCTCTGTCAGGTATTTTCCCATAGCAACAAGGAATAGATTACTACAGATGCAAAAACATCCGGGAGAAGTAAACAAAGGCAAAATTGAGTGGGTTTGTTGGGGTAAAGAGGAAAGGATGTGCTGAGAAAGCTTGGCTTCTATGCTTCTGTCACTTCTGTGTGGATCTTACATTTTACCCTCAGTCTCTTCTTCTATATAGTGTGTGTGTGGGGGTGCTGAGGAGAGGGAATTAATAGAAATGTTCCATATAGAGAGCAGTTTTTTGAGGTCCCTCACCCTTCCCACATTGTCTGGCTGTGGGTCTCTATTCTCATTTTTTCCAGAGAGAAGATTCTCTGGTGATGACTAATATGGAACTTATTTTTATCCATGTCAATAGTGGAATATTAGTAAGAGTCATTTTATCGGGTTTGCTCCTTTAGCAAAACAATCGTATTTGATTTTCATCCAGGTTCCTGAACTATCTAGTCTCGGGTTCCTGGTCATCCAAGCAGCATCAGTGTCAGTTTCATCTCATGGAGTGGGTCTTAAGTCAAATAAAGTATTTGTTGGTTACTGCCACATGCCTTGTGACATTATTGCACAAGCATATCTTGCTTTCAGGTCACGTCAAAGCACTTTAATACGAATGTTATTTTAAAAGGATTTTCCCATTTTACTGCTATGGAATATTACTATATTCTCATGATATGGACATTGTTTTCGTTGTGCATGTAAACTTATATAAATTTAACCACTTGTGGAGACACAGTAAAGCTTAATAATGCTTTCTCCTCAGTTTATAAAGAAGGAACAAGGATAAACAATTTAGTATTGCTAAAGAGCAGTGTGTTACAAAACCAGTACTTCATTCATTATGAAATGTCAGCTTGCTGCTAATTCCTGGGCCTAAATTTACTTCAGAAACTCAAGCAAGGCCTCAATATCTCATCCTTGGTATAGGAGACACTCAGAATCTTTCTGAGGCTACTGGTTAAAAGGAGTTTAGTAGAGTTAAGTGTTTTAGATAAAAATTATGTACACCACTCATGGGGAAACTCTGAGAGGGGGACTGTTATGTTCTGAAGTCCCTTTGAGTCTCAGGAAGAGCAGAAGGACATGCCCTGCGGGCTTGCTCCTTACCAACCACCGCTACCCATTTTCAATGCTTTTTCCTCCTTGACTTAATCTTTAAAGGGCTGGGACTTTCTCTGTTGTCTAAACCTCTTGTCTAGGTAACATCCTTCAATTAAAGCTTTAGATACCACCCACACAATGATTATGGTGAGATTTTGATCACTATCACAGACTATTCATCTGGACTCTAGGTTTGAAGACATAACTTCCCACCCAACATATCTACCAGCGTATCCCACAAATCAGATATTGTGACTGTTGCCGTGCATTGTCATTCAATAAAAAGAATCTGAGGTGTAGAAACCGAAGGATCCAAGTATAATGACCAATACTCACAGACACCAAGGTGCTCTTTACAAACCATACAGCTTTGATGCCACCCCTAGGTGGCAAACATTAAATCAAACCCTTTCATTTAAAAATAGTAGAGACAAATGTATGGAGGCCTTGATCTCACTACTATCCAAGCTGCACCCTGTTTGAATTCAGCTCCATCTCTTGAAGCTTTGTTCTAGCTCAAAAGGATTGGTAGAAGAACTCATGAACTGACCAGTACCTTTTCAGTTACACACACAC
Organism: Mus minutoides; assembly: GCA_902729485.2. NCBI lineage: Eukaryota > Metazoa > Chordata > Mammalia > Rodentia > Muridae > Mus > Mus minutoides. Next base: position 454,236 of record LR750309.1, on the reverse strand, counting down.
ACACACACACACACACACACACACACACACACACACACAGAGAGAGACATACACACACAAACTATCCTTTTATGGTTGTAAAATAGAGCTATGCTGTAACATCTGATGTTTTTCTGGCAAGGTACATTTTAAGATAGATTATAAATTAACAAATTTTATAAACATCAACCCATTTACAACAGTCCTTTAAAGATGTTATCTCCTTAATTTTTCTTCTTTTTCTACCTCCAGACATGTCTACATTCTTCCCAGACTCAAAGTAAATTGTTTCTATCACTTTTAGTCATTTAAAATATATATACCATCACTAAATAAATGTAGCAATGGAGTTGTCATTAGGTATGGTGCTATCCTCTCTATTAGATATAGACATAGATACTTTGAATAATCAGCAAGGTGTTTTTTAAAATATTTCGAGGTTATAATAGAAGCTGCGGAGCAGAAGTTATTCTAATCATGGATGCATAAATAAGTGTGCCTGTATTCAGCTGATGTGTCCCAGGCATATATCTATGTTTGAATATAATTAAGAGAGGGATATAAAAGACTGGATATAACCTTCACTTTTACCTACTCCTCAATAAGGTTAATTACCACAGCCACAGGGCAGGCTGGTGCAGAGGATGTTCTAGTCACAAATAATAGGATCACAACTTTCTTTTTACATGCAACTTTTACAAAGTTATTCTGGTTTAGCCAAAGAGGCAAAATAAGCACAGAATAACATCCTTGTCTCTTCCAAACTAGGCAAGAAGAAATCTAGATGTAGAAACCAGGCAGATCAGGCTTTCTGCAGCCAATACCTTCCAGGAACAAGATTATGAGGTGTAATACTTTAATACAGAGATATTATCAATGGCGTCACAAAGAAAAATGAAAATGATTTAATAGCATATGATATAAACAATGATAAATAATTTTGGTTAACTTGAAATGTATCAAACTGGGAGCCATGAAATGTTAGAGCTGGCTTCTGTTACTTTAGTCCTAAGCTAGTATAGACATGTTCCCAGTGGTGTTTTTATCTACCAAATGAGTGGCGGGCTGCCATGAGCCGAAGATCTGTTCAGGCTTCAACACTAGACAGTACCATTGGACAAGCCACTTAGTTTATCTCTGTGTCTTCGTTTGCAAAATGAGATCAGTACCAACTTGGAGTGCTTCCCATGATCACCAGGCAACTGAAAGTGTACATACATTTGAAAGACCTTTATGACCTAGAAAACCATTCAGCTGTAAATTATTAAAGATGAGGAAAGAGGATAACTTCTCAGAGATGCTAAACACTAGACTTATGACTTCAAAGACATTCATCATTAGATGTTGGATGTTTAATATTTATTATTAAATTTATGGGATGTCGAATCACCTAAGAGATAAACTATTGGCATTTTCATTTAGTTATGTTATTGGGTTCTTATGTATCTACCTTCCTTCCAATCCTTATTCCACTCAATCTCTTCCAATTCCCCAACACTAGATAGGAGAGAAAGAAGGTTACAGGGGAAAGGGGATGCAGACCTCTATAGGGGATGCAGATCTCTTTAGCACTACTTCTTGCTGATTAGGAGCATCAGGTTCCTAGGGGCAACTACACTCTACATTGCCAGAATATCCCAGTCATCCAGCAATAGCAAACTAGCAATCCAGCAAATGCGACTGCAAATGAAACAGCAGGAACAAGTAGGGACCAGTAGGGACTAAAAGAGATGAGCAGGCACCAGCAACAAAGGTGGCAACAGAAGGGGGGCATAGCCACCACAGGCTCTCTTGGGGCTCTTCCATTTATATCCTCTCCAGAGTCCCCAGGATTAGACTATCTGCAGCAGGCAAGAATTAAGCCCCTGCTAGTTCAAGTAATAATCACTGGCTGTGAAGCAGCCTCTTATCCCACACCTGGGATTAAAGCAAAAAAAAAAAAAATATATATTCACATAACACAACTGGGGTTTTTAAGAAACCAAAATTCTCACTACAGTAAACCTCTAGGCAAATGTGTGAGAGATGACCTGGGTTAGGTTTAGTGAGGAGGAAGACCCACCTTGAATGTGAGCAGCATCACTCCCTGGGCTGAGGGTTCCAGACAATATTGAAAGAAGAAGGCAAGGCAAGCATAAGCATCCCTCATTAACTGCTCCCTGCCTGTGGACCGTAGTACAGAGAAGCCGTCATCCAGAGGGGGTCAAGGGGGCCATCTCGTGCTCATAAACTTGTTAATGTCTGAGAATGTGCATGTCTTACTGATTTTAAAGGCATGCAGGGGACTTAGAGAGCAGCTGAGGCTTGGTTCTGTGAGAGGTCAAAATAGGCCATGGCTAACGATGTTGGCTCTTGCAAGAAGAAGCCCCAGGGTTTAAGGGGTCATGGAAAGAGCCTTATGTAACCTTATAACCATGTAACACGGTTGGAGGACTAGAAGAGAGCTACAGAGAGGCCGCTGGTGAAGGTGTAGCCCGTGAAGAACCCAGTGTTTTAGAGATGGCAGGACTATGGGATGGCTACCAAGGGCAGCAACAGCTGTGGAGGAGGCTGGCCTCAGCCTATGAGAGCAGCTGGATGTAGTATGGATGGCAAAGGGAGGGAGAGGTGTAGCTATTCTTCTTGGAATAGAGAGATGTCTACTAATGAACACTCTTGGGTATATGTCTAAACTAGTTAAATGCTTTAAAGTAATAGAAGCCATCTTCCAGATCAAATATTAATTAGGAAAACATCCAACGGGCTTCCCCTCTAGCCAATCTGATTGAGAGCACTTTCCAAAAGGGGTTCCTACTTTTCATGTTTCTAGCTTGTACCTAGTTGACAAATACTTAACCAGCATACCATCTATTCAGTGCCAACCTTAAAATCCTTGGTGGTGCTTGAAAAGATGATTAATTAGCCAAGCTCATCACATTAATAATTCTCCACAGGAAAACCCACATACATAACTGTACACTTACATGTCAAGAGATGACTGTGTACCCAAGATGTTACCAAAAATACATTAGACTGTTAAAGTAAATACTGTAAATAATTTGCAGCAGAGATCATATACTTTAGACCAGATACCAGGCACAAAAAGAGCAAAAGGTCTCCACTTCTTGGCCTGTTTAGGTAGCTGCCATATTACTGAGCCTGTGGAAAAGCATGCTTAATCATGGCAGAGGCATCATCTAGATTGACATGTTTCCTCTAGGGAAAGGGGCTCTGCATTAAACCCTTTCTCCCCGGCAGCCCATTGCTTTGTGGTGACTCTGTCTTATTCTGAATGATGGAAGTGAAACACGATAAGACATGGGCCACCAACACTTCCTTCAGCATCTGTAAGTTGACAGGTGTGTGTATGACTCCAGTTCTCACTTCACTCACAAGTCTAAATCATTGTCCTAAGAATAGAAGAACTTGACTCCAGGCTACATATTTACCTTTCTTCCATATTCTCTTCCACTTGCTGACAGGAGTCCCCTGAGAGGCTGTGCCAGAGCCTGACCAATACAGAGGTGAATGCTCACAGTCAACCATCGGACTGAGCACAGGGACCTCAATGGAGGAGTTGGGGGAAAGTACTGAAGGAGCTGAAGAGGTTTGCAATCCCATGGGAAGAACAACAATATCAACCAACCAGATCTCCAGAGGTCCCAGGGACTAAACTACTAACCAAAGAGTATATGGGGAAGGACCCATGGTTCAGCTGCATATGTAGCAGAGGATGGCCTTATCTGGCATCAATGAGAAAAGGAGGCTTTTGGTCCTATGCAGGCTTGATGCCCCAGTGTAGGGAATGCTAGGGCATGAGGCCAGAGTGGGTGGGTGTGTGGGCAAGCTCCCTCCTAGAAGCAAGGTAGAGGGGAGATAGAATAGGGGTTTTGCAGAGGGGAAACTGGGAAAGGGGGGGAGACAACATTTGAAATGTAAATAAATAAAATAACCAATAAAAATTGTTCTCTTGGGGAAAAAAACCAGACTGGACATGGGCTTCAGCTTGAAACATGGTAGTACTCCAGGCTTGGTGGGAAGATGGTGGTAATACTCTGGGCTTGGTGGGAGGCAAGCACATGAGAAACACCGAGGGAGAATAAACCTAGGTTGATACTTCAGCTGTTTTCCTAGCACTTACAAGTAGCTCAGAAGATGGTGGTGACGTGTTTGGGATAGAGACTTTTATAACTGGAATCCATTAGCCATACCAAGGCAAATGGTAGCAAATCAGCCATGGGAGGAGATGACTATAGAAAAGGAGAGTCGAGTCGAAGCTTACTTCAAGTGTGAGGCTTACATGTAGGTGCCACAGCCACCAGGTCTCAGGGTGCCCAGAGAGCTAGCTCAGTAAGTGTGATTTCTGAGTATGTCTATAGGGTGTTTGTGGAAGAGACCAGCTTCTGAGATGTATAACAAGCATACAGTCACCGTGATGTGGGCCCGAAGAACAAAAGGAAGGAAAGCTGGAATCATATCTTATGAGCAACTGAGCATGGTGCTTGTCCTCTCTTTTATTCCCAGGATCCTAATACTCAGTGTCTTAGGGTTTCTATTGCTGTTAAGAAACACCACGACCAAGGCAATTCTTATAAAGGAAAGCATTTGCTTTGGCTTGCAGTAGAGGGGTTTATCCCATTATCGTCATGGCAGGCACCATGATGGCATACAGTCACACATGGTGCTAGAGACATAATTCAGAGTTCTATATGCAGATCCTCAAGGGACACTGAGCCTGGCTTGAGCACTTGAAACCTCAAAGCCCATCCCCAGAGACACACTTTTTCCAACAAGGCCACATCTCCCAATAGTGCCACTCCTTATGAGCCTACGGGGGCCATTTTCACTCAAACCACCACATGCGCTCAGGCTGCAGACTTGTACGGGGAGTCTACATCATTTCTTTCTCAGGCTTCTGAAATACACACTGCTTCCCATGGTCTCTTAAGCACAGATGGCAGAGCGTGGGAGATCTTAGCATCAAAACCCTAGGAGTCAATACCATACTGTGTATATCTGTTCCTAATACATGATACACTCACTCTTACAGTGCGTATTAATTATTCTGTCTTAGGATTTTTTTTTTTAATGTTTCATATTGGCTTTGCATAGTTTTCTCTCTTAGCCAGGAACATCTTTCCTCCCGAAAGATGTCTGTGACAAAGAGTGCCACAGATGATATCTCTGGGTTGTCTGGGCTGAAATAAATGTAAATTTCTAAAATTTATCATCAGGTTAAGATTGCATTTGTTTTAAACAGTATCTTTTAAGTAGACTCTAATCTGTGACAGAAGAGACTGGTCCTTACCAGGTTTCTTTGCCCCATTTAGGCAGGCTCCTGAGAAGACTGGAGGAAAGGCGGAAGCAGCTAGTGGGGCTGATGCTCGTCGGGGAGCAGCCCGATGTGTAGTTCCACTTGTCCTCTCTCTTATTCCCAGTGATGCCCACTTGAGTATAATGAGTATCTAACCTTGTAACAGGTTGTTCTCTGAAGCAAAAGTTCTCTCAACCAAACAAATCTAACTGTGTTGATAATACTACGGAGAAGCAGAGAAATGATCGTTACAATCCTCCTGCAGAATGAAATGTAGATGCTGAAGCATGTTTAAAATCTGCGAAAAGGAGAAAAATCCATCATCAGACCACAGAACAGAGAGGATGTTAATAAAGCCAGTGGTCATTGCTCGTGAGCACTGCCAGATCCTTGGTACACCAGTTGCTCTCACAGGACAGTGCTTCATCAGTAATAGTCTTGAATAACCAGTGGGAAGTTACCTGTTGGCACAAGATTCAGTATTCAAAGATATGACAGTGAAATGTATATCCCCCACAAATGTAACGCTATAGCTATATCTAATTTATCTTTTCTCACAATAATTTCTCTACAAAAAGAGGTGTGCTTCATTTGCTAAGTCTGATACGGATATGTAACAATAAGTCAACATTCAATTGTTGATTTCAACAATAGCATATCCAGTGCTATTCGATAAAATTATAGAGAAAAAATATTAGTAAGCAGAGATGAAAAGAACTATATCTGGTAGCAGAAGCCTGTCTTTGGACAGTACTGTTTTACCACTACAAGCATTGTGTGCCTCTCTGCACCTTGCTCTGCGACCTGAGATTAGTGAAAGTGCTTCAGATGGAGTGTCAGGGAGTTTTCCAAGAAAGATATAGCATTTGTCAGCATGCAGGGCTCAAGAGGTGGTTAGAATCATTAACTCCATCTTTCAAATGGTGGAACAGGAGCCCAGGAATGTTAACCTCCCTATCCAAGGCCACATCATCAACAGATGGTGACCCCCAAAGCTACACACTCCACAGTAAACTAATGTTCTCTCCAGGGACCTGAAAGACCACAAGGACCACAGGGACCACAGGCATTGCTCACCACCCACGGGTCAGGCACTTATCAAATCCCTCACTGTGTATGTATGTATTTTCCTTTACTGAGTATCAACCGCTCTCTCTAGCAACGAAACTAGACATAGTTACAGAAGCCAAGAATAGTTTAACCATGCATTTTTGGAATAGAGATGAGATAAATAATCTAATAAAATCTAAATATGTCAGATGATAATAAGTTATATGAACAAAAGTAACTTAGGAAAATAAGGTTCATTTCAAAGATTTTCTTGTCAGAATGATATTTGACTATATACAGGAAGAAAATGATTTAACATACTGGGACAGCTACATGGATTATATAAAACAAGTGTATAAAGTCTTTCAAGACAGCAGAGATGTCAGAATACATAATTAGTATACTGTACTCTCTTCTTGAAGTGGGAAAACTGAGTTAGAGTAGAAATAAAGTGTAGACGGATTGCTTGTTCATTAAAGGATTTAAAAAGCCAAGCAATGAAACTAAATATGAGGGAAAAAAATCTATGTATTTCTTTGAGCACTCAAATTTACAAAAGCAAGTTCATTTCAAAATTAAGAAAGATAAGAGTGCTCTCTCCCTCTCCCTCATTCTCTCTTACTGACATGCACACAGGTGGTGTGTGTGTGTGTATACATAAAGATACACCATTCAAAAGAAGGGAGACAAGCTGAATTTGGTAGAGACATTCAATTGAAATATTTTCAGACACCAAACCAAGACACTATTACTGATGCCAAGAAGTGCTTGCTGACAGGAGCCTGGTACCCTAAGAGGCTCTGCCAGAGCCTGACCAATACAGATGTTGATGCTCTCAGACTGAGTACAGGGTCCCTAATGGAAGAGTTAGGGGAAAGACTGAAAGATCTCAAGGGGACTGCAACTCTATAGGAAGAACAACAATATCAACGAACCAGAGTCCCCCAGAGCTTCTAGGGACCAATCAAAGAGTACAAATGGGATCCATGACTCCAGCTGCATGTGTAGCAGAGGATGGCCTTGTTGGGGATCAATGGGAGGAGATACCCTTGGTCTTGTGGACGATTGATGCCCCAGTGTAGGGGGATGCTAGAGAAGTGAGGTGGGAGTGGGTGGGTGGGTGGGTGGGGGAGCACCCTCATAGGGGCAAGGAGATGGGGGGTTTGTGGAGAGGAAACCAGGAAGAGGGACAACATTTGAAATGTAAATAAATAAAGTAACCAATAAAAACAATTTTAAAAAAGATTTGAACAGTAAGTACTGACAGACTTTTAAGTATTTCAGATCATATTTTAACATGATAATAAAATAATGTTCCTGGTAGATATGAATGCAAGGATTATGTAGAGAGATGAGGAGATGTGTATTTTATTGCTCTGGATCGTATCCAGTTCAGTTAAGACAGTGTACCTTAGACAACTTACCCAAATCAATAAATCAAAAGCATAACTTCACCTGGGTTTAAAGGGTACCACAACTCTCATAATTCTCCTCAGAGAAACTGGCGTTTCCTCTGGGAAAATGGTGTGGGCCGAACAGTTGGATGTGAGTAGGTGGAGAGTAAACATAGCAATGTAATCGCTCTGCACATTTATAATATATAATTTTAACATTGAAGCCACTCACTTGACTCTCTGCAGTGCTGTAGCAGGGCTACACTTCATAATTTTGGTACTAGAGTGAAGTTTATACAAATAGTCAACAGAATTTAGGGGAAGAGGTTGAAACCATAATTGATTTGGTTCTCGACATGGATAGGTGTGCAGTAAAAGTTATCGTTACCTTACGTTATATTATTAACTTATATGTGCTTTATAAGTACTCGTTGATGTTCATAACAGTCATTTTGAATTCAAATATGTAGTTAGATATAACATGAGGCAATTTGAGTAATAGAAATTGGTGGATATATGTCTGATTTTGTCTGTGCAGTACTGATAATGTCTTCATGAGGGGGACATAGTTGTGGAGACCACTTTGGGGCCTGCTTACTGCTATCATTCTTGATGGAGAGCTGGTTCCCCATGGACATGCTCACCAGGCCATGCTGTGGTTTAGGGAGGTCACATCCTCCCAACCACCCCACCTCTTCACCTTCACTCTTTCCATCATTTAGCATAACTTTTTGATCTTTCATAATTCATGTGCCGAATCTCAGGCAATTGCGCTGCACTGAATTGCTGCTCGGATGGCTTTACCCAGGAGAGCTGTTCTTCAGTGTGAAGGACCAATCAGGTCGTGCTTCATTTGCATAGGACTTCACTCTAGTCTGACTTTATTTTCTGGATGCTTACAATGTATCAGACTAACCCTGGGAAGTTGAGACTCACCAGAAGGTGTGGCAGGACCCTCTAATATGTTGTTTGCTCTTCATCACCTCTCAAGTTTCACCATGAATTCGGACCTTACGTGTTTTGCAAGCAACAATCACCTTTACATCAGGGAGTAGAATTCTGAAAATGTAGAGTGACTCATTTTTCTACATCAAAGTATTATTTAATGACTTAAGTGAAATAAAACATTACTGATAAGCATAGTCCTGCAAATAATCTTCACAAGAGATAATTTATCTTAAACATATCCAGTTATACCTATTTTCATAGGAATAAATTAAATAAGACTCTAATGTAATATGACTCTTCAATAACACAAAACTCACAGTGTCTCTGTTTGTTCCTTGTAAATAAACACACAGTATACATTTTAATAAACTTTATTATAACAATTATGTAAACAAAAATTACATAGTGAATTTATTAGACCTAAGGTTTGTATATCTCAGTGAACTTCTAGGAAGTTACAATAGGCATTTGGAGGCTGTGGGCTTCATACTGGGTTTTATACTTAGACCACTGAATATATTTATGTCTTTACCCACCACCAAAAATGTAAAGAAAAACCATGACAGAGTTAGACCTAGATAAATAATTAGCTTTATATTTCCTCTTATACCTCATGCTCATGACCTGCATTCAGTATTCATTTCATATTTTGGTAACCAAGTAACGAGAAGAAATACTGATAAGGGGGAGAGTGCTGTCACTATGGGAACCAACTTTCGATCAAAAAATACAGCTGACGCAGATCTTTCCCTGAGTGCAGGCATTCCGTGTTCACACCCTCTAGGTGTGGTGTGACTTCTCATTCCTCATAAATCTTAAACACATTATTTAGTATATAAAGAATGCTTGCAGTCCGGGTGCCTACAGTTCTCAGTAAGTAAACCAGATGGATAGCTTCAACTTCCAGAAGTTACATCTCTGGTTTTCCAGCCGCTCCTTGTTCATGTAGATTAGCAGACACTTCATCCTCCTACCATGGCCTTTGTAAGACACAACGGACTGGTCTTTCTTTCCTTTAGTGTGGTGAAATAGGCCTTCAGATTTAATCCCAAACTATTGAATTTCAGGCAGGAGCGGTTTCGATGTCTTTTCGTTCGTCTGAATCGCTGTGCAGAAACACTCCTAATTGGTTACTACAAGTCAAGCGCCATTTTGGGTTGTCTGCCAGATGTGGTAGCAATGAAATTCCCCCGGGTTTGGTTAAAATATAAGTTTGGATCATTTTGAAGTAAAATACATACCTGGTGAAATGCAATCAAAATTACATGATATTCATGAAGGAAAAATTCATACGTGTGCAAAAAGACATCAAGACTACCTACAAGACAATTGCATTTCAGCCAGAAAGAGAGAATAAGCCCGGGGAGCAAGTAGCCCCGTTTGAGAATGTGCTTCAGAAACAGAAAGCTTTACTCTTGATAAAGATTAACGGGAAATAACTGCAGACTTTCTGAGTGAGAGCGGATATGAAAGGACTTTATACTCCTCATACTGAGTGGACAGAGCATGGTGGGTTGCTTGCATTAATGATGCCTGGCAAGTATATGTCTGTGAAAACTCTGGACCTGCTGGGTTGGAATGGACAGGAGGAGGAATCACGGGGCTTGTCTCACAATCAGGCAGAAGATGGCTTCCTCCGAAGTCCCAGAGAGCAGTTAATACTGAGGAATCAAGTATAAAGAAAATAACTGGAAAAAGTCATGAAAATTTAAGAAGCAAAGAGTTACTCTCCTGAGCATTCCTTCTAGGCTCCAGCCCACAGTTACCTGGCAACAACCAGGCATTCCTGACTCACTATAAAAGGGGCTGTTTGCCCCCTCCTCTCTCTCTCTTACCCTCATACTCTCTTATTCTCTTCCTTCTCTGTCCCTTCTTTCCTCATTCCCCTCCCCTTTCTTTCCATGGGTTCATGGCCATCCTCCACTTCCTCTTCTTCCTCCTTGCCCTCCTCCTCTTCCTCTTCCTCTCCCTCCCCCCTCTCCTTCCTTCCAACTTCCCTCCCCATGCCCTAAATAAAGTCTATTCTATACTATACCTCTTGCATGGCTGGTACCTCAGGATGAAGGGATGCCTCAGCATGGGCCACAGAGGCATCCACTTCCACCTCACTGATACCAAGCCTCTATCAAACTGTTCTTTCTTTCTTTCTTTCTTTCTTTCTTTCTTTCTTTCTTTCTTTCTTTCTTTCTTTCTAAAACACAAATCTAACTTGAGAACGGGAGTATATTGGATGTACTCAAGACATCTGTAAAACTATTGGCTCTCTCTGACAAGCATGCACCCTTTGCCACAGTGTTTCTTGTTATCTATGTCCTGTTGCCAACTGGGGACTGAGCACTATTTTTACCCAAATGCACTCCATTTTTTTTTTCTGGCAACCACCACAACAGCACTTGTTATTTAGAAGCATTTGTTATACTCCTGACTTCCTGGAAAGGTCAGCTTTGTTTTATAGATGGGATCAGAAGGAGATTGGTCCAAGCATGAAAACTTGAACAAGACACATGTCCCATCAAAGTAAATCTAGCCATTGAGGGTTCTTATCCATGTACGCTGAAAAGGTTTCTGATGGATCATAAGAAATTTTAAAATATGGAGCTCAACTCTAGAACAGTTCCTGGTGCTTGTTATCAGTGACAGAGGCTGTTCCCGTACTGCCTTGGATGGAGCTATTCCTAGAACGAGGTGCAAATCTTTACACCTTCCAGTCTTTGAGACCTGACTCTAAGCATGTCCCAGGCTCTGAGATCTGGCACAGCTGCCTGGTTTGAACCCAGCCTCTGCTTCCCTGGCATAGTGCCCAGGCTCATTTACATTTTTGTTTATTTCCTTAACATCCTTCATGCTCTTCAGCTGTCTTCTGTGAGAATATGATTATTTTAGCTTGTGATTTTTTAAAAAAATACTATCCATTTAATGTATTTATTCTTGCTTTCTCTTCGCCCATTTGTAAGAGTGTATTCTATTTTTTCTAATTTGGAAGATCCTGTCCTCTTACCTAGTCTCCTACTGGCTACTTAACCTCTGGCAACATTAGAAATAAAGCACACATACCTGAAGCTGAACGTCTAACACCCACAGAAGAGAGAAAACACGCAATGTTAGTCTTTCTGTGTCTGGGTTGGGCACACTTAGCATGACTGTTTCTAGCTCCAACCATTTACCTGAAAATTTAATTCTTCCTAATAATGTTCTATTATGTACATGTCTACATTTTCATCAGCCATTGATCAGCTTCTAGTTTATAGTCTCAGATGTTTCCAACTTCTGGCTAATAGAGCATCAATGAACACAGACCAGCAAGTGTCTCTGTAGTAGAGTAGAGCCTCCGCTGGGTATATGCCAAAGAGTAGTCTAGGCAGATCTTGGAGTCAATTTATTCTCATCTCTCTGAGATATCTCAACACTGATCTCCACAGTGGCCACACCAGTTTTCCCTCCCACCAGCAGCAGGCACTCCCTTTCCTAAGTCTTTGCTGGTCTCTTGTTTATTTACCTGTGTTTACCAGTCTGTCTGGGGAAGATGGAATCTCCAAGTAGTTTCAATTTGCATTTCCCTGACAGCTAAGTTTGTTGAACATTTTAGAACTGTTTCTTAGAAATTTTTGTCTCATCTTTTGAGAACTCTGTTTAGTTTAATAACACAGGTTTTAGTTGCCTTGTTTTCTTAATGTTCAGATTGTTTTTGTTTAAGTCCTTGTATACACTATATACTAACTCTTTGTCAAATGTAGTTGGTAAAGATGATTTTCCTATCCTATAGGCTCCCGTGTTGCTTGAACAATGCTGTCCTTTGCTTCATAGAAATCTGTTAGCTTTTTTTTTTCAATTTTTATTAGATATTTTCTTCATTTACATTTCAAATGTTATCCCGAAAGTCCCCTAAACCCTCCCCCATCCCCCGCCCTGCTCCCCTACCCACCCACTCCCACATTTTGGCCCTGGCGTTCCCCTGTACTGGGGCATATAAAGTTTACATGAACAAGGGGCCTCTCTTCTCAATGATGGCCAACTAGGTCATCTTCTGCTATATATGCAGCTAGAGACATGAGCTCTGGGGGGTACTAGTTAGTTCATATTGTTCTTCCACCTATAGGGTTGGAGAGCCCTTCAGCTCCTTGGGTACTTTCTCTAGCTCCTCCCTTGGGAACCCTGAGTTCCATCTAATAGCTGACTATGAGCATCCACTTCTGTGTTTGCCAGGCACTGGTATAGCCTCCCACAAGATAGCTATATCAGGGCCCTTTCAGCAATATCTTGCTGGCATATGCAATAGTGTCTGTGTTTGGTGGCTGATTATGGGATGGATGCCCAACTGCAGCAGTCACTGGTTGGTCCATCCTTTTGTTTCAGCTCCACACTTGATCTCTGTTGACTAATTGCTGGTCATGATGGGATCTTTGCAGAAAGTCTTTTCTTCCGACAAAGAATTATAGTCTACTTTATATTTCTTCTATCAGACTCATGGTATCTGGTCCTATGTTGAGACTCCTGATGCATTTAGACTTGAGCTTTGTACAAGGTGATGAATGTAAACCTGTATTCATTCTTCAATATGATGCTATCCAGTTTGACTAGCACCATTTGTTAAAGATAATTTCTTATACAGTTGTATATTTCTAACTTCTTGGTAAAAACCAATCAAGCAAACATAGATGTGTGAAATTATGTCTGATTTTCGGTTTGATTCCCTTGATCAATGTGTCTTTTTATGCCAATATCATACTGTTTTTATTACTAAAGCTCTGAAATACAACTTGTTTGACCTGATGAGTTTTTCATTTTGAGTTTTAATTTAGCTTTTCTTGTCTTTTCTTTTCTTTTAAAATAAATTCTAATTCTTTGTTAAAATCCACCTCACTATCTTTGTGTATCCACAGTCTTCATTAAGGCACTTATTCATATCCTCTACAAGTTCCTTGAACTTATTCATAATTGCAAGTTCTCGTCTTATGTGTATTAGCTATATTAGCTATATGACTTTCCTCAAAGCATATTACAATATGGATACTATTTCAGGAAGAGACATGTTGCCTTCAGTTTCTATGTTTGTGTTATTTCTCGGGGATTAAGGTCTCTATCGTTGTGGTGCTTATGGTGTTTTTGATGCAGATCTCTCGTCTGATCTTTGTTGGGTTGGTGATCATTTCTTTGGTTGCTGTTGCTCCAGTCTGACAGGTTGTGGATCAAAAGAATGAGGCTTGGTTTTCACTCTTGTGGCCACTATGGATTTTAGGGTTTAGACACTGATTGGTCCTGTATCTGGTGTTTTGTTTGGAACTCTGGATTCAGATTCCAAGGAGACCCTAATTAGGCCACAAGATGGGGTAGGTAATAGGCTAGCAGGTAGGAGAATGAGAACAACTCTGGAGATCTCTTCAGTATGATTCCAGTCTCAGTCCACAGAGGACAGCAGAGGCAGGACTAATGATAGCATGGGTCTGGACATTGATGGTGGCAGGTCCAATGGAAATAGAGTTGGGCAGGGAGGAGGGATCAGGGAGCACAGCTGCAGCTACAGTTCAAGTCTGGGTACCTTAAAGAGACTATATTGGAGGCGTGGAAGTTGAGCATAGGTAACCTCCCTGAGTCCCATCCAAGAATGGTGAGTGTCAGGTACCTGGTAGAGAGTAGTTCTGCTGTGAGGCAACAAAGAAAAACTAAGGTGGGTCTGGGTCAGGTACCAAGAGGCCAAGTTCCAAGAGGATGGAGGTGGTTTGGGATGAGAGCCTAAGGCAAGAGACGTTAGAGGTCCAAAAGCACATTTTATATTGAATTATAAACAGTAGTGAAGATAATAATAGAAACACAGATACAGAGGCAAACAGAATACATGTCACTTGGATACTGATTTTATTACTAAATAACAAATGGAAGGTCAGAAATCAAAAGGGTAAATGTTATTTAGGGAGAGGATGAGATCTTTGTAAATAGAATACCAATCACTTAGGAAATAGCATCAAGAATTGACAAGTGGATGCTGTTTTGTCCTATTGCCAGTGTCCTTTGCTTTACAGAAGCTTTGCAATTTTCTGAGGTCCCATTTGTCAATACTTGATCTTAGACCATAGGCCATTGGTGTTCTGTTCAGGAACTTTCACCCTGTGTCCATGCGCTCAAGGCCCTTACCACCTTCTCTTCTGTTAATTTCAGTGTCCCTGGTTTTATGTGGAGGTCCTTGATTCACTTGTACTTGAGCTTTGTACAAGGGAATAAGAATGGATAGATTTGCATTCTTCTATATGCTGATTGCCAATTGAACCAACACCATTTGTTGAAAATGCTGCCATTTTTCCACTGGATGGTTTTAGCTCCTTTGTCAAAGATCAAGTGACCATAGGTGTGTGTGTTCATTTCTGGGTCTTCAATTCTGTTCCATTGATCTAACTGCCTGTGTCTGTACCAATACCATGCTTTTTTTTTTTTTTTTTAAATCACAATTGCTCTATAATAGAGCTTGAGGTCAGGGATGGTGATTCCCCCAGAAGTTCTTTTATTGCTGAGAATAGTTTATGCTATCCTGTTTTTTGTTTTGTTTTGTTTTGTGCCACAGACATCCCAGTGCAGAGCTTGGCAGGCCTAAAAACCTACAAGCACTCATGAGACACATGGGTTTCAAAAGAAACTCTTTCTCCTGGGTAGACATTCTCACAACCAGATTTATCCCTGCACAGTCTGGCATATGGATCTACGTGTTTATTTAGTAGGAACTTTTATATTACGCATAAAATGAATCCTGACATAAGCCAAGNTTACTGTAAACATTGCCTGGCTCCTGTAAGTCCTTTTGATGTATTCACTCCTTTGTATTGTGTCATTGTAACTTGATGGATGTACCTGGCCTGGTTTCTTCCCCACTGTATAAAAGTTTGGTGCTCAATCTCTCAATTACACTCAGATTCATACTCCCTTGTGTGGTCTGTTTGTCATTCGCCGAATCTTTGCCCACTTACTCAAGAGAACTCGACCCACGCAGACGAGGGACTTGAGAGGGTCTGCGGCAGTTTTGTTGTTTTTTTATGATTCCAGATGAATTTTCAAATTGATCTTTCTAACTCTATGAAGAATTGAGTTGTAATTTTGATTGGAATTGCATTGAATCTATAGATTTCTTTCAGCAAGATGGCCATTTTTACTATATTAATTCTGCCAATCCATGAGCATGGGAGGTTATTAAAAAATGGAGTACAGAGCTAAACAAACAGTTCTCAACTGAGGAATACTGAATGGCTGAGAAGCACCTAAAGAAATGTTCAACATCCTTAGACACCATGGAAATGTAGATTAAAATAACCCTGAGATTCTACCTAAAACCAGTTAGAAGGGATAAGATAAAAAACTCAGGTGACAGCAGATGCTGGCAAGGATATGGAGAAAGAGGAACACTCCTCCATTGTTGGTGAGATTGTAAACTGGTACAACTACTCTGGAAATCAGTCTGGTGGTTCCTCAGAAAATTGTACACAGTACTGCCTGAGAACCCAACTATAGCACTCCTGGGCATATACCCAAAAGATGCCCCAACATGTAACAAAGACACATGCTCCACTATGCTCATAGCATCCTTATTTATAATAGCCAGGAGCTGAAAAGAACCCAGATGTCCCTCAACAGAGGAATGGATACAGAAAATGATGTTCATTTACACAGTGGAGTACTACTCAGCTATTAAAAACAATGACTTCATGAAATTCTTAGGCAAATGGATGTATCTAGAAGATATCATCCTGAGTGAGATAGCCCAGTCACAAAGAACACACATGGTATCCATTCACTGATAAGTACATATTAGCCCCAAAACTTTGAATACCCAAGATACAATTCACAGACCACATGAAGCTCAAGAAGAAGGAAGACCACAGTGTGGATACTTCAGTCTTCTTAGAAGGGGGGAACAAAAACTCACGGGAGGAGATACAGAGACAAAGCGTGGAACAGAGACTGGATGAAAGGCCATCCAGAGACTGTCCCATCTGGGGATCCATCCTATATACAGTTACCAAACCCAGACACTATTGTGGATGCCAAGAATACTTGCTGACAGGAGCAAGATACAGCTGTCCCCTGAGACACTCTGTCAGAGCCTGACAAATATAGAGGCAGATGCTCACAGCCAACCATTGGGGACCTCGTGCATAGGGTTCCCAATGGAAGAGTTAGAGAAAGGTCTGAAGGAACTGAAGTGGTTTGCAGCCCCAAAGAAGGAACAGTAATATCAACCAACCAGACACCCCTGAGCTCTCAGACACTAAATTACCAACAAAAGAATACACATGGAGGGACACATGGCTCCTATGGCCTTGTCAGACATCAATGAGAGAAGAGGCCCTTGGTCCTTTGAAGGCTCAATGCCCCATTGTAGGGGAATGCCAGGTTGGTGAGGTGGGAGTGGGTGGGTGGGGGAGTTCCCTCATAGAAGCAGGGGGAGAGGGGATGGGATAGGGTGTTTTCAGAGGGGAAACCAGGAAAGAGGATAACAATTGAAATGTAAATAAAGAAAATATCTCATAAAATAAATTACAAAAGAATTATAACTCAAAAAAGAAAAAGAAAAGAATTGACCAATGGGATTAGGTGAAGATAAAAACTTCTGTACAGCAATGAGGCTATCAGCAAAGCATACAGGGAGCCTACAGGATGAGAGACAATTCTTGCCCACTAAACTCGGACAGAGAATGGATATTTAAGATATATAAATATATATTACTATATAACAACATTATATAGTAATATGTAATAATGATATATAAAAAAGAAAGAAAGAAAGAAAGAAAGAAAGAAAGAAAGAAAGAAAGAAAGAAAGAAAGAAAGGAAGGAAACATGCCAAATAATAAATGGGTTAAAGTACCAAAGAGATAATTCTCAAAAGATGAGGCACAATTGGCTAACAATATTTTAAAAGCTGTTTTGACATTCTTACAGATCAGAGAAATTCAAATTAAGACTACTTTGAGACTCTATCTTATCCGAATCTGAATGTCTATTATTAGGAAAACAACCAAAAAATACAGATAAGAATATGAAAAATGAGTAAGCCTTGCTCACTGTTGGTGGGGTGATAACTGATGAAGCCATGGTGGAATTGAGTGTAGAGGGTCCTTAAAAAAATAAAGCAGAACCACCATATATCCCAACTATACCTCTCCTGGCATATATACAAAGGATTCTATATCTATGACAGATATGCACATATTTGTAGTCATTGCTGTTATATTTAAAACAGAATTATCCTGGACATCTACCAACAAATGAATAGATGGTGAATATGTAGGATATATAAAAAGGCACACAACAGAATTCTACTGTCGAAAGAAAGAAAGAAAGAAAGAAAGAAAGAAAGAAAGAAAGAAAGAAAAAAAGAAAGAAAGAAAAAAGAAATTTGTAGGCAAATGGTTGGATTGAGAGGAGTGAGTGAGGTCACTCAGGAAAACAAATAAATTCTTGTTGCTATGCAGATGTAACCTTTGATTTTTATGTCTATATATTTATGAGAATGAGTGGGTACATGTTATAAAGCTAGAAAGAGGCCTGTAAGAGAGATGAGTGGTTTTAAGGAAGAGTGATAGGACATCTATGCCAGGAAAGTGGGAATGGGCATACTGGGGGTGAGATGGGTGTAGACAAGGGAAAGGAGGCAGAAGAGGAACAGAGGAAGGTTGGCCACGATACAGAACACATAAATATGGTATAAGAAAAACCTGTTACTTTCTGTGATGATTAAAAATAAATAAATACAACTTTAAAGCACTGCAAAAATGGTATTGCCATGAGTTGATATGCATTTCTGGATATCTCAGGGTGGGCTGGTGTGGTGGACTTGCATAGAAAACACAGACTGCTGAATGTCCTGAGGCAGAAGGTTCTCTGCACAGACCTCATGTCTCTGGAGACAGAACCCACTCATTGGAGTGGATATAAGGCGTTGGTTTTCCAACAAGTTACATATAGACGTAGAAGATATATATATATATATATATGTAATATTTCAACAGCAGACATTGGTGTCTTCTTTAACCTAAGAGCGGTAAGTTCTTAGTCCTGAGTTTTCAGTCTTTAGAAATATACACGTATTTTGTTGGCCCCTGTCATAATTTGAAGCAGGATTTGCTTCCTGGCTGGCATTTAAGAATACCCTACCAGGTATTCAAGCATCCCCATAGCAACAGTGGCTTGCCACTTTGCCAATTATGTGGCTCAGAAGCATACATTAGCCCCAAACAGAAGCTGGCATTTCACTCTCACACAAAAGCAAAACAAGATCAGTATGGCGTCAGCTCACTACATCCAAGGTCCTACATTGGTCATTGAACCAGCAGAGTCTGATAATGATTTCACTGATGAAGGACCTCCTGTAACCGCCCCCCCCCCATCACAGGTGAACAGCCTCAATACCACAGATAAGCATCATCATAAATTTACCTGAAGACCCATGGCTGTGTGAAAATGTGAACAAGCCATCCTGCAATTTCCCTCATCACAAACTGACCAGCTAACTCCTTCCCTGTGTCATCCTTGCTGATCGGTGCTGTTTGAAATGTGAGCCAAACCTCTTTCCTCATTTAAGTTTCTTCCGTTGACTGTTCTGTCAAGGAATGAGAAAAAAAAAGGAATTCATTAATTTGAATTGGTTGAGACCAAAGGAGCTGAACTGTTTCAATTTCATCGTTTTCTCTTTCCTATGATTACCAAGTTATTGGTGGCCTATTGACTATATTAATAAGTAGCTGTAGTCTATAGCTTGGTCAATGTGGTAACCACTAGTCACCCAAGTATACTGAACTAGTAAGTGATTAAAATTAAGTAAAACTTAAAATCAGCTTCTTATCACCCATGATGCATTTCACTGTCCAGGCCACTTGACAGTATATGAAAAGGACATTTCTATCTTCTCAGAACATGTTAGAAGATGGCATGTCTCATGCCAGCTTGCTCCCTCGGAGATACTGGTTTGTAGTAGCTTTCTAAAAATATGTTCTCTTGTGTTTGGGTCAGTTCCTGAAAATTGTTCTTCAAAAAAAGCAAGCTATTCTAAATAGTATTACATGATTTAACAAGTTTAAGAATTTGGAACTAAATATCAATTAAATTTTTTTTTTTAATTTTTAAAATTTTCTTACAAAGCCATTGCCCAGCTCCCAGTCCCCCTTCCCACAGTTCCTCATCCCATTCCTTCTCCCCCCCTTTTTCCAAGAGGATGCCCTCCTCACCAGGCCTCCCCATTCCCTGGGGCCTCAAGTTTCTCAAGGATTAGGTGCATCTTCTCTCACTGAAGCCAGACTAGGCAGTCCTCTGGAGCCTCGAACCTGCTAGTGTATGCAGTGTCTGAGAGATCTCAGGGGTCCAGGTTAAGAGACTGCTGATCTTTCTATGGGGTCACCCTTCTTCTCAACTTCTTCCTGCCTTTCCCTAATTCAACCACAGGGGTCCCCAACTTCAGTTGATGGTTGGATATAAGTGTCTGAATCTGTCTCAGTCAGCTGCTTGTTGGACCTCTTAGAGAGCAGCCATGCTAGGCTCCTGTCTGTAAGTACACTATATCATCAGTAATAGCGTCAGGCCTTGGAGCCTCCTCTTGAGATGAATCCCACTTGGGTCCTTTCCCTCAGTCTCTTCTCCATTTTGGCCCTGCAGCTCTCTTAGATAGGAACAATTCTGGGTCAGAATTTTTGATTGTGGGATGGCAACCCCATTCCTTCACACAATCACAGGAGGCAGAGGGAGGGAGGAAGGGAGGGGTTTGGGTGGGAGAGGAAAGGGGAAAGGGGAAAGGGGAAAGGGGAAAATGGGGAAATGGGGAACATGATCAGGTATGGGGCTGGGGCAGGGGAGACAGGAGAGAAGCCCTGAGGGCCAGCAGAATGAATGGAAATATGCAACCTCGGGGGATGGGAGGTGGGGGGGACCTTCTAGAAAGTACCAGAGAACTGGAAGGTGAGAGACTCTCAGGACTTAAAGTGAGGGACATTAGATAAATATCAAAAAAATCTAAGTCTTCCTTAGGTTTAGGAATTTAGGTTTAATCAAAAGGTGGTTTCAAGGTGCAGAGTGTCATGTATCAAGGCTGATGAGGTTCTAGAACAACCTCTAACCTTTAGCTTTTGAACCACAATCCTTAACCATGAAAGTCCAACATTACCCTAATAGCAAGAGTCATCTAACTCATGGTTCAGAGAGAATATAAATATTTCCAGTATCTTCTAGAGTTCATGAGGCATGTTGCCAGCCCTTCAGAACCATTACTTAATTTCTGTCCCTTAGAATTGAAATGGTAACTCCCTTAGCCCCTTTCAAGCTTCCGTGGGACCTGACTTTTCCTTAGAATGAACTTTTCCCATTGGCACAAGAGAACCTAAGCTAATGACTGCAGCCAGCTGAATAATCTATGTCTTACGGATTAAGATTCATGTTGCTTACAAAGCAAAATGGCATAGCCCTAGATATTAGAATTAATTTAATTTTCTTTGTCTAAGAATAAACAATGTCTCTCTCCAAATGTGAATAAGCATTAAGACTAGTGGGTAACTCTGATGGCACTCACTTAATACCTGTGATTTATGCCAATTGCTTTTTCCAAGATAATAGCATTTTCAGCTTGAAGCACTACATGCAAATCATGTTCACCAGCACTCAAGATGGATTATGTGTGGCCTTGCACTTGCTTTTGAACACTCTGTGAACTCATAGGTGTTCTGAATAAGCTCAGCATATTTTAGTTTGGACTTATCCCTATCATCTGAATCATTTCGTGTATTTAGTTTTATAATATTTTCAAAATATAGTTTCAGAAATAAGTGTCTAATATGAAGTTTAAAGATATGATTTAATTTTTATGCTGTACCAATGAAAATCTGCTTCCTAAATTGTATTCCTGGTCTTGTGAATTTTCTTATCAGTCTCAACACTTGTTTACAGACTCAAATAAACCAATAAAGACAAAATAAACCATAACAACAATAACAACAAAACTCAGAAGGTAGAAAATTTGAAATCACATTATATTGAGAGATAAGGCAATATGTCAAAATATTTAGTTGATTTGCCATATTTTTCAAAATGTATTTTGTGTGTGTGTGTGTAATTTTCTGCTCCCTTGATAACATCTTTTTTTTTTTTTTTTTTTTTTTTTTTTTTTTTTTTTTTTTTTTTTTTTGGTTTTTGGAGACAGGGTTTCTCTGTATAGCCCTGGCTGTCTTGGAACTCACTTTGTAGACCAGGCTGGCCTTGAATTCAAGAAATCCGCCTGCCTCTGCCTCCCAAGTGCTGGGATTAAAGGCTTGTGCCACCACACCTGGCTCCCTTGATAACATCTAACAAAGGCTTATGTCCTCTTGTGGTGAGTTTAAGGTGAGATCTTAGCCAATTAACATCTTCTGGAAGCTTTTGAAAATAATTTGAAGTAAGCAAATCCTCTTTTCTTTCTTAAATTTTTTGTACCACAATTTTTTTTTTACGATAACTAAGACCCTAAATATTAAAAAGATATTGCCTCTGAATCTTTTTTGGAGCCATAGCTACTCCTCAGAACTTTAAAGCTCATTGTGTATGAGAAAAGATTTGAAGTAAACTTCTCCTCAGAGGCATTAGCTAATAAAATACTTTCTATTTAAGAAACCATGTACACCGAAAGATTAAAAGTTCTAGCTTCTTGTATTGAAGCAGAGACAAAAATTTTTTTTCTTATATAATGTAAGGCTATTTATTATCCATACCTTGAGGCAAAACTTTCTAATGATCACAAGCTCACTGGAAGCAAACTCTTTGCAATTATCAGGATGTAAAGGAAAAAATAACCTTCTAAATCTATAATAATTCTATATGGAGTAGGCAAGCCAGATTGTAATGCCTCTATAAGTTTTACAACCTCATTGACCTTTTATAAATATTAAATTTAAACTTTATTTTGAACAACACCTGGATAGATCTGTAATAATGTTGTCTTAGCTTAAAAAAAGTAATTCCCCAGAGGCAAGGAGAGGCAAGTTCCCAAGAACTTCCTTAAGTAGGGTTGCAAGACAAAAGAAAAGCCTCTTGGGCCTCACTGAGGCTGCTCTGTGCTTTGTATTAACTCAAATGTAAATATCTCTTACTCTGAGCACACTGCCTGAGTCTTGGCCCAAAGATTATCTCTCCTGCAGCGAGGACAGATTCTAGGGGGAAAATCGACTGTCTATGCCTCTAACTTTTTAGACAGTTTTTTCTTTTTTTTTTTAAGATGACATATACTTAAAACATTCTTTATAACCTTAGTGCTGTGAAAGCATGGATTATACTGTAGTTCCCTGCAAGGCAGCAACCATAGCCAAACTGATTGTATAAGGGTCCAATTTCTGTACAAGATGAATATATCTGGATAACTCTGCCTTTGTTTCGTATGGCCGCATGGCTGAAGTGAGCTGTTTTAGTGCTCTCATAAGATGATTACTCTTGAAATCATCCTAATTACATATGAATGCATGATAGTGCAAATTTTAATGCTTCATTAAAGAGACATTGTTTTAATTCTTATCTCTTATAAGTCTAGTTTCTAGGATAAGAATCACATAAAATATTCTCCCAATTTAGAAATATCCTTAGAGGCCTAGTTTCCTGGGCTGATTCATGCCACATGTTGTTGTTTAAAATGACTCCAATCCTGAGTTACCAGTTTTAAGCTAACTTTCTTGTTACCAATGTTGCACCTTTTTAATCATACCCAATGACTTATAAGCCAATACACTATGACCAAGACATGTAGCGCATATTTATACCTTTAAGACCAGTCAGAAACCAAATGAAGCTGTTACACGAATCTTATAAATTTAGACCAATCAAAGAATTTTACTTTTTTCACCTATAATTTCAAGGTAAAAAGCACTTTGTCATTTGCTGAACCCAATAATCACAGATGTAGAGAATTTTCTAGGAAAAAACTATCAGCTTATTTGCCTTAGAACTAAGAAGCTACGGACTCCTTTTTAAAAACAGCTTTTTAGCAGGACTTATCCTGCTGTGCTTGACTCCTGGCTAAGGTGTGGAGCAACTTTAATCAGCATCCCCTGTGTAAACTGAGACTGAATCAAGAGATGGATAGCTAGCAGGTAAAGTTTTAACCAATTTTTTTTTTTCTTTTCAACATGAAACATAGACCAACAGTCATTCAGACAACAAAACAAAAACAGACACGAATTGACATGTGGACAGATTGGTGCACCAAACACAGACAATACAGAGAGGGTAGAGAGCTTGATGTAACCAGAACTAAGGGTGTCTCCTGTAGGGGCCAGAGAGAAAGCAGGATGTCTCTCGATTTCCCTCTGTCTCTGGGAAAGCTCCGAAATCCATTTTCCTTCTCTCTTGATTTCTCTCTCTCATATCATTTGTATATCTAGCATCTCCTTTTTTTAAAAAAAAAACAAACTCTTTTAATTTTATTATTTAAAGCCCTACTCCTCTCACCTGATGCGGTTCTTGACTGTGAACCAATGCCTGTTTAGAATTTTCCAATCCCATTTTCCACTGTCAACCCGTAGCTGATATCAGTGCTGGGCCAACGCTGACTCAGTTTAGCCTGTATCCTTTTTGCACCCTTGTGATCAACAGCCTTCAAAAGATGACATTTGTAGCACTAACCTTAATGCTGTATGTTGCTTACTGTGTAGGGATACATCTTCTGATTTTTGTGGAGTTCCACGAAGACAGTGTTCCTCTCAGGTAGTCTTTCTGTATTCAGGCCCCATGTTGGGCGCTACCTGTAGCTGCCAGCAGCTACATGAACCAGGTTCTCAGAAAGAAGGCTGGGGCTGTATGGGGGAAAATGTGAGAGAAATAACAATCCATGACAACTTTTTCTGATCTTGGCCAATGTTTACTTAAGAGTCTGAGGTTATAAGGGCATGGGGGGCGGGAGCAGGGACCCCATCCCCCACCATGCCAGGATCTTGTTTTGTCAGGAGTGTCAGGAGAACAGGTTCAGCCTCTTAGCAGGTAGTGGTGTCTTGGAGGAAACTACAGATGTGGCAAGACAATAGACCTTATTTAGGTTGGAAGGCTCCACCCTAGGTGGGCTAGCTGACAGAGGCAAAACACGTCTGAGCCAGCCTGCTCAAGGCTGGGAAAGGCTACAACTTTATATCCAAGATGCAAGTTTAGCTCTCACAGAGAAAAGAAAATTAAGATGTCACAAAGTTTCTTTATGTCATCTTTCCAAAAATCTCATGAAATTAAAGCAAGAAGTCAGAAGTCAATGCTGGACCAGGACATTTGGTGTTCACATGAACTGTTTATAAAACCATGAAAGTCTGAATTCCACACTGCCCAGAACCTCGGTATTCCCTGAAGACCCAGAGTGATTACGAGTCAGAAGACCTAGCAGAAGGTGTCTGTTGTGTAGTGTTATGTAATTCAGAAGAGACATACCTCTCTGCTCACTTCATGGAGACATCTCCAGGTACTTGGCCATTTTTGAGATCCGCACAGTGGAAGACATATCTGGAGGATAGGCATTCTATAGAAATTTGTTTCATCTTTATTAATTCCTATTGCAATTTTTAAATTACCACATTCTTCTCAGGAACAAGGGATAAACAATGATACTCATACCTTTCTCATTGGATATTAAATGTCAAGACAGTTTATCAGAATCTAAAAGCATTGTAGTGCTAAGGCAATTATCATTTTTCTACATTACATGGGTCTTATATAAACTATCATATGTGAGTTTTAGCATTACTGTGTATTACCTTTGGAGAAAATTTCTAGTTATATGAATAATGCCTTCTTGCTTTGTAGACATTTTTATATTTAACAAACCAGCTCACTGAAACATACTCAGTGATATAATTTTGTCACAATATTACTCTTCTAATTAACTGGGAAATCTTGAGCTAAAACTTTCTTCATTTTTAAACTTTTTAATGGATATATGCACATGTGTGTGTGTTTATGTGTGTGTTGGTAATTAATATATGTGCATATGTGTGCCAGCAGACACACATATGTGTCCTGACTCCATATATGCATGTGGAGGTCAAAGAACAAATGTGAGTGTGCTGTATCAGGAACACCAGCAAGATTATTTAAAATACAGTTTTCAGTTGCCTAGAGATCACCGATTAAACTAGACTGGCTGTCAGTTATGCCAGAAATCCTTCTGTCCCTGTCTCCCCAGTACTGGTATTAAAATAACTGTGCTAAATGCCAACACACTTTTTTTACAATGTGGGTTATGATAACTGAGCTTAGGGCTCCAAGCTTGCAAGATAATCACTTTTCCAATCAAACCTTCCCAAAGCCTTGTAAATCATTGTTGAAATATCTGGTAAGTCACCTTTAGTTCAGCTTCACAATGTTCTTAATTCTTAGAGCCACAAAAAGGGGGAACCAACAAACTGCCTTAGCATTTTAAGTGTTTTCTTCCATACCGTTTACAATATTGCAGCAAATCATGGTGCCTATAGCCTATTGTCAGCCACTAATTTTTACCTCACTAACATCAATGGTGCACATTATGGCTAATTTTATGCTTTCCTCCCAATATGTAATTAATATTTAATAAATAGGAATTCACAGAATGACCACAGTGTTTTTTAATTCGATTAAATCCAACATGTGCAATGCTTGATATTCTTAGTAATTTAACTGTAATGAGACCAGTTTTCCCAGTAGTACACAGTTCCCAAACGTCATCCAAATAATAATTCCAGTAATCATAAGATGGCAGCAATTCTTCAGATATATCCCAATCCCAGATATATTAAAATTAAAAAAAAATTAGTTTATAATTTAAAAACATTCTAATCACAACAATAACAACAACAACAACAACTACTACCACCACCACCTTCTGGTCAAACTGCAACAACAGCAACCAGGCCCAGCAGGGACCAGCAGCAGGGACTGGCAGCAAGGCGAGGAGCAGCTACCACAGGCCCTCTCTGGCCTTTCTTATTTATACCCTCCCCAGAGTCTCCAGAATTAAACTCTCTGCAGCTGGCAAAGATCACACCCCTGCTAGTGCATGAGGCAAATCATAATCACCTGCCGTGAAGCAGCCTCTCATTCCACTCCTGGGATTAAAACAGAAGCATAGTCACACAATGTAACTGGGTTTTTAAAGAAACCCAAATTCTCATTTATTTCTCATATATTTCTTTAGTTAGTATTTGTTTCATACCTTCTCTTAGGAGCTTTATATGTATTATCTAACTGGATTCCATGGCATACCACTTGACATCATCTGTGTATCACAAGACATTTAAAATATATAGAGAATATATATTATACATATATGTGCAAAATATTATAAGTAATACAAATTGGAGGCAATATAAACATTTCTTAGTGAAAGGGATATTAAATATTTTATTATACTAGGAAGAAACTAAATTCCAATCAGTTTTGTGTTCAAACTTGCTTGTAGTAACTGAGGAAATTTTTATGGGGCTTTCTTAGTTACTCAGCTTTAAGAAGACTGGACAGCCTTTGTCCTCAGGGAAATATGTAAAATAGGAACAAAATAAGTAGTGTCCCCTGGGCCAGAAAGCTGGCAAAAAGATTAGTCTACAGAAGAAAAGAGGAGTCTTTACAAAGGGAGAAAAATCTATAAGCCTAATATTTTACATAAATACATTGATAAGCTATTGAAAGATAAACATCTTGCCAAAAATGTTCTTAGAGATGGAAACTTTTAGTTTGGGGAAAAAGGGTTCCATGGAGGAGTGATAATAAGGCCCATCCATACATGCTGACAAAATGTACAGAATGAAGAGTGAGTGGAAAACACTGTAGAATACATTCAACCCTTCGGTGGCCCAGAACACATCACAGAAGAGAACGCAAAAGATGGTAAGAGCTGAAGGACAAACAAGAGCCCTGTGTGACAACTAAAATTCATGAGAGTGGGAGGGGGTGGGATTAGGAAATGAGGTGACTTTGATCATAATACACTGTATACATGAATGGAAATATCAAAAATTAAAAACTAAGAAGAAATATTTAACCGAAATAATACCAAACCCACAACATTGTAATACAACTAGAATATTGGTCAAAACGATGATTTTAAAATCTTTATATGAAAAAGAAGGTACCAAATCCATACGGTTTAGTATCATTTTGGATTGTCCAAAGACTACAGTAATCAAAGGGAACTACGTGATTCTTTGTGAAAATTGAAGCAGCGAAGAGTGGCATGCCACTGGAACTATATATATATATATATATATAAAAAGGAAAGGCAATTAGACGTGACTACCTTTCTTGATATCAACATGAAATCCGTGTTAGCATAATATATGAAAATAGATTATCTAGCAGATGAGCCCAGTACAGGACTGGCTTCATGTTGGAAAATTAGCATATGAGTAGAAGAGGCTCAGAGTGCTGCTGCGAGGGCAGGGTTGCAGCAGCAGAAATGCTGTGGCAAGCACTGCGTTATTCATGTACTTCTAGGAGGCCATGACACATGTGTTGGAAAAATTTGTGAACTTTTTATTTGGCCGTACTTGCTTTTGGCAACATTTCTATTTATTTATGAACAATGTGATAGCTTGTGTCTTGGCTGTTTTGTGAGGCAGGCAAGCTGGGTGTTTTGTTTTGGTTTCTGAGGGAGCTTTAATTTCGCCCTACCATAACCTCATCTCCGAGAATTGCCACCTTTCCCCATATTTCTGATTTCATCACACAAACAAATCTATCTTCCAGTCCTCCTATTTCAAAGATGTCTCTTATAACCTGAGTGGTGAGCCATCTGCTTCTGACCTTCGTTGATTATTTTGACATTTAAAGTTGATGTCCTTTTTTCTCATTGTTGGTTTATGGTTTGACCACACAGTTCAAACCAGAAAATTCTAAGGGAATTATACTTTGAGCAGTAAGAATGTTGGAAGTTTCTGCAACCAATGATACTGTTGAGCAGCTACCAACAATAACTTCGAGATCTGGGCATTTAATGAGGCTGTAAATAGTTCTTGGAATGTGTTTTACATTTAAGCATCCTAACTTGTGTACCATTTCCGGTCAAATCTCAATGCCATCAAGGTAAAACAAGTTTAAATCAATAAGAACCTACTGTAAGATGATGGAATTTAACTGTAACAGGGGTGGGGGAGGAGGGAAGGTGCTGAAGATAATCAAAAGCTAATGACACAGGTGCTTTAGAAAGATGCCAATGGCTTATTCTAAATCAATTGCTCACAGAGGTATAACCAGAAGATGGACAGGAAGTTATGTTATAAAGCAAGTTACAGGAACTGGATGATATGCCAAGCACTGGTAGGAAAGTCAAGTTGGAACAAATTGAAGAAAGTGTCTATGGTGGCTTTAGACTGCAACCGTGTATCCTCCCAGAGAACAGATGAGGTGCCTACGGAGAAGAAGATGTTTGTAATGAATCTAGAAATGATTTTTAATACATCATACTATGACATTAAAATAATTGAAGTGTCAACATGCCAACTAGTTCCTTCCAGATTCTCCATTCTTGTGAAGCAGAGAAAGGACCGGGAGTGCAGGAGAGACTAAAGGTAGATAAGATCCCTTAGGAAAGTCAGGGTCAGAAGCCACAAATGTAATGATAGTTTTTACCATAAATAAAATTATTCTGTTGCAAAGATATTAATGGACAAAATTTTGTAGTTCATTTCATTTATGTTTAGGAGAAGTTAAAGGTAAGAAAAGCAAAGCTAATGTTTTTATTATTTGATATTTCTTGATTATGCCAGGACATTTATGTGCTAAACACACTGATTCTGGTGTGAGATAGAAACAGTATCAAACTATTGTATGGGTCTGCTAGCTAGTTTTATGTCAGCTTGACACAGGATAGAGTCATTTGAGAGATGGGAACCTCCACTGGAAAAAAAAGCCTCCCTAAGATCATGCTCTCAGCAAGCTTATATACCATTTTCACAATTAGTGATTGATGTGGGAGGGTCCAGCCACTTGTAGGTGATGCAATCATTCCTGAACTGGTGGTCCTGGTGTCTAGGAGAAAGCAGGCTCCATAAGCTATGATTAGCAAGTCAGTATGTAGCACCCCTCCATGGGCTCTGCATTATTAGCTCCTGCCCCCAGGTTTCTGCTCTGTTTGAGTTCCTGCCATCATTCTTTTCAATGATGGAGGGTAAAGTGGAAGTATAAGCCAAATAGACACTTTCCTCCCCAATTCACTTAATAGCCCTAAGACAATGGTTTTTTCTGAGGATGCTTGTAGTGAATCAATGAACCTGTGTGTGTGTGTGTGTGTGTGTGTGTGTG
>LR750309.1:399448-424128 GCA_902729485.2 Mus minutoides | reverse complement strand
AGACAGACAGACAGACAGAGACAGAGAGAGAAACAGAGAGAGAGACAGAGAGAGAGAGAGACACACACACACACACAGACAGAGAGACAGAGATACGGAGAGAAGCAGAGAGAGACAGGTAGAAACCAAAACAGACTGAGATGGAAAACAGAGGGAGAAGAAGGGGTAGGGGAGAAGGAGGAAAGGAGAGAAAGGAGTGTTATAAGGAGCTATTATGTCAAATAATACAGGTTGCAAGGCTGAGAAACCAGACATTGCGTGAGTCTTGAGGCTGAGCACATCAACAGTCATAGTAAGCCCCACACAGCACAGTAGCTGTCTCTCACTGGATGGCTGCCTACCTGGTAATTTTTCCACCCACAAGATTGGGTGCCTCAGTAGTTCTGATCTAGTGCCCCAAACATTAGTCTGTGGTGGAAGCCAGGAAATGCTGGTTCTGATGGCTATGAAAGAGGTGGTCATGGCAGCAGCAGCAGCAGCAGCAGCAGCAGCAGCAACAACAACAACAACAACAACAACAACAGCATAAATTAAGTCAGTGGCAAGAGGGAATGAAGCGTAACCTTCCTGCTCCTACACTCTTTTTATCTGGGTCACTACTAGGAGGTGCTACCCATAATATGGATGGGTTCTCCTGAATCAGATGAGGGCAATCAGTCCAGTTCTTCAGGTAAACATCCCTACTTAAGTGTTTCCCATCTGTGACATGCCATCATTGGAACCCACCAAAACAAACACTAAAAGGCCCACCTCAGCACTGATGAGTTGTGTGAGCTATGTCCCTGGGCACTGCAATGGCTTTAAAGCAACTCAACCAGGTGCCAAGGTTCTCCTCTCTCCCTGCAAGTTGCTGCTATCCACATAACTATAGGGAACAGCATTGTGAGTCTTACAATGTTTAAGAGCTTTCTGGGCTTGGTTTACTTCTTGAATCTTATGGTCCTATGCAGGCAAGAATATTTCAATTAGAAGGAAATAGGTACAGAGAGGCACAAGCCATTTGTAAACTCACACCTCCAGGAAACATTGTACCAAGACTGAAGATTTTAGTAAGTAATTTATACAACAGAATGTTCACAAAGGTCTAGTTAATCATGAAAAAATTAAATCCCTGTGAGAGTTGGATTATTGAGATTCCAAAAAGAGAAATTTTAGAAGCTGGTTTTGGTAGAATGTTCAATAATCCCCTGACAATGGTATTCTATAATAACCTATGAAACCAGAAAATACTGAATTATATGGCAGAGAGAGACTTTGCAAATACAGTTAAGTGTATTGAGATTGAGATGGGGAATCATATTTACTATGCTTGGCTCCCAACGTAATGGGGAACTTCTTAAAGGGGAAATAGAATAGTGAAGTTGACTATGGACATCAAGGTAAGAGATTGTAGGGGTGTGGCCATGGACATCAAGGTAAGAGATTGTAGGGGTGTGGCCATGGACATCAAGGTAAGAGATTGTAGGGGTGTGGTCATGGACATCAAGGTAAGAGATTGTAGGGGTGTGGTCATGGACATCAAGGTAAGAGGTTGTAGGGGTGTGGTCATGAGCTGGTGATTCTGTCAACTCCTCAGATCTTCTAGAGGGAGGATAGCTTTGAGCATGCCTTGAACCTAGAAGTAATTCGGTGATAATGATTTAGGATTTCTGCACTCCAAAACTGTCAGTGACAAATGTGCCTTATTTTAAGGCATCAAACTCATGACCACTTGTAACTTCGGTAAGGAGATGAACACAGTTATTAAATGGGAGAACCCTGTTGTGGTTATTGTTTATGTTTGTTTCTGAGATAGTTTTCACTATGTTTGTTGCACAAGCTAGTCTTGAACCTGTGATCTTCCTGCCTCTATTCCCTGAGTGCTATGATCTCAGGTCTAGTGAGATATAATGAGAATAATTTGTATGATGTTAGAGCATTATACAAATGACCTTAGTCTCCCCTTGACTGTATATTGTTGCCCTTGCCAGATAAAGGCAAAATTGATTCCATCATTCATGAAGCAAAGGGAAGCATTTGCCAGATCTCTGGTAGCACATTAGGTGTCTGTGTGCTGCTGCATTTCTCTACTGAGGTGACAGCAACTAGGAAGGTCACTGAGAGTAGAGACGTTTCTTTTTTTTTTTTTCGAGACAGGGTTTCTCTGTGTAGCCCTGGCTGTCCTGGAACTCACTTTGTAGACCAGGCTGGCCTCGAACTCAGAAATCCGCCTGCCTCTGCCTCCCGAGTGCTGGGATTAAAGGCGTGCGCCACCACGCCCGGGGAGACAGTTTCTTTATTTAGTTTCTAGTAGTCAATGGTCATTTTTCATGACCCATCACTTAAAAAAAAAACAAAACCAACATGTTATAATAGATTGTTTCACTTAGTGCTGGTAGGGACTAAAACATTGTCAAGTAATTTTATCTAATTTTGAATTTTTTTTCTTGGGTAGAATATGTAATTTTCCTAGAAACACAGGGGCATGTAGAAGCTGATAAGAAATAATTCCTAGGCTGGAAACACAGGTCATGGGTTAAGAGTATGAACTGATTTTTTTTTTAGAGAACTGGAGTTTGTTTCCTGGCACCCACATTGAGAAGTTCATAACCATCTCCAGGAGACTGATGCTTTCTTTTGGCCTCCTTGGGCACCTATACACACATGACATACACACATGACATACATACATGAGGATATAGATACAAGTGGGGCATTTGGCTCTGCACAGACAGGCTGGTCTCCAGTTGAGCTGAGGTCTGAACCCCGAAGCTATAATTCACCTAAATGACATGGTAGGTGTTCCCTTATGCTCCTGGAACTCTGGCTCATGCCCAAGTTACCCCCCCCCCCCACATCCCCCACAGGAGAAGCATGGTCAGTAGTCATGTAGGCAATGGCCCAAGCTTCTGACCTTCGNTCTCTTTCTCTTTCTCTTTCTCTTTCTCTTTCTCTTTCTCTTTCTCCTTCTCTTTCTCCCTTCTTTCTTTCCCCCTGCATTTCTATAATAAAGCTCTCAAACCATAGACTGTCTCTGCTCATCAAGGCCCATTGTACATGGAGGATGGGACAGGCTTTCTCTTAATGAACGGTTTCTAATCTCCCATTAGAAGGTCTTCCTGTGCTCTAGTCAAGATCCACTGCATGCACTCTCGCAGGTGTTGGGAACCTCTTCTCTCATTCCTCTCTCCTATAACCCCAGGGCTTTAGCAAGGTAGCTCCGGGAATCCCAGGTAGGGCTGCCCCATGACCACCCCCTGAAGAGTGGGATAGAGGAATGCCCACCCAGGGCTGAGTGGAAAGTGTATGGCAGCTCTCCCCGGCCTGACAGACCAGAGAATAGGTAAAACTCTGGCAGGATGTGGGTTCCCCCCCTTTTCCCCTGAGCCCCTTTTTTGGTTCCCAACACCGTTCACAGGTTTTCACCTGATCATTCTGTACATTCCAGAGGCAACTAATAAAACCCTGAGACATTTGCTCCTTTCAAAACAGGAATGATATTTCACGAATTCTGCACACTGAGCCAAGTACGTTGTGGAGGGAGAATGACCCACCACAGCCATGCTTTTTAGTTTCAAGTGAATGTATTAAATATACAGAAAGATGGGATAAAAGAACAAAACACCCAGCAGCAGGAAGACAGTGGGTATCAGATCAGACTCATATCCTAGTCAGCAGCAAAGGACTGGGAAAGCCCTGGTACCAGCCCAGGGGACCAATTAGCAGTTCCTCCCACAACGATTCTTATTCCATGGGGAAAGCAATGGCAGAGTCTTGTTTTGGGGAAGGTTGTTGGGAAAACCTCCCCATCTCATCTGTTCTTATGGATACAATTTTGTCTTAGGGTTTCTATTCCTGCACAGAACATCATGATGAAGAAGCAAGTTGGGGAGGAAAGGGTTTTTCAGCTTACACTTTCCACATTGCTGTTCATCACCAAAGGATGTCAGGACTGGAACTCAAGCAGGTCAGGAAGCAGGAGCTGATGCAGAGGCCAACCTCCCTACAATGAATGACCGAACGAAGGAGACCGAACGAGTCGAACGAACGAATAACTTGGGTCCTGATGGTCGGGTCCCTACTGTGGTGGGTGCTACCCAGAAGGGTCGGAACTAGTGATTAACTCTTTTACGGAATGACGACCTAAAGAACCTCCGTAAAGGATTTCCCTCCGAGGTCGAACACAGTTCAACTGTCACAAAACCAGCCAATACTCTTAACACATTGTTTTCTTTCTGTCTTTAGGGACATGGTGTGCATACTCTTGGTCTGTTCTGTTACCTTTCTCTCTTTTTCTCACAGGGACAAAAGGGCTGCATTCTCTCTGAACAAGGGCTTATTGAGAAAAGCATAAATATAACATATTTAGATCTTGGGGAGGAAGAAACCTTGCCTCCACAGCCAGCCTTTTAGTGAAATTAAACAATACCTGACAATGTACTGATTTCAAGCCTATAACACCTGTTTTTCTCCTTGGCTCTAAGGAGTTCATGGATTCCTGTTGCATGGGAATTGGGTCCGTGCCCCCTGTCACAGGAGCAAGGAAGAAAGAATGATGGAGCTGTCTGTCTCCACAGAGACAGTGTAATAGGATCCACTGTCTCCACAGCAACAGCAGGAACAGGGTGTGCTGTCACCATAGCAATGGCTGCAATAGGGTTCACTGTCTCTGTGCATGGGAGAAGAAGCAGATACTGGTTAGTGGGGTCAGGGTGGCCCCAACCTCCCTTCTATTTGTGATGTAATGGGAAAGGGGAAATACCCTACTTTTCAGAAATGGAAATTTACTGCAGAGAGAGGAAATGAAAATTTATCTTTTCTTTCCCTCCACCCTATATCCAGAGCCTCTGGTTCAATTTTCTTAAAATCCTTTTAATGGAGCTGTTAAATATCTTCCCTTGTCAGCTATGTAGTTGTCATTATAATGTTAATTACTTCCAAACATAAAGGTTTAAAATAACAAATATTTCTTTTCTAACAGGACTGCTGAGGGCCATGAACCAAGGACTGCTTTCCTGTTATGACTTTTTCTCAAGGTCTTTCCTTAGCTTCCAGTCAAGTCTGAGCCAGGGTGTGGTCATCTGAAGACATGACTGGTTCTGGGAGAAATGCAAGCATGTCTATTTACTCATAGCAAACCTAGGCAGAGCCTCAGCAAATCAGAGGGCAGCCTTCTGCATGGGATGCCTGAATATCTCACAACAGAGCAGCCTGCTTCTCACAGAGATGTTCTAAAAGGGAGGGAGGGGCGCAGGTTGGCTTTTGATGGCTACTTTTCAGCATTCTCCACCTCTAAAGAACTAAATCCAGCCCATCCTGGAGGGCACAGCATTAGGTTTCACCTAGGATGGGACAAACTTCCATAGACATGTTCTTGAATGGCCATAGTTACTTTAATTTCATGCCTGGTAAGGCTGAGTGAACACTGTCAGAAATGGGTATCAGTCCCTTAAAAAGCTGTCAGAACATCCTTTCCCAAAAAGATGCATTGATACTCCCAAAGCATTAACTTTTGAAAAAAAAAAAAAGACATTAACTACTCAGAGGTGAGTTATATTCTGAATATGGAGAATTTTTAGAACGAATTTACATAATTTATTTATCTTGTTTTATATTTTTAATATGAAATGTACTTTATTTTAATCAAACACAGGTGTGTGTGTGTGTGTGTGTATGCATATGTGTGCACATGCATGCATGTGCATGTATTTTGTGTGTCTGTGTGGGTATGGATATCTGAGTGTGGGTGCTGACAGAGGCCAGAAGGGTACCGTCCTCTATAAAAGCAATGTGTAGTCTTTATCACTCAGGCATCCCCCCAGCTCCCACAATTGTGTATAGTGTTTCCACTTTGCCTATGAATATCAATAATAAACAATACAGAATCTATGACCAAATAAATGTTCCAAGAAAAAAAAATCCACATGATAAGCTATACCATGTACTATAGTGTAAATTGGAGGGATTTTGTTTGTTTCTATTTCGATGGCAATATGATGTCTTCTGTAATTTGGACCACCTGACTTCAGTTCTTTGCTATGGCTCCCATTCTTTCCCTTGCTCACAGTTTTAAAGCACCCATCCATCCATGTGTGTGCTTCCCTCTGGGCCCTGGGGCTGTAACATGACTCCATTTGGTCAGTGGGACATTAGTATCTTTTCAGCAAGCAAAGGCTTGACAGAGGACATACACGTGTCCACTTGTACTATTAGCATTGCCTTGAAGACACACCAGGGCCTCATTAGAACTTCCCATATGGAGGATGGGGGAACAATGGAGAAGGGTCAGTTTTCTCTCTCATCAGCAGGCAACTCTAACAGCAGACAGGCAAGGCTCAAACATAGGGAAGGCCAGGTCTGCCAGAGAAATCTCTGTGCAAGCAGTTGATATCTATTGCTACATGCTACTGATATTTCCTGGTTGTACTGAGGAAGCAGTTAACATAGCCCTATGAAATGGTGTTCACGCCATCAACTTCTTAACAAATCATTTCCCTGTAACTAGCTGGGGCACTGTCAATGCTGATAGTGCTGCACAGTGAAGTTCTGAAGTCCCCTGAAAGGTTGTGGTGCCATTGCAATATTTCTTACTCCTTACTTAAAATTTGGTGCCAGTGGTAGGGTATCTCAAGGCCAAAGGTGCCACCTGCATTACTTTAGCCGAAACCATTCCTTCTCCCTTCCATGCGACCCTGGAGGGGATTTCAGCTTTGCTACTGGACAGCTACACAGAACTGTGGTCAGGAGAACTAGGATGGCTAACAAAAACACACCAACCTTCTGGTGGTATCCCCAAGCGGGTATGAGAGGTGTGCTAAACCAGAAAGAGGGAGCTCTGTTTCTTTACATCAGAAATGAGGAGGTTCTGGGCTTGAAATTGTTATCACTGCTGAGTCCTGACACTGGACCAGCATGTCAGAGATCCATACTGTCAGGGGGGTTTTGGGGGAGCCAGGGGAGGGAGACTTCCCAGACAGCAGCACCTAAACAACTTGTTACTTAAGTCAACAGAAGCATTTTGTTCTTGGGCTTACTTGAATTGATGATCACTTGGAACTGAAAGATCTTGGAATGATTAAGGAGGATTATTTCTATTATGCAAAGGAGGAAAGACACCTCAAAACGTTATGTTCCTTGTTTAAAATGGAGTCAGAAGGGCTGGAAGACACGAGCAGAATATAGCCCACCAAATGAACTAAGCAGGGTTCACAGAGACTAAAGCAGCCAGCATGAGTCTATGCTGGGTCCTCTGGATAAGTCTTACGGCTACTAGCTTGGTGTTCCTGTGGGACTCTGAACAGTAGGCACGGATGTGTTTCTGACTCTTGCTTGACCTTGGGACTCCTTTCCTCCTATTGCTTTGGCTTGTCCTAACTATATGACAAGGCCTTGTCTTATTGTATCTTGTTTTGTACTATTTGGTTATATGTTATTTTTAATTTTAACTGTGTGTGTGGGGTATCTGTGGGTCTCCGCACATGAGTGATGTGTCCTAAGGAGAGAATCTGAGCCCCTGAAGCTGTAGTTACCTACAGAGTGCTGGAAACTAAAGTTGGGGCCTCTGCAAGAACAGTATCTACTTTTAATAGCTGAGCCATCTTTCCACTCCCTGGGCTTAAAAGTTTAAAAGTGCACATAGTAAAACTTACCTTTTTGCTAACAACTTTGAGTTTTGTCAAATGTGTAGATTCAAATGTGTACAACTCCAGTTTCATGTAATAATTAAAATAATCAACCTATGCTATTTTGCTGGCTACTCTCTGGCCCCTGGGGTCTCCCCACCACCATGGCTAACTGCATGCAGCATCTGCCCAACTTCTCACAGTTCGCCCACATTCCCAGTTATCTAACCCCTGCAGCTGGCTGCTGCCAAGCTCACCCAGCAATCCCAAATGTCCACAGCTAGCTGTTGGGGGGTTGGGAGGGGGCACACTCTCGCAAACCCATGCTCTGCCAAGGTTACCTTTCACTGGAGCTCAGTTGAATCGTTGCAGAATACACCCGACAATCTTAGTTTAGAATCAACAGATAACACAATCACTAGGCATGGAATCTATCATCCTAAATTCATCAACTCTTCTATGTTAGAAATATTCCAGTGGTGGATTCTGCCACCAGAACTCCTTGACTCCATGCTCATAAAAACTTTCTAAAACAAACCAATCCAAACCAACAAAAACAAAACAATACAAACATACAAACAGAAAATAAATATAAACTTCAGGTAAATTGAAGGGACAGTTACTTTTTGGGCAACAGTAAGACATTTATTTCTTTATAATTTGTATTCATTCATAAAAAGGACAAACGACGGTCCTATGCTACTCCATTGAAAAAATGATAAAAAATAACTAAAAAATCAATTCGTTATTTATCAGTATCAAATGAAACTACTATTACCTTTCCTGAAATACAAAGAAACAACAGATGTGTCTATAGCTATATAAAGTTTAATTAAGAATCTTGCATCTTAAAGCATGTGATACATTGGTTAGCTTGACAACAGTTTAAAACTGATGGTCCCAGTCACATCTGTACAATTATATAAGAAAATGAAAAACAGAAGTCATTTGTGCATGAGAGAGTTGAGTCTATCTGCCACATATTTAAACTAAACAACCTTCAAAGTCTGTTTTCTTATCTTTCAGAACCATTTTCATGCAAAATCTAGCCAGTTTTGGTCTTTATTACCACATATTAGAAATGAAAAGGCAGGCATGCATTTGGCAAAAGATGTAGTTGTTATTGATGATACAAAATGCCCAACATGGGTCACATCGCAAGAGGAAAACCCCCGAATATAACAAGGAAAACACAACATTTGTACAGAAAGCTTACAGAGTATTCATCTCCCTAAAGTATGAAGTCGTTTTCTTCTTTTTCAAATCATTAAATATTTTATGAAATCTGGCAATGGTTTGTTGACATGATTCTACTGGGAGAGCATCTGTTTTACCGATTTAAAAAGTTTCATTTGTATAACAAAGTGTTAAGTGTAAATTAATGAAATATTTATTGATATTTTCATAATGAGGACTTTAAACATTTACACATATAGTACAAAAATTATACAAATTAAAGATAGGGGTAACATATTAATAGATCTATTTTTGCTTCCTGTAAATATTCTTTATGGACCTATAGGGTATCTTTTCTAAAAAGATAAACTCTGTCTCTAATTAGCCAGCAGGATTGTGCTAATAAAATAGGATTAGACTTCTCAAGGAACCAAACATTGCACTGCTTCAGGAGCCAGCTAATTCTTTATTACCCGAGTTCTTCCACACCCACACTCAGACACATCTCTGGGCACACCATGGACAATGAGGAAACACAGGTTTCCCTTTCACATCTCACAGATTCCTCCACACCAACACTTGGGAGACATCCTCTCGCAGGACACTGTCGACCTTGCCTGCCTCCCAGCTTTGCATATTCTTCATAGGACCACTAGCAACATTCTGATTTGGTATTTTTAGCCAGTTTTCAGTATTGCATTGAAATGGGAAATGAGCTTTAAACTTCTTGAAATGGAATTCTGTAGCTTTTTCCAAACCTGCATATGAATTCTTGATTCTACACCTTCTTATAAAGAGAGTTTATATTTAGGCATGAAGCATAAAACCAGAACAATGAGAACATTCATAGATTCTGATACTTTACTGTCACTCGTTTCTAGCTGGATAAAGACGATCGCATTGCAGTATAAATGAAAGCACTCTACTTCCCCAAACCTGTCATTCCACACATGAATAAACACAGCAGTAGACAATGTTCCAGATGCGCTGCAGCTTCTGTGGTTTGACATTAATGAGAAGAAAAGCACAAAACAACTTCAGATTAGAATACAAAAGTAAAAAAAAAATATTCCTCACGTGGAATGAGAACGTCAGCATTAGAAAACTAACTGAAGAGTATTAGGGATTCTGAAAAGCAAATATGTAGAAAATTACATCAAAAATAAGAATACTGATAATAGTAAGTTCTATAATTTGGTTTTCATAGTCAAAAACTTCCAACTCATTCAGTAAAGTGATTTGGTAATGGTGCTTATGTCAAAATGATTTTGTTCAATTTTTGTTTTAATTTTATGGAAAACTCAAAAATATAATGAATGATGAGGGTCTTTCAAAAATAGGCAGGACCCCAAACATATAGGCTAATACAAGAGACTGCATTACTCGTACACATACCACATACAATCAACATTTCAATCTCTATTATATTTCACGACTTGTCATTAAATGTAAAGCACCTGTGTATGGTGAGCTTACCTTCACTCTACAGCCTATGGTATTGAATTGAACACTGTAACTTGTCCATTGATTTAAATCATGCAACTTTCACAGAATCAGGTTAAATGGTTTATAAGGCATATTGGAACAAGTTAAAAATCACTTTATTTCCATTTGAAAGTTATTCTTTTGGATGAAGGGGTTCCTGAATGCCTCAGTCATAATGTGTTGGGAAATCCGTTGAATAGCTTGTTAGAGTCTAATTTGTTTGGCTTAGGATGGAGCCGCAGGGATTAGAAGGAATTACAGTCATCCCACGATGAAGAGCATCCTCTGAGCAGGGATGAAAACAGCAAATGTCGCAACATTCAGAATTCCGAGTAGACAAGAAAGCCAAGGGAGGGCAGGAGCAAGCTGAGGAGACTTGAGGACAGCGTGGACACACCTACAAAGCAAACCAAGAGCGTGTTCATAATTTCACCAGTGACACTAATTGTTGCTTATCCAGTCTGTTTGGAGAAGGCAGGATCGAACTGACCTGAAAATCAAAAGTTCCTTCGTACAAAAGTGAATTTCTTATTTAGTGATATGATAAAAATACATTTTATCAAATATTTTGTGTGTGAGATCATTCACATTATGTCTCCATTCTGCTTATATAAATCATGATTGTCCCCGTGATCCAGAAGTGTCAAAGTTCCACGAGAAGGTGAAAAGTCAAGAAGCAGCATGAATAGATAAAAATCAGATATCGTATGTGAGGACACGGATAGCACCTATGCTGCTTAAAGTGGTTTCTGTATTCTTGCAGGTTTTGATTTAACTTTTGACTTTTCTGCATGTTAAACTCTTATGCCACATCCATATGTTATTTTATTCAATTATACAGGGGAATAATAAATTAAATATTAAATAAAATAAATTAAATTAAATAATAAATTAAATAAATTTAAAAATTTATTTAAAATTAGCATATACAGTACTTGATATCAGAGAATTTCCTAAGTATGTAGTTTTCTGTGTTTGATATAATTTAACGTGATCCACGTTGAGGACTCTTGTCTGAGGACTTCGTGTATTTTGTTTGCTTTTCATTATTTCTTTTTTTAATTTTTAAGATTATAATACAGTCACATCATTCCCCTGCTCCTTTTCCTTCCTTCAAACACCTTCCATATACGTTTTCCTGTTCCCTTTCAAACTCAAGGCCTTTTTTTCTTCATTAAGTGTTGATACATGCATATGTCTGGTGACTTTTTAGAAAATCAGATAGATAGAATAAAAATACTAAAAGTGTTA
The DNA here is from genome assembly GCA_902729485.2 of Mus minutoides. Classification (NCBI taxonomy): domain Eukaryota; kingdom Metazoa; phylum Chordata; class Mammalia; order Rodentia; family Muridae; genus Mus; species Mus minutoides. The sequence continues at coordinate 412,615 of LR750309.1, read as the reverse complement.
CCTTGAATAATAACATCATATGTATACAAGATAGGCACTGCATATTTTTGTATTCCAATCATTTAAAGATGTTTAGTTGCTCACACAATTAAGTAATAAAGAACTTCTATTGTTTCTTTTATGTTTTGTGTTTTTCTTTATATCTTTCTTCCCTTTTTAAATAGATTTTATTTTATTTTATTTTATTTTATTTTATTTTTGAGACAGGGTTTCTAAGTGTAACAGCCTTGGCTGTCCTGGAACTCACTTTATAGGCCAGGCTGGCCTCAATGTCATCAAGATTTATCTACCTCTGCCTCCCAAATTTTAGGATTAAAGGAATGAGCCACTATGCCCTGGGTAAGAACTTCTATTGCTAATCTTCAATTGTTAGCTAAAGATCAATTGCCCTGACAGAGTACACTGTGCAGTAGATGCTTTTTTTCTTCACTATAGGCAATACCTGACAAGAAACAACTCAAAAGTCATTGATTTTTTGGCCCCTACTTTTAGAGGCTAAAGCCCATGGTAGTGCTAGCGTTGGTGAGAGTGTAGAGCAGGTGTTTGTGTATATTATAGCAAAGCAAGAATCCAGGTTGGAAAGAAAGCTAGGCTTGCTAAAGGCCTTGAAGCAAACCTCCAAGTGACTCATTTCCTCCAGTGATGCCCCATCTCTCAAGGGTTCCATAATCTCATACACATCACCACTCACTGGGGATGAAGTATTCAACACTTGAGAGGGAGCATGCAACATTTAGACTGTGACACCCTGAAAGAAAAATAAAGCAATTTAATATGCCACGAGTGTACCTGAATGTACATACTATTTTAGGTGCCACCAATTAAGGGCAATTACTACGTCAGATGAATTCATAGGCCATTAGCTTCTCATGGTAGGATTCTTGAGGACACAGTAAACAGTATCACTGCGAGATACTCTTCTTTCCTATTCTCCTAGGTTTCAGTAAGTAATTTCAATAAAATCAATTCTGCAATTAGAGAAAGGCTTAAAATTATACTTTACCAGTGGTAAAGTTATAGCATTAGGAAATTTATTCTCTAGGAAATTTGAAACCTTCAATGTAGTTACCCACCATAACAAAAAGTAATTTAAAGCAGTCTAAATTACTATATAGTTACCTTAAGGAAGATATATAGAATCTCTCCTAAAAGTATTGGCATTAAAATGTTACCTATGTTCCTTACAAAGAAGAAGATAACTATGCCAATATGTCAGCTGGTATCATACCCTTGTTCTCTTAGCTTCATTTGATGTGGCGCAGAGATCATTCTTAGACATGAATAAGGTGTTTCTTAAAGACAAGTAGGACAACCACAGACCACTCTCCACTCAGCAAGATGCTACACATCCTTCTTCAGATTCTTCCCTCCATGCACCCTCCCCAATCTAGACTGGATCTCACACCCACTGCCCCAGCCTAATCTGGCCAGCCCTTCCTGCACCAGAACCAGTATATAGGGTCCTTTCAAAACTTACCCTGCCTACCTCTGATCCACTGACTGCTCCCACACCATATCCAACCTCTCTACCCAGCCAGCTCTTGAATATTTTTCTCCAGGAACTAACCCAGTAAGTCCAGCTGATCCTGAACTCCATGCCCCTTCCCAAGCCCCAGATTTGTCCCCACATTCCAAGGTTGAACCAGGAGAAACTTTCTGCCCACTAACCTAGTACTCTCTCTCTCTCTTTTTAAACCTGATTTCATTTAGTTTATGCCATTTCCAACCTCTAGTCCAAACCCAACCACAGTCCTCTCTTCTACCCCAAACTGCTCAGTCCATATCAGACACAGAACTAAGAAAAAATATCCACATACCTATATGTCATTACAAAAATACAAAGAATATGCAGGACCAATGTAATATCTCCTTTCAACACTCACCAGCCTTGTAGAAATGTTTAGAAAATGAAAACTAATTAGGTGATCCCCAGGACATGACATCTAAAAGATCTTTTATAAACTTCAACAAACTTAAGAGGTTTAAAAGAGACACAAAGAACACCTGGATGAGGTCGTGGAAAAAGAACTTAAGCAGAATAAATGCCCAAGTGAGTCCCAAGAAAACACCAGCCCAAGGCTGAAGGAATGAAGTCAATCCAGAATCTCAAAACAGTATTCAGTAATGGGATAATATTGAACTCAAGCCAAAATGAAAATGGAATTTAAAAATCCAGGAACCTAAATCGGAAACCTAAAGCAAAGTTTTACAAATAGAATGAATTGAGCAGAATGTAAATAACAAAGCTCGAAGATAAACTAGAGAATCCAGATCAAATAAACAAGGAAAGGAACATACAAGACACCTGGGACATCATATAAAATTCAACTTATAGTCATAGATGAGGAAGACGACTGCCAAGTCACTGGCCTAGACCACTTCAACAAGACCATAGAAGAAGCTTCCACAAACTAAGGAAAGGCATACCTGTACAAATACAAGAAGCACTCAGAACAACAAATACATATGATCAGAAAAGAAACTTCCCGCTGGTGAGATGGCTCAGCGGGTAAGAGCACCCGACTGCTCTCCCGAAGGTGATAAGTTCAAATCCCAGCAACCACATGGTGGCTCACAACCATCTGTAACGAGATCTGGCTCCCTCTTCTGGAGTGTCTGAGGATAATAAAATAAAATAAATCTTTTAAAAAATGTTTAATAAATTATTTAAAAAAAATAAGCCGGGCGTGGTGGCGCACGCCTTTAATCCCAGCACTCGGGAGGCAGAGGCAGGCGGATTTCTGAGTTTGAGGCCAGCCTGGTCTACAGAGTGAGTTCCAGGACAGCCAACGCTATACAGAGAAACCGTCTCGAAAAACCAAAAAAAAAAAAAAAAAAAAAAAAAAAAAAAAGAAAGAAAAGAAACTTCCCACAGCATATGATGGGTAAAATAGCAAGTATACAGAACAAATAAAATGTACTCATATCTGTGAGAGAAAAAACACAAGTCAAACAGAAAGAGAACCACATGAGAATAATGGCTGATTTCTCAGTGGGAATCCAGGAATCCAGTAGAGCCTGAATCCCTGTGTCAGGCCCCCAGACTTTAGTAGGCTCCCAGACCTTAGCACAGCTAAAGCCATAAGGCAACTGCTCTCCAGGCCTTGGAACCCAGCATGTAGGCAGCACTATCTGCCAAAATGAAAACAAAGACCTAATTCATTAAAGCCCATAGTTCTGGAAGAATCCTTAAACTACTAATCTTGCTTTTTGGCTTCTGTAATACTGTTTCTGGCTAACTGTTATTACTAACAGAAGTAGGCTAATCCAGAATACGGCTTTGTGCTTACAAGCTCACCCTGAGAAAGGCTTGTAACTACAATGGGGGCTGAAAAGACACAGGCTGGCTGGCTGTACTGCAGAACCGAGTGGCCATAATGCTGAGACTGCTTCTGATCAATCGCTGCCTAATGCGTTGAAAAAAACTGATACACCCAAAAGAATAAAAATCAAAAGTTCTGTCACTTCCAGGGATAAGTCTGGTTAAGGCTCCTTTTGTTTAGGATGCATTGGAGAGGCCCGGCATGGCTGCTGACCAGCATCTGAGATCGTTGTGAAATGTCATGGACTCCTCTGGTCTGTTCAGATGTATGAGTATGTGGTGGCCACCCCTAATCTGTCTACTCATTGTTATTGTTTGTCTCTGTCTTGCTTTTCCTCTTCTTTTCTGGCCAGCCTGTCTTTTGTAATAGGTGGGAAAGAGAGCTGTCCCAAGATACCTACAAAATGTGTGTTAAATATTTCAGAGACAAAATGAGCAAGCAGTCTCTCAACAGAGGAATGGATACAGAAAATGTGGTACATTTACACAATGGAGTACTATTCTGCTATTAAAAGATGAATTTATGAAATTCTTGGGCAAATGGATGTATCTGGAGGATATAATCCTTAGTGAGGTAACCCAATCACAAAAGAAGTCATTGGATATGCACTCACTGATAAATGGATATTAGCCCAGAAACTTAGAATACCCAAGATACAATTCTTCAACCCTATAGGTGGAAGAATAACATGAACTAACTAGTACCCCCTGAGCTCATGTCTCTAGCTGCATATATAGAAGAGGATGGCCTAGTTGGCCATCATTGGAAAGAGAGGCCCCTTGGTCATGCAGACTTTATATGCCCCAGTACAGGGGAACACCAGGGCCAAGATATGGGAGCGGGAGGGTAGGGGAGCAGGGCCGGGAGGGGGGAGGGTATAGGGAACTTTCTGGATAACACTTGAAATGTAAATGAAGAAGTTATTTAATAAATATTGGAAAAAAAATTAAAAGAAAAAAAAACCACAAGAAAATCAAGAAGGAAGACCAGCGTGTGGATACTTCATTCCTCCTGTGAATAGGAAACAAAATACCCATGAAAGGAGTTACAGAGACAAAGTTTAGAGCTAAGATGAAAGGATGGACCATACAGAGACTACCCCACCAGTGGGGATCCATCCTATAATCAGTCATTAAACTCAGACACTATGGCATAGGACAGCTAGTGCCTACTTAAGGGACCCTGATATAGCTGTCTTGTACAGAAGTGGATGTTCATAATCATCTATAAGATGGAACACAGGGCCCACAATGGAGAAGCTAGAGATAGAACCCCAGGAGCTGAAGGGGTCTGCAACCCTAGAAGAGGATCAACAATATGAACTAACCAGAACCCCCAGAACTTGTGTCTCTAGCTCCATTTGTAGCAGATGATGGCCTAGTTGGCCATCATTGGGAAGAGAGGCCCCTTGGTACTGCAATCTTTTTATGCCTCAATACAGGGGAATGCCAGGGCCAAGAAGTGGGAGTGGGTGGGCAGGGGAGCAGGGAGGGGGGAGGGGGAGGGGACTTTCGGAATAGCATTTGAAATGTAAATTAAGAAAATATCTAATAAAAAATTGGAAAAAAAAAAAAAAAGAAAATATTGCCTTTGTCATCCGGTTAGCTACATCTTTCTGATGTAGAAAGAAACTTTAAAAATTAGAGAGATTTGAGGATATGAATAGGCTCCAGGTATTAGAAGTTGCTCTGAAAGTCTGTAAGAACCAGGACTAAACCAAGGAAAAACGCAGAAAGAGACAAACCAGGATAGTAGTTGCCCTTAAGGAAACAGACAAAAGGAGGCTGAGAAAAGGTGTGGCTAGAGATAAGGAAAAGTATCCATGTGCTTAAAATAAACAGAGGGGAGGAACATTGGAAGAATGGATGCCTAGGTCAGAAGATGGAAAAGGAGATCCCTCTGATCTGTCAGTTAAGTGAAAAATATTATGGTCTGGGATCCATACTATTAGACTCCTAGGTCACAGCAAAGGTAAGGTGCAAACCTGTCAAGTTTCTAGTAGACACAGGTCTAGCCTACTCAATTCTGAAGCAACTATTTCAGGCCACTCACCTCCTAGTAGACTTGTCTTAACCCCTCTTCAAGAAAACCTTTCTTCGAAGCAGAGACCATTATGGAAATCCATTACCAATCAAAATAGAGAGTTGTGGAGGATAGCCTCAGTGGGTACATCTACATACAACTGTTGTACCTAAGCCTCAGGGATCAGTGTGCAATACAGGGTAGAAAGATTGAAAGAGCCAGAGGATTAAAGATTTTCCTGTGAGACTGTGTCTCCTAATAATGTCAGAAGCTACACCCAAAACTGTCTCACTAACAGGGCTGCCCAGCCACAAGGAGAATGAGGACAGCAACAGGCTTGATAACAAGGATGGGGGAAAGCTCACGAGGTATCTGCCCCACATAAAGAACTACAGGCAACTAAGAAAGCTCAGAGCAAGGGAAATAGTCTTCCGAAGGGAAAAGATTATCAACAGATTATAAAATACCAAGTGGTGAGCCCTGAAAACATATATACAAGAAACGATATACAGCCTGAGCTGGTTGTACTTAAAAATTTAGGAACACACACACACATACACACACATACACACACACACACACACACACACACACACACACACACGCATGAGCACACGCACACACACATATGTAAGTATATAACAATAATTAACAAAAAAAGAGACCATTAGCTTGAAAGAGCAAGGAGTGCTATCTAGAAGGGTTTAGGGAGGAAAGAGAAATAGGAAGTGATGTAATTCTATAATAATCTCTTATTATTTTACTTTTATTAGATATTTTCTTTATTTACATTTCAAATGCTATCCCAAAAGTTCCCTGTACCACCCCCCCCCCCCGCCCTGCGGCCCTGCTCCCCTACCCATCCACTCCGACTTCTTGGCCCTGGTGTTCCCCTGTATTGGGGCATATAAAGTTTGCAATACCGAGGGGCCTCTCTTCCCAATGATGGCCAACTAGGCCATCTTCTGCTACATATGCAGCTAGAGACAGAGCTCTGGGGGCACTGGTTAGTTCATATTGTTGTTCCACCTATAGGATTGCAGCCCCCTTCAGCTCCTTGGGTGCTTTCTCTAGCTCCTCCATTGGGGGCCCTGTGTTCCATCCTATAAATGCCAGAAACTTAGAATACCCAAGATACAATCTGCAAAACACAAGAAAATCAAGAAGAAGGAAGACCAATGTGTGGATACTTCATTCCTCCTTAGAATAGGGAACAAAATACCCATGAAAGGAGTTACAGAGACAAAGTTTGGAGCTAAGACAAAAGGATGCACTATCCAGAAAGTACCCCACCCGGGGATCCATACCATAATCAGCCACCAAACCCAGACACTATTGCATATGCTAGCAAGATTTGCTGATGGGACCCTGATATAGCTATCTTGTATGAGGCTATGCCAGTGCCTGGCAAATTCTATAATAATCTCAACAACAAAGGAAATAAGAAAATTAAAAAGAAATAAGTAGGCCAGTGAGGGTCAAAAATTGAGAACACAAATAGAAGTCCCCTGGCCCCTTAACAGCTATCCAAAGAGCCTATATCATGCAAATGTTGTCAGCTCTGTCACCAACAATGCCACAAGTGATGATGACTAGGGTATCTGGGATATGTTGTTCCATAGCACACAATAGATTCTGGTGGTCCTTATACAGTAGGACTGAGAAGGTATATCCCATCTTTACATACTCCCCTCTCTTTGTATTTCAAACACACACACACACACACACACACACACACACACACACACACACACACACACACTCACACACACATATATGCACATACACCTAAACAGTTTAGAGCAGTAGTTTTTTTTTTTTTCACTAAGCCATTATTTCATGTTTTTAGGATAAGAAATAGGGGAAATTAGGATAAAATGCATATGTCAGCATTAAGTAGTTTTAAGGAAAGGTGTGTTTAATTTTATATTCCACTTCCTCAATAATGCATTAAACAGAAATATCATTCAAGCCAATATAAAAGATTTAAAAAATCAATCCAGGGCAAATGATTAAGTAAAGGATGATCAGCAAAGAGAATGACTGTTTAGTCTTGCTCATGGCTAAAGGCATGCTCTTTCCATCTGAGGACACAGAACTGTGCCCTTCCCGTGTCAAGGCAAGGGCACAAAAGGGAGGAGAACCACATAGAGAGCCACAGCTGCTACCTATGCTGTTTGAAAGAGGTTTTCACATTCTTGTATGGTTTTTAAACATTCTATTTTTCTGCCTATTTAAAAAAATATGCCATAACCCACATGTTATTTTATTCTGATAAGATGACCAATAACAAACCTCAATTAAACAGCAAAACGTTTAGTTTTCCATGCCTGACCTAACTTAGATGATCTCTCCTGAAGACATCTCTGAGGGCATCTGTAGGGTCTCTTTCCATTGACCACAATTACATCAGCAACGGGTATGCACTGATGTGTTTGTCTGAATATGTGGCTTGGCAAAGTCCTAACTGTGGCTGCAGAAAGCACTTTAGTCGATCGGGGGATGCCATTTTGAAGTTTTGGTGTTAGGATACAAACCAAACCCAATTTCATAATTTGTGGCTTTGACATCAGGATATTTGATTTATTTAAAATAAACCTCTTTGTGTTTGCGTGTGTTATATTTAATGTCTCTACTGGCCCAAGTTTATATAATTGTAGTCTGCATCTTTAGTTCGCTTCTAAATTCCAAATAGAAATCAGAGACCTAATTGAATTACCATTCAGTCATTAAATAAATGTGAGATATATAAAAATATATTTTTGTGGGGTTTTCAGTATATGTTGGACTTATACTTTGCAAACCTTAGATTACTATTTGCGTGAGCAACTCTTGGTCTTGCATTGCATCCACTGACTACACGCTTTACTTCTCAAAGATTTCCTGGATGGATCATGAACAAATCATTAATCTTATGGATCATTTTTTTTCATATCTGAATAAACATGCCAATTTAGAATCTTCTTGACTATTTAATCCTTTTTAATAGAACTTTTGGACTTAATTTCTTCAAGAATGATCATCCCACAGGCTGTGTGCATGTGTGTTCATGTGTGTTCATGTGTGCATGTGTATTCATGTGTGCATGTATGTTCATGTTTGCATGTGTGTTCATGTCACCTCTCTTCTCTTGTTTGAGGTTCCTAGCTTCCAACCTTCAGATGTGAGTACATATCCCATAGTGGCTACAAAACCCAGTAATATAAAATTGGACTGTTTCCAGAGAGGAGGCGGGCAGGGGCAATGAATTGGGGGCTGCAGGGCACAGGTGATCTGAGGAGATGGATGAAGGGGGGAAAAGAGGGTCTTTAGTCAAGAAGAGGAAGACAAGTGCAGAGGAAGGGGAGGCATTGAGTAGAGAGGTCAGAGGCATGTAGAGAGAGGGAACATAAATATCTACCAAGTCACTTTACCTGAAAGTGGAGTAGACTTTTGTGTAGGTAGAGAATGTGTCTGTGTTTTGTAAAAGCCCCTTTCAGAACTACTGGTGGGGAGGGAGAAAGATCTTAAGGGATACAGCATAGTATAATACGGGCCATAGAAAAGGAAGTAGGAAGAAGGGAGGGATAGAAAGGAGGTAAAGAAAAGGTATTTGAGAAGGCCATATTTAAACCTACCACCACCATCACCCCCATTCCCATCCACCTCACCCTCCATACTCCAGTTTAAATAGCATTACCACACACAGGGCATAGTGCTCCTCTAAGAATATGTAGGTTTCCAAATAAAAAGGGTAGTGTAAGGTGTAAAATACCTCCTCTTGAGATGTATGTCTGTCTGTCTGTCTGTCTGTCTGTCTGTCTGTCTGTCTGTCTGTATCTGGGGTCTTAGAAATGCACAAAACAATAGAGTATTGCCATTGACGTTGGGTTGCTCACCAGAACATGATGTTAAGACTCTGTTGCTGAGGACACTACATACTTGGATCACAGGGCTTAGGGAAATCTAGCTAGTATCAATAGGGAAGCGTCCTCTCTGCTTGCCAGTTTTCATAGCACCTGCTGCTATTCTGTCTAAAAGTCATTAACAGTCTGACCTAGCTATGAGGCCAGAGAGTTAGAATAATAACCAACCTGGCAAGACATGGCCATTGAGGCAATATTGGCAGGAAGGTGATGGAGGAGACCAAGAACTTTCTTATTCAAGACCCTGTCCACAGGTAGCAACAAGTGCCTGTTCCTGTAAATCTAACCAAGAACCCATGGCCAGGGAGCTCACAGGCAATGGGGGTGACCTTACAAATGTTACTTTGCTAAATGAGCATAGTTCCAAATTGCTCTCTAAATATGTCTCCATAAAGCCATAGACTTAACCAGAGAAGTTCATTTATGCAGCGGATAGCAGTTAACACAGAAACTCTTGTTTTGGCAACTAACATGCAGAGACTAGATGTCTGTAGAGTGCTCAGCCAGAAGAATGATGTCTATATTATATGTACACATGCAAGGCAGAGAAAGCAAGGCAGAAGTGGAGAATGGAATGAGGAGGGCTTGGATGAGACAGTGTTTTCTGGGCAGAGCAGGAGAAGCATGAATTGACAGCAGCCATAGATCCCTGCACAAGATCTGCACAAGATCAAGACAGCCAGCATTCTAGTGCAGATCAGGGAGGAGCTGGTGAGCCCCATCCCCCATTTAGGAGCTATTGATAGCTGGTAGCTGCTAGGGCAGGGAGAGACGATTTTCTTTAATGATGTGGTCTCTGGGAGTCTAATTATGCTCCAAGGGATAACCCTACACCTGCAGCACAAACTGAACTCAGTGGGCTTTAATAATATAAAATATTGGAAGGTGGAAGCAGGATGCCAGATGGAGGGTGGATCTGAGAAAAGTCAGTACAAGGAGTAGGGGTATGATTTTGGGCACAATATACTTCATACATGGAGTTCTTAGAAACATAATTAAAATATTAATATATGAATATATGTGTGCATATATGTATATATGTTTAAATTTAATCACAAGCATCCAGCCCAAGATACGACGTCTATTCGGCTGTTAAACCCATCATACTTAGAAGTTTCTTTCTTTTTTTTTTTTTTTTTTGGTTTTTCGAGACAGGGTTTCTCTGTGTAGCCCTGACTGTCCTGGAACTCACTTTGTAGACCAGGCTGGCCTCGAACTCAGAAATCCGCCTGCCTCTGCCTCCCGAGTGCTGGGATTAAAGGTGTGCGCCACTACGCCCGGCTAGTTTCTTTTTATAGTACTATTTCTGGTGTCTATTCCACGTGCTAACATCTAGACAATTCACAATTTCCATAAGGAGCTACATATAGCCAAAGTATATTTTCAACTGCTTTGATTATTCTGAGACTCATACATAGAATGTAATGATATTTAATATTAAAGAGTCAAATCATATTTTTTCTGATTACGGAGAGTGAAAGCATCAAGTGTGTGGGATGGGTGAGTTGGCCTAAAGAAGAGGAATAATGAAGGAACCCCAAACTCTTGAGAGCAGAGCCAAACCTGGAGCATTTCTCTTTATAAATTTTCTTCATGGTATAATCTGTCTAATCATTAAATAACAGAGACAAGGAAGAAGGCTACCTCTCCATGAATAGTATCTTGTCAGGAGATAGTCTATGAAATAATCAATAAGCAGGTAACTATTCCCTGTTATTCGGAATTGTAAGAATTGTTATTCGGAATTGTTTTGGCACTAGTACCACGTGGCAGCTCAAAGTATGGGGTTGGAAGGCAGGCCAAACAAGGAACAGCTCTGCCTTCACTTCTTTCTGATCGACTCATCTTTTATACCCTAGTTCCTCCTGCTATAAAACAAAATTAAATCCATCTCATTGATTTATTATGAGAATTGAGAATGTTCATCAAAGATGTGCATATACATGCATGCATGCATGCATTTACATATACATGTGAGAATATGAACACATACAGCATAATTGCTCTTAATGAGATATTATAATATTTAGAAGCTCATCACCCAATTGTGTGGAAAGGTACTGCTGTCATCAAGTAGTAGACTCCAGGCATCTCAACCTAGAGTCTGAATCTTGAGTAGACTCAAGGTTCCCAATGCAGTAGACTGATATCTTTTGCTTTCCCTAGGTAAAGTTTCCTGACTGTGTTCTGACCCACTGCACTCCTTCACCCCAAGGAATTGTGGGGCTGCGCTTACTGCAATTGGGAAATGGCTATTTCATTAACTTGCTTCAAAAAATGCACGGCTAATAGTATATTACCAGTAGGTGGTTCCTGCAACATTCAATTAGCTTTGTTTTTCTTTTCAGCACCTGCATGACAAGTTTTAAAGACTAGTTGGAATAATAATAATAATAATAATAATAATAATAATAATAATATAAAATTAATAATAAAAGCTTGGCATACAAAACTTTCTGAGAATAGGCCAGCACCTGGAAAATCTCTCTGTTCTATCAAACAAGTGCCTTTGATTTATGTAACAGAAACTGAACCAAAGGAAGAAGATAACAATATACTGGTCCTAGGGACTAGAGCTCAAGCATGGAACACCCAGGCCTGTTTTACCTTTAACCTTCCTCTCATTGTTGCCACACACTATCCTCTGAGTAGACTTATATCCTACGTAAATCAATAACAAACATATAGTATCTTCCCTCATAGAAAAGCCAATATGCAAATTTTTGGTCAATCTTCCCCTAATTCAACAATTGTGGCAGAGTTAATGGTGATCTGTACATGTGATTGACAGGAAGTTCTGAATGTAAAAGTACATGTTTCACAGCATCCTTCGGCGCCAGAATGCAGGAAAACTCCTGTCAACAGCAGCATCAGAACTGGAGTCAACTGACTAGTCATATCCAGTATCAGCTCATTCATTAGAATGAGTGTCAGTTGATTCATTAGAACCAGCACCACATGATTCATTCTTCAGTGATTTTTCTGTTTTTTTTTTTCTTTCACATGGTGATTATTCTACCATGGTAAACTTATTCTGAGTTTACATCCCATCCTTCATCCTGTTTAAACTTTAACACTGAAAGGATAAGATGCACAAACTCCCCAAGCAGGAAGTTTATTTACCTGGAATTTGGCAGGGAGTGTGCAGTAACACTGCATCTTACTGAGGTGGACTTTACATTTTCCATTAGGCCATGTATCAAAATTGTTACCTTTACAATGTCTAGTCTACAATGTTTATTGAAATAGTTAAGAGAACAGCCTTAGTGCTTTCCCATTTATGTGTGGTTATGTGCATCTTGTTGCTTAACTTTCCTATCTTAGTAAAGCAGATAAGGTGACGAGGTGACGAGGTGACGAGTATGCTCATGGGTTTCATTGAACCCGCAATCTATTTTTAGCTCAGCCACCACATTTACGCTGTAAATAGACAGGATTTGCCAGTTAAAAATAAAATAAAATAGTTAAAGTGCAGTGGGAGGGAGTCATCTTTTTAGAAAGTTGATAAGTTAATTGGATTTGCTATGTAAAGTTTGCCTCCCTCCATACCTTGTGGGAATGTTCACACATTTTTATATTTCAAATCTGTTACTTGAATCATTTGTTTTCAGATTTTGAGAAAAACAAAGTACCAAACATTTACCCTAACTAACTTTAAAAGAGTCTAGAAAAGAAAACTTCGGCAAAATTAGAAAACGAAACAGAGCCTGGAAGTGGTGGCGCACGCCTTTAATCCCAAGACTTGGGAGGCAGAGGCAGGCAGATTTCTGAGTTCGAGGCCAGCCTGGTCTACAGAGTAAGTTCCAGGACAGCCAGGATACACAGAGAAACCCTGTCTCGAAAAACCAAAAAGGAAAAAAAAAGAAAGAAAAGAAAAGGAAAGAAAAGGAAAGAAAGAAAGATTTGAGTTCTAGGTA
>LR750309.1:305266-317016 GCA_902729485.2 Mus minutoides | reverse complement strand
TATGTTTTTACACTCTATGCTTCAGGTAGAAAACACTCATTCCAACAAACACAGAAGCCGGGGCTAGACATGAGAATTGCCTCTGAAAGACTGTTTAAATGTTTCCGATGCCTTCACTTACATTGAGTGTCACCCCTGAGTTGACGAATCCCAAGATAGGCCCACAGCCAGCAAGCACTCCTCAGTGGGCCATTCGGGGGCCAGCCACTTACCGAACCTCCGTGGCTGTCATTTGCAGAGAGATCAGGCATAGTCTCAGGACTCATTCCACATCTCTACCCCAACTCACCTTTTCACCCTTAGCATGCCAACCACTTCTTTATTTCTTTCTTTTTGAAGTCCCTAAGGTTTTATAGAGTTTTATATACATTTGCATAGGCAAAATGTCTCCTTTTCCCCTCTTCTATATCTTTTGCCTATTTATTATTTCTCCCTACTTTTTTCTTACAGTGAGTATTTATGTCAAATAACATAGGGTAATTATTATTTTAAAGAATGTACCTAGGATCTTAATGTGAAGTTTCACCTTAATTAGGGTAATTTATGCCCCCAAATCTATTTATGCAGACTTTCCGAAGCTACTAAATAGACTTTATAAACCCCTCTTGGCATCTTTCCAGATGGTAGTTCTGAAATCATTCAATTTATGAGACCAAAGGATTAAATGAACTCCAAACTTTGCTTCTCTTTTTAAGTAGCATGTCTGTTTATCTTACTCTTTTCCTTAAAATCAATAAAAATGGTGAGACTTGTCTTTCAAAAAATCTAATAATGTAAAGAAGAATTATTAAATTGATAAAGATTGTGATTCTGATTTCACTAATGATGGGCAAGTCTACATTAATCATAAATGTTTTCTATTATGCTAATTTTTAGGTGTACTCTGGCTCAGAAACCAAATTGGCAGGTTTATGATTGATTTTATGGTTACAGCTAATCTCAGTAAATTGCAAATAACTGACATCATGGTGAACCTGCAGGGGCATATACATTAATACTGAGGGAGAACCTGCAGGGGCATATACATTAATACTGAGAGAGTTGTGGGCGTGCATCTATTTTGAAATGTCCCTGGGTGGTTAAAGGAAAGCTTACTAAACTTAAAGAAGAAACCCTAGACAAGTAATTTGAAGGCAACTGGATAATCTAAAGCATCATGTTATTATACTTTATAAATATCAGTACAGATTTTATGTGTAATAAAAGTTCTGAAATATCACACAGAGTTGGCTCAGTCATTTGTGCACATTAATAGCTGATTTTGAAGTTAATGTCCACACCCCTCATTTTTGCTTTTTTGTTTTGTTTCTTGAGACAGGGACTCAGTATGTAGCCCAGGCTGGCCTCCAGCTTAAGAATCTAAGATTCTTTTGACTAGGTACCCTGAGTGCTGAGATGTAAGTCCTGTTTAGAGACCAGCATATTTTCATTTGTTGTTGTTGCTTTTCTATCATTTTCAAATGTTGAATAAGGACTTTGCTATATTTTATACATATATATCATTGTACTTTGCTTATACCCCCACTACCCTTCCATCTGAGTCCTGCACCCTCTAGTTTGCCCCTTCTTTCTATCGACATAGTTCCCATCTTCCACACATCTCCTTTTTAAATTCAATTTAATTTTTTGTTTATTCACTTTACATCACACTCACTTTTCTCTCTCTAGGTCACCCCCTCCCACAATCCTTCCTCCATCCCTCCTCTTCTCCTCTGAGCAGATTGGGGCCCTCTGGGTATCCCCCATCCCCACCCTGGTACTTCAAGGCTCTGTGAGGCTAGACACTTCCTCTCCCACTGAGGCCAGACAAGCTCAGCACATCTTAATTAAGGGCACGTGCCAAACAGATACACAGGTTCCTAAGTAGTCACCTTTTCAGAGAGGAGGGTGGTAGCAACTAGGAGAGCCAGTTTGTCCTCTGCCCGTCTCAAGCAGCTTGTTAATCCCCAAAATGATAGCCCCGCATTGCTTCCCAACTGTCTCTCTAGTCTCTGATCACTGTGTTAACTCCCAAAGTTTGTAGAATGTACTGTTTCCACTTCTTAGAATTAACTAACCATTTAATCTTTGTTCAAACCACACAGACTATCTCAAGCCTTGAAACAAATATATTTCATTGATTTATTACATTCACAAAAATGGAATAAATTACTTTAAATCAATCATTATAACCCGGAATAAGTTCAATGTTTTCTCTCATTCAAATGACAATGAAATTGCTGGGACCTTGGGTACCAATTTAGTAGGGCAGCATTCACATCAATACAAGAATCATATAATTGGAAGGGGAAAAAAAACCCCTAAAGATCAGTAGATATTTGAGAATATCTCTACCAAACCCTTTAACATTAGTCCTTTATAAATGTTTTAGAGTATCATGATTAATCTGAAAAAAATGAAAAGCTTTTCACATGACTATCACCTCCTTATAAAACTAAAATTATGTAAAATATTATATTTCTGAATTTTTAATTATTTATATGTGTGTGTGTATATATATATGTGTGTGTGTGTGTGTGTGTGTGTGTGTGTGTGTGTGTGTGTAAGCTATGGTACATGTTTCACCAGGGAACAACCTTCTAGGTTTGGTCCCTTCTTTCTGTTATATGGGTTCCTAAGATTGAGCTCAGGCCTACAGGCTTGGTGGCTTACTTACCTACTAAGCTATGTCTCTGATCCTTAACTGAAGTCTTAGCACAGACACATAAGAACTATTAGGAAGTTGGTAAGATAAAGTATAAGATACATACCATAAAATTCCTCTGGTAATGAATATGCGTAATTTCTTTGTTAAAGTCAATCACGTAGCCATTGAAGGACCACACAAACGTGAGGTCCAAGGCAGGATCAAAAGACGCAGCACACTGCATGGTGGCATTTTCCCCAACAGTGATGTCAGCATTGATTGGGGCCAAAATGATTCGTGTGGGATCTGTAGGGTTTCAAAAGAAAAGTAAATCACAGTTAAAGAAATTTAAGTCCAGGCTTGGTGGACCACACCTTTAATCCCAGTGCTTAGGAGACAGGCTAGCAGATCTCCCAGTTAAAAGTCAGTTTACAGAGCAAGTTCTGGTCCAGGCAAGCTTAGGCGTGAAGGATTTGGAAAACAGAGAGTTGGTGATAATGTAATAGAACAAGGGGGGGGGGGTATGTTCCAGCCTTAGCAACTAGCAGAACTTGGCAAGTTTCATTATGTGGATCTGACATTAGAGTCCAAAATAAAAGGGACTACTGGGACAATGGATGCTGGTTAGCTAGAGCTAAGAAATTAGTGATGATTAAGAAGAGACCAGCACCACTGAGGTGAAATCTTCAGGGAATTGTTTTCTGAGAACACAAAGAAGCTGTGTTCCAAAGATATTCAAGGTTGAACCTCATGCTGCAGCTGTACTTGGTAATGTGTAAGAGTCACCCAGGTGGTACTGGCTTTGAAGGCATGAAGGGGTCATGAAGAGCAACTGAGACTTGGCACTGTGAGAGGGTATGGAAGGCCATTGGTGAAGGTGCAGCCTCAGTTGCAGTTGATGGCATAGGACTGAAGGAGTCATGCAAAGGATTTGAGGCTTGGCACCATGAAGAGAGCCTATGAGAGGCTATTGCTGAAGCCAAGTTGCAGCAGAAGAACCCAGTGTATCGGAGATGCCAGTACCATAGGATGAACACCAAGAACAGCAGCAGCAGTGGGGTGGATCAACCTAAGCTTAGAGTACTACAGAGCTCAGAGCTGGAAAAGTGACACCAGCCCTTTGGAAGAACCCAGAAATCATGTGTAGATCCTAGACATTGAAGCAAGAAGCTGTGATATTGAAGTTGCCTTGGAGATCCCAAGGTCTTTGAGATACCAGAGCTATTTGCTGAGGAATGTGGCTAACAGGGAGTGGAGCCAGAACAGGAGAAAGAAGTTTGTTGTAGTCAATAAAGATGAAAAAGGAGTTGGAGATTTGAAGACCATTTTGACATCAGACACGAAGGTGCAGAGTTTGGAGTTTGTCCAGCTGGCTTCCTGTCTTGCTTTGGGGATTACAGTTAAGTGAATCTCAGAAGAGTTTGGACTTTGGAATTTTAACATTGTTGAGGCTGCTTTAGACTATGGGGCCTTCTAAAGTTGAACTAAATGTATTTTGCATTATGCTATGTTTAGTTATGGCCCCCATGGACTCATATTTTTGAACAAGCCTATGGGGGCCAGGGAGTGGAATGTGATGGTTTGTATATGCTCAGCCCAGGGAGTAGCACTATTAGAAAGTGTGGTTCTGTTGGAGTAGGTGTGTCACTGTGGGTGTGGGCTTTAAGACCCTCATCCTAGCTGCCTGGAAGCCAGTATTCTGCTAGCAACCTTCAGATGAAGATATAGAACTCTCAGCTCCTCCTTTACCATGACTGCCTGGATGTCTTCATATTCCTGCTTTGATGATAATGGACTGAAACGTACCACTGAGGTGGGGGAGCCTTCCACTGAAGTATGGGGGAGGGGCTAGGATTTCACAGGTGCTATACAAACGAACAATGAAATCCAGGGAATGGGAAGTCTAATTGGGATGTGTGTTCAAAGATGGCGGAGAGGAGGACGCAAGACATGTTCATCAAAACTAAGGAGCTGTGGAAAAAACACATACAAAACTTACTACTTAAAAAAATTAAAATGTTGAGTTAAGAAAAAGCACACACAAGAATTAGAAGGTCTGGATAATGCTACTCCTGAAAACCAAGGGTTTCTCTCTCTTTTTTTTTTTTTTTTTTTGGTTTTTCAAGACATGGTTTCTCTGTATAGCTCTGGCTGTCCTGGAACTCACTTTGTAGACCAGGCTGGCCTCAAACTCAGCAATCCGCCTGCCTCTGCCTCCCGAGTGCTGGGATTAAAGGCATGCGCCACCACGCCCGGCAAACCAAGGGTTTCTAATCAAACAACAGTGGTATGTGTGTGGTACCTCTTGATCAGTTGTTGATCAAAGGGGCTAAAGACTCTCAAATAATGCACACTCCTTCTCAGTATAACTAATTTGCAAAACCTATGGCTGAAAACAACATGTATCTTTGTTACAAAGTGTAGAGAAATGAAGCTGGAACTGACCCTGGAAACATTCTCCCTGCTGTCTAGCTTTCAGGTTGCTGTAAGATGCTAAATAGAGTTCTAGCAGAGGTATCAACAATCTTACCCAGTTATAAACCCTATGGCCTGTGATAACAATATGTCAACTAAGATGTGCCCACTTACACAACTGCAGTAGGATTGTTATGGGAGTAACCCCCTGCTTTGACTGGATTTGGGACTGGTCCCTCATGAAACACTTCAAACACCTATCACTATAAACCCATTCCCAAACCCATGGCCTAGGAGGGCATAGGGCTTAGGAGAGAACTTGATGTTTTTATTTAAGTAAGTTGTCATGGTACTAGACTCGCTTCTACCTTTTTATGTTTATACTTATAGGCAAATGATACTCCTAGCTTTGTACCAGAGGCGCCTCCATGATGGATAGCAGTGCATACAGAGAGGTTCATGACGTCTCAAAGGGATGAAGATAAGTGGCAGTTGAATACTCAGTGATAATCAGGATAACTATACTTGACATCAGGGGACACCATGAAAAAGAGGGTGAAAAGAAGGAAGATGCTGAATGATAAGTACAAGTGCTGTGAAGTGCTCTCTTCTGGGAATGGCAGAGACAATGCAGTCATGACTTCCTAACAACTGTGGTGGTCTACAATGAGGCTACACAAGCCTGAGCTTAGGGGGCCCACCCTTTCCCTGTGGAATTATTGGCTTCTGACAGATTTCAGGGGAGGGACCACTATTGTCCAGTGTTGTGCCCACTGAGATGTCCAGCATATCTCAAAAGCAGATGACATGGGTTAAACTCAGTAGCTCTTAACAAAATAACAAATCTGATCACCATCACTAATTGGCAATGGCAAAGTTATGAGATGGAGAAGAGGTCTTTTAGAGAGAAAGAGAGTAACAGGTGGGAATGATATTAGATGGTGGCTAATAACAATCGGGATGAACATCAGACATATATAAACATCATACATATATGAAATTGAAAATAAAAGAACAAACTCAATAAAAGTTTCTAGAAAGGAATAAAATCCATATTTTGATGCTCTTTGTAAAGGAACAGGATGCTCTCACATCCAATTCCAGGGACAATACTCCAGAGGAAGAGACTTGCCCTGAAGACCTCTGAAATGGGAACTCATTAATATGTTGACTGTACTGGAAGCTCAGTTTTGAATCACACACACAGACACAGACACACAGACACAGACACACACACACACACACACACACACACACACAAAGAGAGAGAGAGAGAGAGAGAGAGAGAGAGATGTAACACTGTAAAACATAAGCATCATCACTTAAAGAGAACATGATGCAAGCATCAAAGGATTCCTTACTTGTGATCACCAGAGTCCCAGTGCTATTAGCTTTCCCTCTGTTATTTTCTGCAAAGCATGTATAGATTCCGCCATCATTTCTTGTAATATTATTGATTTCCAAGCTACCATCTTCCCATATGAGTATTCTATTGAAATTTTAAAAATAAAAATTCAGTCATTTAATAACATACATTATTGTCATACCTTGCATTAAATATGCTAACATTATTATACTTTATGCCAGTTTCTTAGTAAGACATTTTCCTGCATAAAATGTTTGAATTTTCTAGCCTTTGTTTCAAATGTTCTTTCTCAGTATTGGAAAATTGCTAAAATGCCAAGTTGCTACTTTCCTAGATCCTATAGCTAGCATCCTAGAGAAGATTCATCTATATTCTTCCCTCTTTAAGAAGGATGATACATTTTAGCCAAGCAGAGACCTCTTTCTTCAAATGTGAAGAAACATAGTTGGCCACTGTTCCATGTGCTCCACAAAGAACCTGGTCACTGCGTCTTGTGAAGGCCACAGGTTCTAGCTTGTGGCCATCTTGACTGGGCATCTGGGGACTTTGCAATGAGTCCAATGCTTGCAGACAGTAAGCTCCTCTTGGAGGCACTTTTGGCCAAAGCACTCTTCTAGGCCCTTATCAGTCTTTCTCAGGACTGTGCAGAATCCAAGTCCCTTCAACCAAATCTCTCTGCCTTCTTTCACCCTCTCTGTGTCCTTACTCAGGCCTGTACCTCATTTGATGGCTCTCCACCTTCCATCTAGCCTTCTCTCTCTTTTCCTTCCCAAACATTGCCACTAATAAAAACCACTCTTATGAGGCTCATTCTGTCTTGACATTTGGCTCTTTGTAAATGGTCTCACAGTACAGATGTTAAAGTACCATGCTTCCTCTCGCTTCAAGTCCTTGTCAAACTACTACCCATTCCTCGTTTCATTATTTTGCCAGCACAGACATAAAAATTACAGTCAAGTAACAGTGGGAAACCTTTAACAATTTCTCCTAAACCCAGACTGATAACAATTTCTCCTACACCCAGACTGATTTCAGTTACACCCCTCCATCACACACCACTGAAATTGATTGTCATCCTATTCAAAGATCCCGCAGTCCTATATCAAAAAATGACATTTTAGTTGCTATACTTTAGTTAGTGATATGGCTGTGTATAAGTCCCAATGAGACTATAATAGAACCCTAAAGGTCTTGTCATCTGATGGTGCTATTTCCACAGCAATGTCATGTGCAAAGCATTGATCAGGTTTATGGATATTGAAGTTAAATACCCACTGCCCTGTCATCTTACAAGCTGTAGTAATACAATCCTTGTACAACACAACTCTCTATTACTGAAAAATGACTAAACCTCTGCCTTGTGAAATTCCTATCCTTACTCCATCATATACTTTTTCATATGGTATGAAAATGAAACAGGCAGGAAGCAGGCACAGAAGTCCCTGCTTTGCTGAACTACTTTTCATACTTATATTCAACCAAATAATGTTATAGTTACTACTCATTAAATATTCAATATATCAATTATTAAAACTATGCATTCATTACCTTAAAATTAATATAACTACTATTAATTGATAAAATAATTTTAATAACATGATTGATAACAGCACAAATGAAACATTAATAAAATACGAAATACGTTATATTTAACCATTGCCTAGACTCAGTTTTCAACAATTCACATTTGTATATACCTTTTACAAATATTTAATTGTATATACAGATATACATAGGAAACACATTATAACATTCAGAAATTCTTACATATGAACATTCTCTTACACAGTGACTATTTACACTGAACTGTAGAGTTAAAGTACTGATCAGAAACTGAATGTGGAGACTGGGTGAGAAAGCGCTTGGCTGACATTGGAGATTTAAGGACACTGCACACAGTGACACTGTAAGAGCTCAGAAGCCATTGGACGACAGTGATATCCCCATCTGACCTGACCTGCTGCTGTTGACGAGCCACTCTGTCCCTTTGCTCCACGAAAACTTGGGTTTTGGTGCAGCCTTGGGTTTACACTCAATGATAACCCTTCCTCCTTTCGCAGCCAAGATCTTTTTCTTCATAGGATTCATTTCAAAAGTTGGAGCTAAAGCTATAAGGTAAACAAATGTTTATTATTCCCCTTTGCTAGCAAATCAAACGTTCCTTCTGGATTAGGCATGTTTTATTGATTAATAATTAATAGAAATATTGGTAGCCGGGCGTGGTGGCGCACGCCTTTAATCCCAGCACTCGGGAGGCAGAGGCAGGTGGATTTCTGAGCTTGAGGCCAGCCTGGTCTACAGAGTGAGTTCCAGGACAGCCAGGGCTATGCAGAGAAACCCTGTCTAGAAAAACAAAACAAAAACCAACCAACCAACCAACCAAACAAACAAACAAAATATTGGAGTGCTACTTTATTAGGCACTTCATATGTAATTTTTTATTTAATAATTTAGTAACATAGGCTCAGTTCAAATGGGAAATTGATGATAACTTTATCAATCAAATTTTAGTTTTAATCAGGTTATGTACCTATTCACCTAAAAGGCATCATGAGTCCAACTGTTTGTTTTTAATTCTACAAGGGAATTAGTGAAAAAGATGGCTAGAATTCTACATGCCGCACATGCTATTTGTAAATTCTTAGACATGCTCACAGCCATCACTCTCAGCCTGCCTCAAGGCAAACTAACAGAAGGATTGAAATCTATTAAACTGATACCATTCTGTTATGTCGTCACAGGTACTTACCAGGTCGGATTGACATTAGAATCAGAAGACTCTTCTGTTTTTTTTTTTCTTTCTTTCTTTTTTTTTTTTCTATGACTTTTTTTTATTAGATATTTTCTTTATTTACATTTCAAATGCTATCTCAAAAGTTCCCTGTAACCCCCCCCACCCCCCGCTCAGCTCCCCTACACACCCACTCCCACTTCTTGGCCCTGGCGTTCCACTGTACTGGGGCATATAAAGTTTGCAAGTCCAAGGAGCCTCTCTTCCCAATGATGGCCGACTAGGTCATCTTCTGCTACATATGCAGCTAGAGACACAAGCTCTGGGCATACTGATTAGCCTTTTCTATAAATAATGGAATCACACTTAACTTTCTATTCACTAAGCATCAACTTAGTGCATATACTCTTTGATAAACCAATCCAGGGCTTCATGACCTACCTATAGACAGTTAAGTGAATACTGAATCCAAACAATTGGTCAAGAAGCACATGGCATAGCTGAAGCTCATCTTCAAGTCACACATATCGCAAAATATTAGTTATGAAGTCATGACACAGAGTCTCATAGCTGATAACCCCAGTGATGGCATATCCTTTATCTTCCAGGTTCTCCCATCTAGTCCACTGCTATTAGTCACCTCAGCTATTAATAGACACGATGTATTCCAGTCATCTGCATACTGCCCCTCCTGGAGGAGCTTGCTTTTTCAGGCTGATTTGTATTTGAATCTTTATCATTTAGTCAGTGGACTGATGGTGGGTGGGATTGTGCACTTGCAAGAAGCCCCAAGAGCTGCTTCCTCTTCTCCTCAAAGCAAGTCACCTTTTACAGCAAATATTTAGTCTATTCAGAGGTTCTCAACCCACACAGGGGTTGCATATCAGATATCCTGCATGTCAGATTTTTAAATTGCAATTCATAGTAGTAGCAAAACTGCAGATATAAATTCACAACAAAAATAATTTTATAGTTGGAGATGACCACAACGTGAAGAACTGAATTAAAGTTTTACAGCATTAGGGAGGTTGAACCTCACTAGTCTATTTTATTGTTCTTTTAGCCTGAATATAAATAAGTAACCAACCTGTGCTGCGCATCTAATAAAAGTATAGTAAGATTGAATGCAAGCTATGGATATCCTCTCACCTTATTATATATTGTTGGTTTGATAAACATTGATCGGAAATCAGAAAGGATACTGACCCAGGATCTTGAGCTCGGCGTTTGCATAAATGGACCCATATGCGTTTTCTGCTATGCACTGGTACATTCCCGCATTTTCAAAAGTCACATCATACAGTCTCAGTTCCCCTTTGTGATACTGAAGGGTAAAATAAAGTACATGGGTTTGAGGAACATGGATCATATGTAAAGTCTCCAGCTTTATGTCAATGCTTAATCTAGGAACGTTGTGGTCATACACCCTCATTCTCTCCTACGATGTACAAACTGAGGTGATTGTGGCATGGAGAAGACCACTTACCATGCCCAATGGCTCTTGTTCTATTCATCCTACAGAGCTGAGAATCCACTTTTTCCCCTTTGGACCAGCTGGGAGATTAGAGTGGGAAGGTAGAGAAGGGACCCACTGTTGTCACTTGTACCAAGGCTAGGATAGGACTTAGCACGTATTTCTTACCTCTGTTTCTGTGGGGTTCAGGGGAACAGTGGTAAAGAGGGGACAATGTCAGTGGAGATGGTTAAATAGTAAGGGGGCAGGGGAACAGAGGAAAAATAAGGAAAAAAAAGAGAGGTAAAGAGAAGATTACAGAACACTGTTAAAAGTGAAAGAAGACACTTCGTTTTTCAAGGAAATTTTTCTTCTATTTCAGGGCCCAAGTACCCTTACTCTACTGATCATCCTGTGACTGAACACGCACTCAGGAACAGCCAGGCACTTCAACATACTTACTGCGTATCCATTTTTCAGCCACCTGATGGTAGGAATGGGCTTCCCTGTGGCTATGCAAGGCCAGTAGAGGTCACTGCCTATGTCCACCTCAGTGTCATTGATATGCTCTACCCATTCAGGGAATGCTGTAAAGGAGGAACAATGTAACTTTTTCAATACTCATCACAATCTCAAGAGAATAAAATTTGCATTTTCTTAGCTTTATTCTGGGGAATACATCTGATATGATGTGTCTGCTTGTGCAGGTCTATATCCTATAAAATTCACATGCTGTTATAGGATAAGACAACTGTAATTTAGCTAGAAATTGTGCTTCTTGATGCATTTAATTTAGCTTAGGTGTATATGTGTGCCTTCATGCGTTCATGTGCATCATATGCATACAGGTGGCCCCAAAGGGTATTGGGTTCCCTGGAACTGGAGTTATAGGGAGTTGGAGCCATCTGACATGGGGCTGCAAACTGAATTCCAGTCTTGTGAAAGGGCACCAAGTGTTTTTCAGCTTTTGAAGCATCTTTCCATCCCTCTCAATTATTTTTATTTACAAATTTAAAGGCTAATTCAAGAAAGAAATACTAAATCAATTGATATTTGTCTTATATATAACTTGAATCTCTTAGATATACCAAAATGACAATTGAGGTTTTTAAAAAGCTCTTCCTCTACTTTCTTCCTCCTTAGAATAGGGAACAAATGC
>LR750309.1:261241-305166 GCA_902729485.2 Mus minutoides | reverse complement strand
TTTTTTTTCAAGACAGGGTTTCTCTGTATTAGCCCTGGCTGTCCTGGAACTCGCTTTGTAGACCAGGCTGGCCTCGAACTCAGAAATCCACCTGCCTCTGCCTCCCGAGTGCTGGGATTAAAGGCGTGCGCCACCACGCTGGCTTGATATAGTTCTCTCTTGTGAGGCTATGCCAGTGCCTGGCAAGTACAGAAGTGGATGCTCACAATCATCTATTGGATAGAACACAGGGACCCCAATGGAGGAGCTAGAGAAAGTACCCGAGGAGCTGAAGGGGTTTGCAACCCGATAGGTGGAACAACAATATGAACTAACCAGAACCCCCAGAGCTTGTGTCTCTAGCAGCATATGTAGCAGAAGATAGCCCAGTCGGCCATCATTGGGAAGAGAGGCCCCTTGGTCTTGCAAACTTTATATGCTCCAGTACAGAAGTACTTTATATGCCCATGGCCAAGAAGTGGGAGCGGGTGGGTAGGGGAGCAGGGTTGGGGGAGGGTATAGGGAACTTTCGGGATAGCATTTGAAATGTAAATAAAGAAAATATCTAATTAATTAGTGTGTGTGTGTGTGTGTGTGTGTGTGTGTACTTTACCTTTTAGGTTAATATTTAGGACCTTCTCTATTCCCCATATTACACACTATCTGCTTAATGCAGCTTTTGTGTATTGTAAGATATAGCATCTTACTCTTTAGGTATACAAATGAGCAAAACACTTAATTCACTCCACACACCTGCTCCTTTAGCTGCCTTCACGGGAGAAACTCCTGACTGAATGAAATGGACTTCAGTCCATTTTTATTTTTATCTACTTGGCAGTTGTAGAAAATGAGAAAATGGGGGCTGGTGAGATGGCTCAGCGGGTAAGAGCACCCGACTGCTCTTCCGAAGGTGATAAGTTCAAATCCCAGCATCCACATGGTGGCTCACAACCATCCGTAACGAGATCTGGCGCCCTCTTCTGGAGTGTCTGAAGACAGCTACAGTGTACTTACATATAATAAATAAAATAAATCTTAAAAAGAAAATGAGAAAATGATAGAAATTGCTTCAAAGGAAAAAGAATGTTTCCACATGAAAAAAAAAAATCAGTGTGGTTAACTATTTCAGTTATCTAAGCAGCCCAAAGGTAAGAAAATAGTGTAAAATAATGAAGGGAACAGAGAAAGAAAACTCGTTATGAGGAGCTCCATTTATTTATTTTATTTCCTTTTTTATTGAAAATGAGACCTTGTATTTTATTTTCTGTAGAAAGTGCAGTGTGTGTATATATATACATATATACATATGAAGAATCAGAAAATATCTAGTGAGAGATCCAGACTATCAATATTAACCCAATACATGGATAAGCACCTCTCTCTTTATGTATAAAATCTTTGCACTATAAAATTTAATTTACCTACATTTTTTTTTCACTAATCCTTTGTAACTCATGGGGCGAACTTTTAGAAACTGAATCCTGGTGAATATGTTAGTTGAATACAGGTTTTATTTTGTACAGAATCTCTCTCATACTTTAATGTCAACTCTGCTGCCTTGGCATCCCAGGGTGACACATGGATGTGACAATATATAATATAATGCCAAGAATAAAAAATTGAATCACTTTGGTCAGTTATGTATGTAGTTTCATTATACAGCTTTGAAGATAGTTTCCTTAGAGCTATAGATAAAGCTGAAGATGTCTTACTAGTAAAGAAGAAATAAAGGATGGGTCATTTAAAATAACTACATCACTTTGATTCTTTTTTTAAAATTTAGTTTGTTTGTTTGTTTGTTTATTTATTTATTTTTACACTCCATATTTTATTCCCCACACTGTCCACCCTTTGAACATTTCCATATCCCATACCTCCTCCCCATCCCCCTGTCTCCATGTGGATGTCCCCACCCCCAACCCCACCTGACCTCTAAACTCCCTGGGACCTTCAGTCTCTTGAGGGTTAGGTGTATCATCTTTGAATGAACACAGACCCAGAAGTCCTCCACTATATGTGTGTGTTGGGGGCCTCATATCGGCTGGTGTATGCTGCTTGTTTGTCGGTCCAGTGTTTGAGAGCTCTCAGGGGTCCAGATTAATTGAGACTGCTGGTTCTCCCACAGAGTCGCTCTTCACCTCAGCTTCTTTCAGCCTTCCCTAATTCAACAACAGGGTCAGCTTCTTCTGTCCATTGTTTGTGTGAAAATATCTGCCACTGACTTTTTCAGCTACTTGTTGGGTCTTCCAGAGGGCAGTCATGCTAGGTCCCTTTTTGTGAGTGCTCCATAGCCTCAGTGATAGTATCAGGCCTTTGGATGCCTCAGTCCCAATTGGGAGGGAGTAGAAAGTAATCACAAATGGACACACACACACACACAGAGAGAGAGAGAGAGAGAGAGAGAGAGAGAGAGAGAGAGAGAGAGAGAAACAGACCTGGGAGGGAAAGTGGACAGGAGGGGAGTGGGGTAGGGGAGAGGGGAACCTGACCTGGTATTGGGTGAGGGAAAAGGACTGAAGACTTGAGGGCCAGCAGAAAGAATGGAAACAGGCAACCTCAGGAGATAGGATGTTGGGAGTGGGGGGGTCTTCAGAGTGCACCAGAGACCCTCAGGATTCAAAGGGAGGGACCTTAGATGAAATGCCTGACAGTAGGGAAAGGGAACTTAAAGAGCCCACCTCCAACAGGAAGACAGGGCATCAAATGAGGGAAAGGGGGTCATACCACAGTCACATCTCTGACCCATAATTGTTTCTGTCTGAAAGAATTACAGGGATGCTCCAAACTTGTCTCTGCAACTCCTTCCATGGATATTTAATTCCCTATTCTAGGGAGGAATGAAGCATTCACACATTGGTCTTCCTTCTTGATTTTCTTGTGTTTTGGGAGTTGTATCTTGGGTATTCTAGGTTTCTGGGTTAATATCCACTTATCAGTGAGTGCATATCAAGTGACTTCTTTTGTGATTGGGTTATCTCACTCAGGATGATATCCTCCAGATACATCTATTTGCCCAATAATTTCATAAATTCATTGTTTTTAATAGCTGAGTAGTACTCCATTGTATAAATGTGCCACATTTTCTGTATCCATTCCTCTGTTGCTGGACATCTGGGTTCTTTCCATAGGGCTGCTATGAACATAGTGGAGCATGTGTCCTTATTACCAGTTGGAACATCTTCTGGGTATATGCCCAGGAGAGGTATTGCTGGATCTAGCAGTAGTGGTATGGCCAGTTTTCTGAGGAATGGCCAGACTGATTTCCAGAGTGGTTGTACCAGCTTGCAATCCCACCAGCAATGGAGGAGTGTTCCTCTTTCTTCACATCCTTGCCAGCATCTGCTGTCACCAAAATTTTTGATCCTAGCCATTCTGACTGGTGTGGGGTGGAATCTCAGGGTTGTTTTGATTTGCATTTCCCTGCTGATTAAGGATAAAATGAAAGGATGGACCATCCAGAGACTGCCCCACCTGGAGTCCATCCCATAATCAGCCACCAAACGCAGACACTAATGCATATGCCAACAA
This sequence comes from Mus minutoides, assembly GCA_902729485.2. Classification (NCBI taxonomy): domain Eukaryota; kingdom Metazoa; phylum Chordata; class Mammalia; order Rodentia; family Muridae; genus Mus; species Mus minutoides. Next base: position 301,659 of record LR750309.1, on the reverse strand, counting down.
GATTTTGCTGAAAGGACCCTGATATAGCTGTCTCTTGTGAGGCTATGTCACTGCCTGGCAAACACAGAGGTGGATGCTCACACTCAGCTATTGGATGGAACACAGGGCGCCCAATATAGGAGCTAGAGAAAGTACCCAAAAACTGAAGGGGTCTGCAACCTGATAGGTGGAACAACAATATGAACTAATCAGTACCCCCAGAGCTTGCATCTCTAGCTGCATATGTAGCAGAAGATGGCCTAGTCGGCCATCATTGGGAAGAGAGGCCCTTTGCTCTAGCAAACTTTATATGCCCCAGTACAGGGGAACGCCATGGCCAAGAAGTGGGAGTGGGTGGGTAGGGGAACAGGGCAGGGGGAGTGTATAGGGGACTTTGGGATACCATTTGAAATGTAAATGAAGAAAATATCTAATAAAAATAGAAAAAAAGACCTTCCAAAAAAAGTAAAAAAAAAAAAAAAAATTACAGGGATGGAAATGGCGAGGATCGCTTCTCGGCCTTTTGGCTAAGATCAAGTGTAGGAAATGGCGAGGAACCTGAAGAAATGAAGGTCCAGAGACAGGCCCAAAGTGGGATCCAGCTCACTTTGATTCTTTAAGGCCTTAGGTATTTGACAGTTCAAGTTTTTATTTTACTGAGAACCTGGAGTGAAGTTTTCTAAATACATTGAAATAACCTTATCTATAATCATTAGACCCAGCACAAAAGTGGTAATACTATTCCACATTCACAGAGCCCATGGACTTTGTTCCTCTATTAGAAGCAATTCCATATACACTTGATATATGTGTCATATTAATGATATCGAGTCATTGGATATTCAAGTTCAGGGCAAATATTGACATCCAATCTCCAAAGGTGTGGATTTTTAAAATTATTTTCCAGTGTTGAAATTATACAGGGATACAGAGACATTCACTTACTGACACTGATCACCCATGATCTGAACGGTATGAGTTAGGGGGAAATGAGAGTTTGACATAGGCATGGAGTGTGGGATCCAGGTGCTAAGCACAGAGGAGAGGATCAAGGGTGACTGCTAATAGATTCCGATCTGATCCGATACAGCTGAGAGCCGGTCAGCTTTAGCAATGGACATTCTGAGTGATTATACAAAAATGGTTTCAGCAGAGAGCTGCCGACAAAAACAAATTGGAATGAACTAAAGAGAAAACAATTGGAATGTTGATCAATTCTTAGAGTTCAAATGACTCTATCAAAATTTATTTTTGGAAGAGACTAGCAGAAGGTAAACAGAGCATGTGCCAGAGATAAAAAGCAAAGCAAAACACAGAAGGAAAATGCAAGGGGACTGCCATGAGTTCGAAGCCAGCCTGGTCTACACGGTGAGTTCCAGGACAGCCAGGGCTATATAGAGAGACCATGTCTCAAAAAACAAAAACAAAACAAGAAAACAAACAAAAATTGGAATGATCTCATTGAAATCTAGTTGTTTATTCCATATTATAGAAAGTTGTAATGGTAACTCCAGCCTAAAGAAGTTCTAAGAGTCTAAGCCTGGAGAAATGACTCAGTGATTGAGAGCACTTGTTGTTCTTATAGAAGACTGTATTAAATTCTGAGTATGCACATGATACTCACAGGCATTGGTACCTACAGTTCCAGGGAATCTAAGATCCTCCTCCAGCCTACAGAGGTAGACATCATCCATATATGTAATACACATACAAACAGCAGGCAAAATACTGGTGCACACAAACATAATTTAATACATCTTAAGAAAATAATTGAAATTCCAAGAGTTGCCTGGAAAGATTTTCTGTCTTCTCAGGTAAGTTAGTCCAACAGGTGAGGGTCAAAGACTTGCATTGAGATAGTTTTGTCAAAGTAAAAAGAGCTGATTTCTTATATCTTGCCTTCTCTAGCTCCAGTAACACGAGCCCCTGGGGATTCTTTTAAAAATATACACTGTGAAGCTCACAGTAACCTTCTCAGTCAGAGATTCTAAGGGAGGCCAGATACCCAGTACTTTATCAAGCCTCTCAAGGAATTCTGATGCATGTTAAGCTTTGCAAGCCATTAACTCAAACTTTCAACCATAATGTATATGTTCTTCTATAAATAATGATACTGAAAAATAGAGAAGAGCAACTTTAAAAAAATTATCAACAATTATCTATCTCTGACTATATTCATAATATCAAAAGTATAAGTTCATACTGACTATAACTCAGAGTTGTAACTTAATTAGAAATAAGGTAAATATCTTACCTAGCTGAATAATAGAATATACATCACATCTTTTAAAACTATTAATCATTCTATGATAGTTCTTCAAGTATGGGAAAGCCTTTGAATAAGATGTTGGTGGTGTTCATAAAGAATTAAAATATCAGCCAGGTGGTGGTGGTGCACTTGGAAGGCAGAGGCAGGCGAACTTCTGAGTTAGAGGCCAGCCTGCTCTACAGAGTGAGTTTCAGGATAGCCAGGGCTACACAGAGAAACCCTGTCTCGAAAAACAAAACAAAACAAAACAAAACAAAACAAAACAAGAATTAAAATATCTACCTTGAACATAAATTCTTGCCTGGTGCTTGTCCTTTCCCCTGATGTTCTCAGCCTCACACTCATAGAGGCCTTCGTCTTCTAGCTGGATGTTGAAGATCTTGAGGACAGCGCCTGAGGTGCTTATCTCAGCCGTGCTAGGCATTGGTTCTAGTACCTTCCGCCACCGGATATCGGGAACAGGGCTTGAGATAAAAGATATAAAAGCTCAAGATGCACACTGATTAAAGAAGCACTTAAGTTGTTTATTTCCTGACAAGGCACAAAACCTGCTGTGTTTCTAGGCACAACAATGAAATGCACAAGCATACTTACTTCCCAAGAGCGAAACACTCTAAAGTCACATTTTGGCCCATCATGGTGTATATGTCCTTGAACTGTACCACAATATCAGCAGGATATGGTTTTGTTGTTCCTAATATTAAAAAAAGAAGACACAAACACCCATAATATATTATCCACAATATTTTTCCTTTTGTACATGGAAACTTCGTGTGGTAGTACTGCATCAATATGGAAGGTTTTTTTTTTTTTTAAATACATAGGTATGTTTTCATCCCAATATATAGATTTATTTGTCTATGCGCAATGTGTAAAAGTTTGATCATCATTGAGCACCTTGATACCTAATCAGACTAACTTCTCTACTGACCAGCTAAATGGGACTAAATTGGCTAAAGAGTTTTAAGGTGTCATTAAGGAGCTTCAAATATATGTAAAATGCTTTGACCTCTGCTATGAGACACTGAAGGAGGTAGAAAAAAGAAGAAAGAGACAAAATTATGAAAAATGAAAGAGAAGAAAGTGAGAGAAAGAAGTGGATTAAGCAAACAGAAGGCAGAACAAAGATTTATTCTCAGAAACTAAGGAAATGGAGCAAGAGGCAGAGAGAAGCCATTTACTAAGACAGCGATAATGCTATGCTATACACAGCGATAATGCTATGCTATACACAGCGATAATGCTATGCTATACACAGCGATAATGCTATGCTACAGATATGACTTTTCTCTGTTGTTCAGCACATCAGTTATGAAAAGTGTGCTGATAAAAACATGCAAATGGCCTGATGCATTAAGAACCTCCAAAACATGAGTATGTACCGCTAAAAAAGTAATACATTTTCCATGACACTATCAAAGGCAAAATAATAGTCAGCCTAAGAGTTGTCACCAAATAAAGAATTCAGAGTTACAGAGACGGAGATCTCAGGCAAGAATTCAGAGTTACAGAGACGGAGATCTCAGGCAAGAATTCAGAGTTACAGAGACAGAGATCTCAGGCAAGAATTCAGAGTTACAGATACGGAGATCTCAGGCAAGAATTCAGAGTTATAGATATGAAGATCTCAGGCAAGAATTCAGAGTTACAGATACAGAGATCTCAGGCAAGAATTCAGAGTTACAGATACAGAGATCTCAGGCAAGAATTCAGAGTTACTGATAAGGAGATCTCAGGCAAGAATTCAGAGTTACAGATACAGAGATCTCAGGCAAGAATTCAGAGTTACAGAGCAGATACGGAGATGTCAGGCAAAAATCAAACCTGAACTGAACCATCTTAGGATGCATCTCTAAGACGGTACAGAGAATTAGAGAAAGCATGTATGATGTCAAATGACAATACAATGACATTAAAACTCTATGACCTAAAGGTCATCTGAAAGCATGGTGCAGTGGGTCCTAGAACACAGTATTAGAGGTTATGAGATCAGTTTTGTCAAGGAGCAAATACATACCCATGGGGTTTGGTAAGAATACAGATCTTACCTTTGGCATAAGGTGAGACCTTGATGGCAGTTTTAAGACTTCTGAATCAGAGTCTACATTTCATGTTTTTCTCAGAACTCCCCCATGGCTCAAACACTGATATAATTAAAAGCCACAGGGTTAGCTGTTCTGAGCATCAGAGGAAGGGGAGAATTGATCAATGCAAATGCGACCTGTTACAAAGCACAAGCGCTTAGAGCCACAGGGCTGAAGAATCCTAGGAAGCAGAGTTTGTGGGGAGGCAATGGGAGTGCCCTGAACACTCTAGTTAACCTTCTTGAGAGTTCTGTGGGACAAGTCCAGGATGTAGGGAAAAACTAAAGGCTGAACACAAGAGATGCGATATGTGAATTTAAATCCATTTACATGACCACTAACAAGAATATGTGTATTTTAGTGGGAATATCTAGAAATAACTGGGAAAAAAATTTAAAAAGAAGAACATCTGGTACTTAGTGCTATGTGAGACTTGCCAGCGGAGGAAGGTGAGCCTGGCAGAAAGAAAAAAGAGCCTTTGAGAGGCAGGTGAGAAATGTCAAATACCAAAAGAATGGGTACCAAAAACTGCCTTTGATTGAACAAACATGAATTTCCTATGATTATTACAAATGGCCTTTACAGAATAGAAAAAAAAGAAAGAAAACACGCGCAGAGTGAGGGGAAGGGATTCTAAAGATAGAAAAAAGAAGGGAATGAGTGATAGAGAGAAGCCCTGATTCAAATGGGACTTGAGCCAGAGTACCTGGAGGACTGGCTGCATGGAAACCCGCCCATTAGTGAGACAGGAAGTAGGAGGATATGTAGAAGACACAGGGGAAAGTACATTTGTGAGGCAGAGTAGCAAAGGTAATCAGCGTCCCTTTAGGTAGGGCACATGTGACCTTGTGCAGGTAGGGCACATGTGACCTTGTGCAGGTAGGGCACATGTGACCTTGTGCAGGTAGGGCACATGTGACCTTGTGCAGGTAGGGAACATATGACCTTGTGCAGGTAGGGCACATGTGACCTTGTGCAGGTAGGGCACATGTGACCTTGTGCAGGTAGGGCACATGTGACCTTGTGCAGGTAGGGAACATATGACCTTGTGCAGGTAGGGCACATCTGACCTTGTGCAGGTAGGGCACATGTGACCTTGTGCAGGTAGGGCACATGTGACCTTGTGCAATAGCGAAGCTAGGAATGAGGGCGTGGGAGGAGTGGATTATGTGGCCATTTCCTTACAAGAAGTGGAAGGGGAATCCCAGGGGAAACGTGTCACTTCCCACATTCCTGAGAAGAGAGGAAGCAAGCAGGTCATTTCTGAGGTGTGGGGTCACCACTGGTAATGTGGCAGAAGAACTGCGGTGAGGCTGGATGGGAGAAGCAGGTGTCCTGTGACACGATGAAGTACATCTCAAGCAGCAAGCTGGTTAAAAAGTTCTGGGGAAGCCGGGGGTGGTGGCTCACGCCTTTAATCCCAGCACTCGGGAGGCAGAGGCAGGCGGATTTCTGAGTTCGAGGCCAGCCTGGTCTACAGAGTGAGCTCCAGGACAGCCAGGGCTACACAGAGAAACCCTGTCTCGAAAAACCAAAAAACAAACAAACAAACAAAAAGTTCCGGGAAAATGTTTTTAAAAAAATGTTGGTGGGGGAGGATCCTGCACACAGGTCACAGCTGTGTACACTAATTCATGAAAGCAGAAGTGACGATTACTTTTGTTTATTTGTACCATGTCAATAGATCTTTAAAAGAGTTTTTTTTCTAATTAGGTGATCATTTTTTGTTTTGTTTGCTCATGAAACCAGAAAGTAGATTCCAGACATTTCCATTATAATTCTTCAGGGACCCTGAACAGATGAATTGACCCTCCATACACTTCCTAAGGTAGAAGCAATGAGTATAAAATTCAACCATTTAGGGTAATGTTACTAAATATAAAACTCAGCTTCAAAAGCTTAAGACTTATGCAGCATACACTCTGTGCTCTCTGGCACAGGAAGATATCCAATCATGATTATAAATGTACTATAAACAGATAACTTTGCAAAACCCAGTATAACAAACAAAATACTTACGTTCAGGTATTGGAATGAGGGGTATAAACTTGCTGAACACACTCTTTGTAATAGAAGGACTGGACACAAAGCAGGAGTAGTTGCCTCTGTCAGAGGACTCGACATTTGCGATGTAGAGATTGCCATTGGTCTGAGACACAAATCTTCGCTTATCCATGGTGATAAATACAGGAAATTCATTCAGAAGCCAGCGGTAGCTAAGATCATCTAGAAGAAAATATTTTCTGCTAAATATTAAGCTCTTCTCTGTAAGTGAAGGTTCTGATTCCTACTTGCAATCCACCATACAGTCTGACAGAGGTTATGGGTCAGTAAATATTGGTAGTTGAGACAGAACACATTTTTCTCACAGCTACCATATTTTCAAGAGTATAACTGTCAAAGGAAGCATTTAAATGTATCTCTCTGTGTCTATTGGTCATCTATCTCTAGTACTTTATAGATCAATATCCTTCCTTCTAATCATTGGTAGGTTATCTGAAACTCGGGGTAAGTAACTTGCACAGAGTACTCATGGCTGCTAAATAGACCTGAAAATCTTAATCCAGTTCTGATGGTTACACAGCTCATAATCTACCCTACTGTAATACACAGACAAGCTCAAGGTAACTCAATTTATATACTGGGTCTCCTTTGTTTTCAGTGCTCGTATTTTAAAACTCAGGCACACAGGTTTGTGTAATATATTGTCATATTAAAAAATAAAAACACAAATGGAAGGAAAGCATGTTTCCGGTTTTCTTAAATATTAGGAAAAATGAAATATGATGATTTAAAAATAATTTCGTTTATTGGTGTATGCCTGTGGACACTGAAGATAGCTATTTGCCAGGGACCCACAGCTTCCATATTTAATTAGGACACAGTAAGTGACCTTTATCCTCCTTCACACACCCCATTTAAGCCTCTTTGATCTTACTCTTAAACCCACTGCCATCTAACTGCTGCAGTTCCTTGTCCCAGCCCAGCAATATCCCCATAACACTAGACCTTTTGGTGGGACTCTGGGTTCTCCCAGTTCCACGTTCAGACACTCGTTCTATCCCATCTGCATCCTTTGTGACTCCCCAAGGAATCACACAACTAGTCTCAAGCAGGCATTTTTCTTGGCTGGGAATCAGAGACCCTGGAGCCCTCATACATTAATTAGACCCAGAGTGTACAACAACCAGCAAAGAACTGAACATCCACTCAACAAAGACGAGAAAGACATCTACTTTAGGAACTACTTCAAACATGATAACTCCAGATGCCAAGATCCCATTGGAAAAATAAACCAGGTTATTAAAAGAAATGGTGGGAGCTAGTAATTGATAGGGGAGGACCCCTCCCATTGTGAGTGGTGCCATTCCTGAGCATGGTGTTCTGGGCTCTACAAGAAAGTAGACTGAGCAAACTATGGCGTCAGAATTAGCTTCTGCCTCCAGGTTCCTGCTCTGTTTGAGTTCCTGTCCTGACTTCCTTCAATAATGAACAGCAATATGGATGAGTAAGCCAAATAAATCATTTTCTTCCCAACTAGATTTTTGGTCATTTTGCTTCATCCCAGCAATAGAAACCATATCTAAGACAACATACTACTAGTATCCTGCTGAAGGGACAGCAACGAGTTTTTCCCTAAAAATTTTCTGCTACACACATAGATCATTCCCTCACTCAAGCCTCATCAGAGAAGTTTCTTCTTACAGGAGATGATATCTGATAAGAAGCCCCAAAGTGGACACTTGTGTAGATAGTGAGATGCTCTGGAGCACTCAGTACCAAGTGGGAAGTCTTTATCAACCTCTACCCATGAAGGCTCAAAAATTTATGGGGAAAAGAGGTAGAAAGATAGTAAACTCCAGGGGTGGTGGATGTCTCCAAGGAGAAACAGCATCTTCCAGACACGGCAGGACTGATACACTCATGAACTCACAGAGATTGCTGTGTTATTGCACACATAAGACCAAGGTATGTATGTTCAAACCAGAAAGAAAAAAAACAACTACACAAAGTGACAAGGGGAAGTGGACACAAAGTTGGAGCTCTAATCAAGGAGGCACTTGCAATTGATACATGCTGGGAATGCAAAATCAGTTTATCCAATTATTGTCACTTGGTACATGAACCACACTCCAGGGTAGGCCCCATACCCAGGAGCAGTTGAACTTTATTCTCTCTCTCTCTCTCTCTCTCTCTCTCTCTCTCTCTCTCTCTGTGTGTGTGTGTGTGTGTGTGTATGTGTGTGTCTGTGTGTCTTTGTGTCTTTCTGTGTGTGTGCTCTTTTTGAGAGGTTTCTGACTTTTGTTTTCTGTTATGAGATAAAGAAAGAGGGAGAAAAAGAGAGATATATCATGAAGTTAAATGGGTAGTGGGGTGGGGAGAATCTGGGTAGAGTTTGCAAGTGGAAAGAACATTATCAAAATATATTCTATGTAACAAAATTTAAAAGAAAAACAAAAATTAAATAAATATATTAGACAAGATGGGAAAGAAATTTCCACCTAATTAGCTGACTGACTTAGAATTTTTTTATTTTTGCTTTAATGGGCATCTCTCCAGTAGTTGTTCGATAGTCAAGAAAAAAAAAACCCATTATAGCTAATATACATTTATAGATCCCCCAAATGAATATAATTGGAAATTGATCTAAGTCAACCTAAGTATAATTGTACTTATGGTGAACAATAAGCTTCTTATACCATCCAATTGTTTTTAAGGATGAATGTATCAGAATAAATGACTACTGGCTAGGAAACATGAAACAAAGAACATACTATAGGAAGCTCTACAGAATTACAAAGAGAACGCCAGCATTGCATTGAGATTAGCTATGGACTTTTCTCCATCATTCTGCAATATAAAAAAAAAAATGCTAGTCAAGATGGCTGCAATGGTTTGTTTTCATATTTCTCATACAACAGATTATGTGGAACATTTGGGGGCATGTGGCTAAGTTAATTGAAAAGGGAAAGAAAACACGAGATGTTCACTCTGCATGATTCTTGACAGACAACTTTCTAAATATTTTTATCTATTCGTGATAGAATTATTTTAATGTGCTACTGAAGGCTGGCTTTGACAGAATTATATGGATATTTTATTCCCACTTAGGATTATAGACAAATTTGCATAAAATCTTTAACAAGTTACTGAAATTTCTGAGATGATGCCATTTTGGGATTGTGCAAACAGTATCATCTTCAGAGGCATGTTTATGGTAGGTTGATGTTTGTGGTAGGATGATGAAGACAGCCACTTTTACTTATTTGGAAGTGATTTTTCCTACTCTCAATTGAAATGACAATCTTTTCAATGATTTTATTAACAAGTAGTTACTTAAAAAGGAGAAAAGTTCAAGAGAATGTGTGCATTTCCTTTTATAAAGGGAAAATTTAAATGATAGAAGTTTTAAAGACACACTAGTAAAGCATATTCAGAACAATATGGTTGTGTCAGCATACAAAACAAAATTTGATCCCAAGTATTGGTTTTATTGCATATTTCCATAAGAGATGGGCAAAGAATAACAAATTGTGATTATTGAACGTCTAAGAGATCTAAGTCATCATTATGATGGTATTTGTATATATACAAGTCTTGGACTATAAAACAGTCTTTCCAAGTCACTGAATGCACATCCTCTGATTGATATTATTTTTATAAAGTGAATATCTTTCATGTTCCACTAAATAAAACACATAGTCTTTGGCCTTGTTAGATCTATGAAATAATTATTCTAAAATTATTTGACAAGCTTTAGCCTAATCAGGAGTACACTGACTTATCTTAGTAACTGTAACACTGGCCTCTCTGACTTCAGGATTGTAACTGTAACACTGGCCTCTCTAACTTCAGAATTGGGCCATTTTTGAAGATTAGAAGCCATTATCCAATCCATTTCTTTCAACTTTGCAATGTTCTTTTCATGGTCCTGGCCATATGCAGATGATTAAAGCAACTATCTTTAAATATAGCATAGTGCGATTTTCTCTTGGCATCACAGACTGAATTAAATAATAAATTGTCATTCAAGAGTTAGACGCCAGCACCTGTTTAAGGAATGTTGTTTATTTATAGATGCAGAAGCCTCTGCCTTGTCCCAGGAGAATCTGGACCATATATATATAAAGCATAAGTTGATTACGAACAACTGTAATGTGTTTACCATTTCATTATATTACTTTGAACTGCAACATTTAGTGTGCTATATAAAATAATGTACATAGCTTTCTGCTAGAGATACACTGAAAAGCATGAACATTCCCAAAAGCAATGATTTGAAAACTTTTTATGTTTTCATATCTTGTGAAAATTTAGCCTTGACAGAAAACAATTTACACTACCAGTCTAATGTCCTCAGCTTCTGGTCACTGCTTAAATGTAGTAAATATGTGTTCCCCATGACCTCCTGTGCTCCTGACCTGGCTCTCATGCTCTTGCCTCTTTCTGTGGTAATCTATCTAGTCTTTTGAGATCCCATCTTCAGTTGAAGGTGATCATCTTCAACTCACGAGGGACTGCTTCCGTATTCAATTTTAAATTCACATACACATGTCTACTATCAGTTATCCTGTTAATACTATCTGCCCTTCAATGGGGGGAATATTTCTCAATTCATTCTTAATAAAATATAGTTTGTATTTTTTGAGTAATAATAACTGAAATTGTATGGTTATATTTAGAAAATACTTGACTAAAAAGTGATATTATATATTCTTACTGACAGGAGTGTTGGATGTTCAAAGGTCACATGTACAAAATGTATAAATTATTTGTTGTAGTTAATGAATTAAATCTAACCAAATTTATCTTTCTATGAAGCATAGCTCCTACATGTAATACATTTAAAGAATTATTTGATCTTTTGCCTCTTATTTCTCTCATTTCTCAGTTAGTTATTGAACATTGGCTCTGTGTTGGACAACCATATAATCAGTTGCATTTCAAACATTATTATAAAATTGAAGAAACATTGCTATTGAAACGGAAGCTTTAACTACTTTTAAATAAGGAGCCTAATAATGTTGGTCAAAACGTTTTCCCCTGAGGAAAGTCATAGAACACTCAATTCAGAGGAAGTGGACTATGACCTATGAAATATTGCCTTTTGGATCTCTCTCTCTCTTTCTTTCTCTTTCTGTGTGTGTATGTGTGTGTGTGTGTGCATGCATAAGAGAGAGAGAGAGAGAGAGAGAGAGAGAGAGAGAGAGAGAGAGAGAGAACTAAAATTATTTAGTGTGGTAAGGTGTACTTAATAGTAATGATGTGTTAATGCTAGTTAGGCATGTTTTATTGACTTTAGTAATAATCTATTGTGATTATATAGCCAATATACCACTTTCAACATCACTGTTAAATGCCAAGTTTCTAAGAAGGTCTTCAAAGAAGTTAGCATGGAAGATAACAAATTAACTCTTCATTTTATATGCAGAAACAACTTATTTGACATAATGAAGACTCATTCTCAGATCATCATTGCAAGAACACTGCTTGACAGACACAAATAGGTCCATAAAGAACACTCACACAGAACCAGAATCTTATAGCATATTCCTCTGAATTCTCAATCCAATGAAGTTCTAAGTTACAAAGCATAGACCATTCACTTGTATGCCTCAAGGATGATGGGAGAGTAATGGCATAGAGTTGAAATATATTGATTGAAGGATCAAGTAAGCTTGTGGAATATACCATGGAGCTAATTGTATGCTGACAGAGATGAACAACTTTGAAGATTTTCTTCTATTAATGACATTTCCTTTGCCCACTCAATGTCAATGTAGCATTCTTAGGTTGAAGAAGCAAAAGACTCCCTTAGTTGAATGAATTTTAAGCTGCCGTTGACCTTGTAAAGTCAGCCAGCCAGTCCTCATGTTTCCTTGTTTAAAATACATTTATGACTTAACTAAAATTGAATTAAATGCATAATTTGCTATGCTCTATTTATGGAAAATCTACTTCACAAGATCTCAGACTTCAGATTTACTGCTTGGTCCACTCTGATGCTGTGTAACTAACTCATCCCTGATTCCAATTCTCCCTTCCTCTAGCCCACAGGTCTTCAGCCTTCCTAATGCTGCGTCCTTTAATGAAGTTCTTCATGTTGTGGTGATTCCCCCAACCATAAAATGGTGTTCATTGCTACTTCATAGTTTTGCTACTGTGATGAATTGTAATATAATTATCTGATATGCAGGATATCTGATGTGTGACTCCATGAAAGGGATGTTTGACATCCCTCCAAAGAGGTTGTGATCCACGGGTTAAGAACCACTGCTATGACCCTCCTTTAAAAAGTACCCACTCCTGTCATATGGTTCTTCTGCTCAACAATCCGAGTATAAATCTCACTGAAGTAAAAACACATGGTTGCCACATGTGCATTGGTAAGGTCCTCCACAGCACAACTCCTGCATCTCCATTAACTTTAGTCCTGCGTTTTCCAGCTTGCTTTGCACCCATAGTCTAACCTCAGGCCCTGATCTTGTGGCTTCCCCTCCCTGGACTGCCCTCTCAGATGCTTATACTCTTAGTTCCTTCACTTCTTTACTGTTTTAGTCAACATTCCCTTCTTAGCAAGGCCCTTTCTAAAATCTAAATTATCCCCTTCCCCCCCCCTCTCTTATTCTGTATCTTATAAGTATGCGTCTCATTTCTTGTGTGTCTTTCTGTCCCAGCAGAAGGTCTCTGAGGATTGGCAGCTTTTATTCTTCTGTTCCCGGGTGTGTCCTGGGGAATGAGCAGTGCTCACAAGAGGTTTCCTTAAACAGCAAGCGCATCCAGTGTTAAATAGGCAAAGGGGGTCACTGTGCTGCTGGTGCCTTGTCTGTAGGGAATACTATGAAGAACAGGGATATTTTCTCATGTTTTCAGCAGTTCCTCAAGCAAAAAAGCCTTTCTCACCGAAGGCTGTCATAACACTGTAAATATGCCCCTCCCATATTTAGTAATTAATCCTTTCTTGCAGTGCAGAGAAAAATTACCAGTATTTTAGAAGTAACTAGAGTTACATATGTCATTTTCAGATGTACATATAAAATATCACATACATGAAACTTACATGTAACATATACATATAATTTTGTATGAAATCATAGGTGTATATGTCTATGAATATACACAAATTCAGTGTATTCCACACAAGCTTACAGCTGAGTGTTGTGTTTCATTTTCTATCGATAGGACTTAAATCACCTTTAATATATAAAGAACATAAAACATTTATTCCATTGAAGGGGATAAATATAACAACTGAAAACAAGACTATGAATATATACTATAGTAGCCTTTGCTTTAACCATATCAAAGAAAAGATGTATGCATTCAAAGTTGAAATTTTAACAGATGATTTTTAATTTTGTTCATTTTCTGAAGTGTATGATTGCTCTCATAGACCAGTGACTCAAAGGCATTAATAATTGATCAAGTCTTTATCATTTCTAGAGCTTAGTTATAATTCACAGTATATTGCAGATACCAAATTAAAAAACTGATTGACCATACATCATTTCTTATTACTGCTCTATTTCTGAATGTTTAACATAACTTCTGCAGAATCTGCCATAATTCTTCTTCCATGATAGGAACTTAATGAGAGCACAAAACAACATACTTATTGTCTATAAACTGGAAGACTAAAACCCCTTAGTTTTAGTGCTAAGTAATCAAGTAGGAAAGTGTTTACAAACACGTTAAGTGATGACCACAAATCGATGCTGTGAATGTTGACTTCTGGGCATGACTTAGCCATTGTGCTGTTTACTTCTCTGTGACCTTGTTTAGCTACATGACATCTGATTGACCTTGGTCACTGTTCTGGGGGAAGGGTTTGTAAGGTCCCACCCTGACATATGACTAGACGTTAGTGGCTTCTAGAAGAGAGACATTTTCGTCAGTGGTGTAGCTCTTCTTAAACTGCCCATGCTTATGAAAACAAACTCCTTTCCCATGGTCCTGTAAGTATCCCTGGTTAAACTCATTGGTTCTTCAAGCTAGTCTTGGGTGGAATCCTTTCTTCAATGAGTGTCCTAACTGTGGTGAGTGTTATGTTGTTCTTCCCTAGGGAAAGTTCACACAGCAAATGCAAATATTGAGTCACGTTAATGATGGACCATGACTGTTAAAATGAATTGAGTAATTATTAGTGTATTAATGTTAATTGATCCCGCAGTCATCCGAGAATCTCCATTTACCTGGGAAGTGGTAGGGAGGATCACAGAGAAGCACCATGCCCTTCCCTTCCTTCACCTTCACTTCCGGACGCTCCTCGGGAGGAAAGGGGTCGAGATCTGATTTCAAAAGGGAAAAGGGAAATGTTCACTCTGCTCAAGAGAAAGAGATATTTGTTAAGTGTAATCTTTCAGTAATACAGCGAGACCAGGCAAAGCCAGAGAGCTTCCGGAGCAAGCAAGGAAAAGACACAGAGATCCCTCCCGTCTGTTGGCAGATCAGACACTTGGTGAAAGGACCATGGTTGGATAGAAAGGGATCCATCCCTTGATCCTTTAAATCGAGTTTATTTTCTTTCTACACTCATTTTTCCCTATAGATATTGTGTTTAACAATAGCATCTAGCTTGGTTTTTTTCATCCTGAAGTACTTCGGTTCTGCATTTGTTTTATGAATATTGGTTCTGGTTCATTTCCAACTCTCCTTCTCTTTGTTTGTGATCCACACCCAAACTATAATACCTACATTTTATTCTTCTTAACATGCTGTCTACCTCTGGAGACCTGTGCCTCCTCCAGGTTATAGTTATCCAGAGGAAGACTTGAAGGTACATCCTGGACCTGATGTGCTAACGACATCTGAAACCCTTCCCTAACCTCACGGGCTCATTTGATAATTTTTGCTCTGGTTGTAGACCAGAAACCCAAGTGTTTTATTCCATCTTAAAGTAATTTTCCTAGGTCCCATTCTATTTCAGTGACAGAGGAACAGTTTTGTTTTTAACTTGATTTTCTCTGAAAAAAAAAATACAACTTGATTTTCTTTGAAAAAAAAATACTTAAGTGGAAGTACTGAATTTTTGAAGTAAGAATTACCGAAGTAAGAAAAGATTCATGTGTTTTATCTACAATTCCCTTTGCCACACTATTTTAATATTACTGTTTCTTGACCTATCTCACCCTTCCTGGTGATGACTTGTGAAAATGTTTTTTTCACCCTGTGATGTATTTAGCAAGGATAAACATCTTGACATAAAATCACAAACCAGATATTAATTATCACATCCAGCTCCCCTCTCAATGTAGAGCTGTCCTTTAGAACAAACACCAATTTTTATGCTAGCAACTATTTTTTTAAATGTTTTCCATTATTGGTCCCTGTAAGAAAAAAAAAAAAGACCTAATTCAAATTTAAATTGGCCAACTAAAATACAGATTAATAAATCCAAGCACAGAGAAGTTAAATGATGAAGAGCAGGATATTTTCAGGGAAAAGGGCGCTGAGGAGAGGCATGCAGTACTGTCCATATTCGATACTGTCTCAGTAACTAGTTCTCAGCCAGTGGGGCCTTCAGTGAGCACACTAACATCACTTCCCTGATGCTAGACGGCAGAGAACCATTCAGGGCTCTTCAGAAAGTAGTTACAATTTCTTTTAAATCATCTTTAGAACACCCATAGTCCTTTGCCTGTGCTGAGCTTGCCACCCAAAGCCCATTCTTCTATACAATACATTTCTCTCTGGCATGCTGTTGTCAGCCATCTGTTTCTTTCTTTTATCCTTTTTGCTATACTCTTATGGTTGTATTTACTAATATGTCTTGGTGGTCACATAGAACTATTTTAACTGAAAATTTCACAAGTGCCATACTTGTCTCACCAACAACAACCTGCCACCTGTAAACGAACAGGTGCTATGACTTTTAAAAAATAAAACACACAGTATCACTGTGTTGGTTGCAATGATAAGGCAAGAGGGTCTATAGTCACAGGGACAAGATTTTTAAATTTTACTTATTTGTGTGTATGTATGTATGTATGTGAGTGTGTGTGTGTGTGTGTGTGTATTGGTGTGCATGTGTGTAATGTATACATGTATGATATTTGGTGTGTGTGTGTGTGTGTGTGTGTGTGTGTGTGCTTGCTTTCTACCCATGGAAGCCAGAGGAGGGCATTGGATTCTATAGAGCGGAAGTTACAAGCAACTGTGAGCCACTCAACATGGGTGCTGGCAGCTGAACACGGCGCTTCTGCAGGAGTAGTCTGCATGCTTCAACTCTGAGCCATCTCTCCAGGAGAAGTGATTTTAAAGGAAGAGAACAGCTGAGGTAGTTAACCATCCCACCGTCGACACCCTCACATGCCAATTATACATACTTGGATCAATAATTAAAACACATGTAACTTCACTTCAAATAAATGCACCCTCTAAAAAGCTTCTGATTACTTACACCCGAAGCTCAGGGTTGCCTCTGTGCTCCTGACCATTCCGTAGTTGTTGGATGCCAGGCAGTAGTACACCCCAGCATCTTTCTGTTTGTCGGGGTTGTTGATAACAAGGTTTCCTCCGACCATACTGTACCGATCGTTCGTCAGGTCCACGTCCCCATTATTCATTCTCCATCTAGAGGAAAAAGACATTAATGTTGCTCTGAAGATGTAAGTCTGGGAACTACTGGGCTAACCTTACTCTGAAGTAATTCAAGTATGGTTCTGTGTGAAGGGAGATGATCATACACAAATCGACGGTGTTTCTTTGTTGTTGTTGTTGGTGGTGGTGGTGGTGTTGTTTGTTTTTGTGGCAGGGTTTCTCTGTGTAGCCTTGGCTGTCCTGGAACTCACTTTGTAGACCAGGCTGGCCTCGAACTCAGAAGTCCACCTGTCTCTGCCTCCCAAGTGCTGGGATTAAAGGCGTGCGCCACCACCGCCCGGCTCGACGGTGTTTCTTAATGATAGATGATTCCGAGTATTTTGAAACGTGAATAATAATTTAGATAATAATTAGCTAAGGTACCTGACACTTGCCCTCATCTTAAATGAACACGTAACCTATAGGAAAATGGGTTATCGAGTTTTATTCCTAAGATTGACTTCATGTATTCCTGAGATGAACTTCATTATTTAGACATGAGCATACTTGATAGCCATATTCTGCTAGGCAGTTCCACAGGCACGTAGATACATTGCATAAAATATTAAAACATATCTCTAGCAAAATTAAAATATGAAGTTAAATTAAAATATGAAGTATGAGTATCTGGCTAAATAGCACAGTAATTTTCCAATATAACTAAAGGAGATGGGCATCAATTAACACGCGTTGACCACTAGAGGGAGATCACACAGTTTAAAATTGCCCTACTGGGTCTTAATCCAAGCCACAAATAAAGTGGTAAATTCAAATTTTCTTCATCCTAGACGTAATATTCAACGGAGTCTTTTCACATTACTGAGGGGTAACTTTTGTTGAAAACATTTTCCTCCACTGTATACTTGTATGTCTAACAGTGTCAATAAAAAATATTGTGGCTAACAAGACTACTCTAGGAAGGAGACATTATTAAACATGGAATTCTGCCTTTTCTGAGTGAGTTGGAGAGAAGAATGTATGTAAAAAGATGTTTCACATATGATTATAGTAAAAAAAAATTACAATTATGCTGTGCTGTGGCAGGGTCCATCTGTTAAAGCAATGTTTCAGGAAAAACAACAGATAAAAGTCCTGACCTTGAAGATGGGGGTGGGGGGCAGCTGTGGCTAGTTTCCAGATGCCAAATACATTCCTGATGCAAGTGAAGGTAATGGCAAAACTGCATGACTTCAGAATGTGTTTGTAAGTCAGGTCCCTAGGACATTTCCCAGTTATAATCCTTATGGGTTAAGAGCTCATTTCCAAAGCAGCAACACACAGTGCTCCATTCTTGCTTGGCCAGTCTTGCCCTGGGCATGTGGAAGTGGTGTGGGGTGATCACGGCACAGGTTTCCTGGTCAGGCAATTTCAATTGTCAGGATTCTGCCCTGCTTTATTGGGTCCAAAGTGTGTTAAGTGCTTTGACTTCCTGTGGCTGAGGTTGTTTAGGGAATCATATAATTTTATGCCTTGCTTGTTTGGTCTATTTTCAGAAATGTGTGCTGAGACCACTCTGCCTTTAGATAAGCTTTTATTGCAGCGCTCGCTTCTTGGGGGTGGAGACTGGGAAAAAGTGTGTCAAGGCTGAGGAGTGGCAGGGAAAATTCCTTGTTGTGCCTCTCACCTTTCAGGATGCCACCATGTATAATCCGTCACCGCAGAACACACTACAGATATAAAACTACTGTGTGAAGGACACAGGGAGGTATTACTGAGGGCAGTATGGTTTCTTCTGTAACTCACGACATCTGAAAATCATCCTTTATACAACCAAATAAGTCTCTTGTCTTCTCTTCCCCTTTACGCTTTTATATTACGATTTGATGCAGTTGCCTCTATCAGGATTAAATATTGGCTCCCCAGCTCCCTATATTAATATACAGACAGTCAAGCCAGATCAAGCTGGGTTTTAGTTTGGCTAAAACCTGTTGGGTGGAGCAGGTGACATATTTTACATTCATACAGCCTCTGTGTGGAGAAGGTCCATAACCCTGCCTATGCCATGTTCCTAGAAACACTGAGTACAGCACCTGCTGATTGGTTGCTTCCAAGCCAGGCTGAAGGCTGCTGGCGAGGACAGTATCTCAGAATCTGCATCGCTGAAATAGGTTTGAAATTTATACACTATCTTTAGAAATCATCACACCTGTGCTTTGGTCAGGCATCTGTGCTTAACTTACACGGTCAAGCCAATGTATCTAATTTAGTGTTTAGCATCCTTTCTTGTAAAATTTTCTGTAAATCTCCTCCATAGACTACCACCAATGCCAACCCCTGCCCAAGACCCTGTGCAGAGGCCATTGCAGTAATTTTAGCAACCAAATAATTTTGAGAACAATTGTATTATTTGTAATTTATGTTGTCCTTCCATGCATGAAACTGAAGCCATAAAAATAATGTCAGGATGGTGATTTTTATACCCGAATTCATATTTTACTTTGGGAGTAATTTTATAATGATAGCCAGAGGCAGGAGAAAATGAACACAGTTAGAATTAAGTGGTGAGAAAGAGATTTTCCCTATAATAACTGTATAACAATAGAAAGCTATTTTATAGTAGGAAGAATGCCTACTATCAAAAATTAATTAATTCACAGCCTTCAATTCAATCAGGTGATAATTGTCCACTGCAGCCCTAACTTCCCATCAGTCACTTGTGGTTTTTTTTTTCCCTAGGAAACACTTCACAAAAGAAATTCAAATACACTGGCATTTGGTTAACTTTCAGTCTTTGAATAAGATTAAATTGTTGGTACAATTTTATAAACTCTCTGTAGCACAGAAACCCATTTTTAATCATTACAAAGTTTTTATGATAGCACAAAGAAGTAAGTCAGGAACATCTATCAAAAGAGCTGCTCCTGCATTGTTCAGAAGGTAGATAGATTTAAGACACAATTTTTTTTTTTTTTTGCACATGCTGGAAATACAGCTCAGTGGTAGCGTGTTTGCCTCACATGCATGAGCATATAGGTTCAATCCTAGCAATGTAGGAAACTGTCCGCATTGTCAGAAATAAAGATTTGTGATCACTGAAAAAGGGTAACACTTTCTGGAACTGTCTATGCGAAGAACTCTGAATGTAGTTCATATAGAAATATTACTGGTCACCCAATGATTTGAGTTATCTAGGATAGTGCATATAAAATTATTTCATCTTCAAATGTATATACTTAATGCTGTTATGCAATATTTGTTCTGAAGCTTCAGTTCGATTAGATGATATCAAATCTACATGTATTGTCACTGAATGAGTAAATTCTTACATATATTTAAGAAAAATTTAGATAAATATCATATAGTGTTTTCAATAGTGTATATGCCAGTATTTGGATTGGTGTTCATGGACCATATAGACTTGTCTTAAAATTTCTCTATAGATTTGAGGTCATGGATGCCACCTGTACTCTCCTGCCCTACCCCTCCATTCTAAAACAAGCAGTGTGTGGAGAGCATTACTTGTAAACTGGAAATGGGCTGGCGCGTGCCCGGCAGTTGAGTGATACTTTTCCTTCCAGTGACTCTTCTGGGTAAATGGTATTGATTGGTTGCTCTTCAAAAATGGGCCCGAATCCTTTATCTTCCTCAGACACTGAAACAAAAGCAAGATGGTTTTATAGTGTGCACCCTTGTAACTCAAAGAAAATTTGGTTGCATCAAAAGTGCCTCCTTTTTTGCCTGTTTCTCATGGTTTCTAACGGTACCATTGGCCAGTTTTTTACATCTCCCTTCACACACACACACACACACACACACACACACACACACACACACACACAAGCCTCCATGTCTTTGCCAGAGCTTTCCTACTTTCTGAAACTATCATCCTGCTTTTCCTATTAAGTTTGCAGATTTGTGACCCAGCCATGGTGGTAATTCCTTCAGAAGGCTTTCTCCAATGCTCCTGTTTTAAACCATTCCCTCTTGTGGCTCAGTGGCTCCCCACTTGGGCTTTGGGACTTAAAATACCTGCTTTGATTTTTTTGAGGCAACCTTCTGTCTCACCACACAGAAATGACATAGAGACAGGTGACTTCTTTAATCACTAGACCCCGCTAGGCAGCTGATTAGTGGCCGAGAATGTGAAGTTGCTTAAGAGTCTAGAAGGTCGGAATGAAGCAATAAATGAATTCTGACTGCTCTGGGAAGATTATTTTCTTTTCAATTTTTTCTTGCACACATGACCAGGATGCACACCCAGAATCATTTGGGACAACATATACACACATTGAGAATATGAGAGTCAGTTGTGAACTGACTTGCAACCCATCATAAGCACCCAGTTTGGGAAGCAATTTTCTGTGAGTCCATCCTGTCTGGAAGGAAGACCAAAGGGCACCATAGGGAAGGTTGTAAGAGGTGGGGTCACACATATGTCACTGGCTCAGCAGCATCTGCATTCAGTAGCTAAGAGCCTAGTGTTCCAATGAATTAGCAGTGAGCCATGTGCCCCCAAAGGAGGGAAATGCTTTCCTGGTGTCACTGAGACGGTTCTGATAGGTGCGAACTGTGGTTCACTCCTCCAGCTTGTGTTGTGACTGTTTTGTCTTTGTTTTTGGTTTCGTTTATTTAAGATGCTCCCAGATAGCCCAAGCTGACATCATACCCCACATTTTCCTGACTCTACCTCCCCAGTGTTGGGGTTGTAGCATGTGCCATCATGTCAGAATCTTCCTGCTTACTGTTATTCCCTTTCTTTAAAAAATATTTTTCATGCAATATAATTTGATTACAACTGTACCCCCTCCTGTTAGTTCTTCCCCATCCTTTCCCATCAAGACCCACAGCCTTTCTGTATTTCCTTAGAAAACAAACAAGTATCTAAGAAATAATAATAAAATAAAATAAAACTAAACACAATAAGACAAAATAAATCAGCAAAGTACAAAGAAAAACAAAGAGAAGAAAAAGAGCCAAAGAAAGAGCAGAAGAAACACATCTAAAATCAAAGGTGTATGCATTCACACCTAAGGAATTCCCAAACACAAATAACTAGAAGCTATAAATATATGAAAAGACCTTAAAGTAAAAATAATGAAATAATACACCATTTAATGATAATAGATAAAATAAATAAATGAGGGGGTGGGTGGGAGGGGGAAGAATGCCCTTAGTATTATAGGTCAAAGGACCTCCAACAACACCACTGAATTTTTTTGTGTTGACCATCTACTGCTGGGCATGAGATCTGCCTTAAGAGTGATTTGCAATCCTATAGGAAGAACAACAGTATCAACCAACCAGACTCCCCAGAGCTCCCAGGGACTAAACCACCAACCAAAGAGTATATATGGAGGGACCCATGGCTCCAGCCACATATGTAGCAGAGGATTGCCTGCCTTATCTGGTATCCATGGGAGTAAAGGTCCTTGGTCCTGTGACGGCTCGAAGCCCCAATGTAGGGGAATGCCAGGGCAGTAAGATGGGAGTGGGTAGTTGGGTGGGAGAGCACCCTCACAGAATCAGGGACAGGATAGGGGGTTTCCAGAGATGAAACTAGGAAAGGAGATAACAGTTGAAATGTAAATAAATAAAATATCCACTTTTTTAAAAAAAAGAATAATTTGTGCAGGTCACGTTCATGAGGCTTCAATCATTGAGAGTTCATATATTTGTTGATCATGCTGTGCTTTGAAGACCATTTCTTTGGTGTCTTCCATCCCCACTGGCTCTTACACCTCTTTCTAATTCCTCTTCTGCACAGTTTCTTGAGCCTTCAAGGAAAGGGTTTTGATGGAGACATCCCATTTACGACTGAGTGTACCAAGGTCTCACTCTCTACATACTGTTTGTGAGTGTATTCATTCCCACCTGCTGCAGGAGGAGGCGTCTCTGATGATGGCAGAGCAAGGCCCTGACCTATTAGTATGGCAGAATGCTATTAGAAGCAATTTTATTGCTATGCTCCTTTTGTAGAAGAGAAGGAGTTGGTTTTCTTGTAGGCCTCTGGCTGATCTAGTCTCAGGTTCTTTCTTGGCCACCCAAACAGGGTTGATATGTTTGTTTCATGGAGTGACCTTGAATCCAATCAGATATTGATTGGTATTCCCACAAGCTTTGTATAACAAAGTGTATAACAAGTGTATCTTGAAGGCAGGTCGCCATTGTAGATTGAAGGGTTTGTATTGAAGTATTTCCATTGGAAGCATGCTGAGTACGTTTGAGCACCATGAACAGTAGTCTGTAGGTGAAAATGCCTTAGATAGGCACCAGCTTGACTTCTCTGTGTTCAGTGGGCTGTGTAGGTGCTGTCTTCAGGAATAGGGCCCAACAGTCAGGTTGTGAAGAAGAAACAATAGCTTTGACAATAACCTGGGTTGTTTGGGGGACCCCATGGTACTTCTTGGGCCAACAAGTTGGATCTGGTATAACCCTTTCCCAGAAGATTCATTTGTTAGCAAGAGATGTCCAATGGGGGCTCTGAGATTGCTTTCAAATAGATGATTTAACTCAAGAGGCACAATGGATTTTATCTTCACTAACATCAACCTATGAGAACCTGTCTGAAAATAAATTACTCACTAACATTGGTAGACCCCTACCTTTTCTGATGTATTGGCAATGTATGTATGTATGTATGTATGTATGTATGTATGTAGATATATGAAAATATATAATATATCATATATAATTGAAAGGCAATTCTGCAAAGAGTTTATATAAATATTAAATTTGTGGTTAAGGTTGTATAGGTCAAACAGAGGAATTTATTTCTTGTTAATGGCAATAATTTGCACAAAGCATATGTGTTCATTTTTCCAATCCTTCAGTAGCTTCTAACTTCTATAGGAACTGGCTATTAAACCTTAGTGGAATAAAATAATAACGTTAAATTAATCTTCATAAGGAAAAATTACATTTAACATCTTTTAGTTTTCTCATTTCCAGGATAGATCAACACTGTTTAATGAACATATGGTGCTTCTATTTCTAGATTTTTCTACCCTGAATAAGACAATGAATCCCCTCTAGGGCTTAAGAATGATTCTGAACATTTTATTAGGGAACTGAAACTGGCCCTGAAGAACAGCAGTTACTGCATCAAGTCTGTGCCTACAATTGTTATACTCAGCAGCAATATAACCCATCACTAATGTGGTCACTTCGTGGTCCACTAATTCACAGGTGTGTGCCCGACTCAGATCAAGAGAAAGATATTCCAGGAATAGATAGCACAGCATCAGACTCAGGACAGGACAGGACCCATTAAAGAAAATTTATACCCAGCTTCAGGAAAGGCTGTCTCTGTCTCTTGATAGTATAGCTGTAGGAACATGCAGGTAAGAGTTTTAGATGTTTTGGAAGTTTTATAGAGTTAGGGGGGCAATTTAGGTTACATGAACATTCAATTAACATGTTTTATTTTGATCTGTGTTTTTCTTAATATAAACTCATTTTAATAAAAAAATAATTTTCCAATATATACTGTAACTATTATAACTCTATCACAGAAATGATTACTTTATTGAATATGGTTTAAAATGTTGATAAGAAAGAAAAACTTGCTTATTTGAAGTAAAACTTGCAGATGATAGACAATCGAATGCTATTGCTTCTCTGTGAGCGGGCTTTTCATGTTCATAGAGTACAAGTCAGTCCATGGCATGATGTAAAATTGGGTCCTCACACTTTTCCCATGTGGAGATAGTCCTCTGTAATCTTACTATTTTGGTTTTATTTCCAAAAATTGAAAGTAAGATTGCAGTTTGTGCTTAAAAGTTATTTTTAGTCATTTTTATAACTGTCTTGAAATAAACTCTATATTTTCATTCTGAAATATGTCATCTGAATCTGCTATTAAATAGAACTTTTGCATAAATGTGTTTTCTGATGAGTCTCAGAAACATCTATTAGGAAATAAAGTAATGGTACCAAAAATTGAAAAGTCTATTGTTAGAATCCTTATCATATTTACAGCATTTCTTATTATGGAGCTGAGCATGGTTCAAGCTCTCTTGAAAGTCAATCAACTATCCACATGCAGCAAGAGTCACATTGCTTAGCACAAACTTCTAGAACTATTGGTTCTTTCTTCACTGAGAGAATAAAGACATTCAGGGCTTGGGTTTTAAATGCTTTGGCACCTCCATCACTTAGGGTGATGGGTAAGAAGTAACATTGTACCAATTTCCATCCCTAACTATGCAATACTGTGAGTTCTTCCTTAAGTCCAGTTTTAAAAAGGATGGAGAAGATTGGATTAGTAGATTATGTTATATAGACTAAATTTTGCTTGGCTATACATCACAGGGAGAGTCCATCATGAATTTATAGACCCCTTGGACCTCAAACCATTTCTTCAACTCTTAGACATGACTACAAATATTCCCAGGCTCCTTCATATCTGACTGTACCTTAAACATAAAGTCTGTTGTAGCTGGAGAGGAGAGGACGCAGACTACCTAGGGCCATGACATTTCTTTCAGAGAAGTCTGGGAAAGAGTTCTTTGTTGTAAACAGAGATAGAAGACAGACACACACAGAGAAAGAGAGAGAGAGAGAGAGAGAGAGAGAGAGAGAGAGAGAGAGAGGAAGAAGGAGGAGGAGGGTAGGGGAAGAGAGAATGGGAGGGGGAGGGGGAGGGGGAGGGAGAGGGAGAGGGAGAGGGAGAGGGAGAGGAAGAGAAATGTCCCCTCTTCACTTGGAATAGTGTTCTGTTCATATGTGATAGCCAGCTGTGCACTGCAGGGAAAGCAAGAAGTGGCTTACTGCATTACATCACAGGTGGCAAAGAGGCAGTTGTTAAAACTTGCTATATTCAAAGAAGATATATCAATGAGTTGAAAAGAGCAAGCATAGGAAAGAACTTTTTTGTTATATTGGTGTGAAGATGGAATAGTATAGAGTTTGAAAATAACATTTATTATTATTATTATTATTATTATTATTATTATTATTATTATTATTATTTATTGGTTTGTTAAGACAGGGTCTCTCTATGTAAGCATGGAAGTCCTGGAACTCTCTATGTAGACCAGACTTGTCTTGGATATCCACCTGCCTCTGCCTCTTCCAAGTGCTGGGATAAAAGGCATGTGTCACGATTCTCCCAGAATACGGAATGCATATGTGTTGATAGTGATAGCCATAAAGAGGGAGAAGTTGACAATTGGGAGAGAGAAAGTGGACATTTATTGTTGCAACAGGTTAGATGGACCATATGAGATGGATCTACTGCGCAAGAGCACAACAGGGTGTGGTGAGCCCTATAACTGGAAGCACAGCAATGGTGCAGATACAAGCAGTGGTCAAAGAATATAGGGGCAGCCTGTGGAATTGTCTTCTCATCATTTCTAATCTCCCTACATAATACCAACCAAACCCAACATGTCATGTCCTAATGCACAAGTATTTTAGAGGTGTGAAGAATGAGAGCCCTATGACATGACTGAGAGGGGAAATGACCATGTAAAGAAAGGCCGTGTTTTCTGGGCAATCTTAGCACTCCACCTGATGTGAAGGGTCACAAATTTAACATAAAGAAAGGGTCCTTATTGGTTATCAGGTAGCTGTACATATGTATGTATTATGTCTTTCCTCAGAGATTCACCTTGCAAAAGGGGGAACTTTGGCATGTTCAGAGGCAAGGTCATGTGAGGAGCCACAGGGAGAAGCCAGGAACAGCTGAAGGCAGGCCCTGGAATTATGCCTTCACAGTCACAGGGTCATATGGGGCCAACAGCAGCTGGAGGAGGCAAGGATTCTGCAGGTTCTAAGGGACTGCGGTTATGCTAACACCTTGAGTCTAGGTTCTATTTTCTAGGGATGTGAAAAAAATAAATGTATATTCTTAGTGACTCAGCTAGAGATGTTTTATGATGTCAGCACAAAGAAATGCCTGAACTTACTTTTTTTAATACTATAAACCTTGACTGCAATAAAAAATAAACCATAAAAAATAAACCATAAAAAATAAACCTTCACACTTAACTCGGCAGCAGGGTTTCCAGTGGTTTACTTGGCAATAAAATACTTTCTAATGAAATTCCTGCTAATATCCTATAGAAATTGCAAGTGTTTATTCTTTTCTTTTCTTTCTTTTCTTTCTCTCTCTCTCTTTTCTTTTCTTTCTCTCTCTCTTTTCTTTCCTCTTCTCTTCTCTTTTCTTTTCTTTTCTTTCTCTCCTGCTTTCCTGCCTTCTTGCCTTCCTGCCTTCCTGCCTTCCTGCCTCCCTTCTTTCCAAACTGTTATCAGTCACCCTGTTTATTTAGAATTTGTACCATTTCTACTTGTTAAAATACTTCAGGGTTCCTTGTGTGTGTACAACATCCATCATTAAATACACCGTGAAACATATATCATTCCTCTAATGCAAATTCCATTTTTTCTTCAAGAACTGTTTTTTTTTTTTCATATTCCCTACTTATGATAAGGTTCTTGAAGTCTAGTCACTACTTTTTATAAAACTTACATGTAGTGATTGCCAGCTCACAATGTAGGAGGGAAATGGCTTTGACAGGATTTGGGCTAAGAATTCTTTGTGCTTCTGTTCTTTAAACCTACAAGTGGAAAAATCTTTCCCAGTCCAAATGGCGTCATTTGGATTTGCCCTGGAGTTTGTCACATTGGATGTCAGCAGTTCTTCCTGGCTTTGTATTCTGTCATTCTGCAGTGGTTTAAGTAGGTTCCCAGTTACTAGTCACTGGGCACATGGTCCATCAGTCACAATGCCCGCCCCACTCACTGTGTTTTCGGTGATGGTCTTGCAGTAAGAAACCCGATGGCTTTTGCATATTGAAAACAGAAGCTCATAGAAGTTGACTAATTTATACAAAAGCCACAAGCTTAGCCAGTGAGTTCCAGCTGGAGAGGCAGATCCAGTGAGTTCCAGCTGGAGAGGCAGATCCAGTGAGTTCCAGCTGGAGAGACAGATCCAGTGAGTTCCAGCTGGAGAGGCAGATCCAGTGAGTTCCAGCTGGAGAGGCAGATCCAGTGAGTTCCAGCTGGAGAGGCAGATCCAGTGAGTTCCAGCTGGAGAGGCAGATCCAGTGAGTTCCAGCTGGAGAGGCAGATCCAGTGAGTTCCAGCTGGAGAGGCAGATCCAAGTTGGTCTTCTTTGCTACACCTCTCTACTTCAGCAAAAACAGGAGACTCAGACCAGCAGGACTGTTTGTTACATTCAATAAATCTCAAACAGGAAATTTTAATACCATCTGTTGGATCCTAACTNATTCATGTGTACTTATATGTACATTATACATGTGACTATATATGCACATATGTGTATTCATACCATTATTGTGGCTCTGTATATTTACTATGGCCTTTAAATACTTAAGCGCCAACTCTGGAACAGAATGGGGACAAAGGATAGAAAATCACCTTGGTTCCTGGGAGTGAAGAATTCCAACACAACTACCACTTGCTCATGGCCTTGGTCCTTTCCCAGTTTTCTAGTGGTATCAGCACTCTTTGTGCTACTCTAGTGGTTTCTGGATTGATCTTATCAAACTATATATATATATATATATATATATATATATATATATATATATAGCCTCATACATTACATCCAGACCAATTTCCCCACCAACTCCCTCCTCACATCTCCCCTCTCCTCAGATCAACTCTTCTGTTTCCCTACAAAAAATAGTAGGCCTTCCAGGAATATCATTTACCATGGTCTAACAAGTTATAATAAACTCTCATATCACAGCTGGAAGTGGCAACCCAGTAGGAAGAAAAAAATCTCAATCACAGACAAAAGAGTCAGAAACACGCTCCCACTCCCACTGTGGGAGCCCCACCAGAACAGCAGGCTACACAACCTTAGGCTGAGGAGAAGACCTAGCCCACATACGTAAGAGCTCCCGGATATGGCTTCAGGTTCTGTGAGCTGCAGACATTGGGAACTGGTCTGCCTCAAGACCCAGCTGTACCACTAAAGGACACGTCGTTCTACCACATGCGTAACCATGGTCATTACAGATTTATTCATAATGGCCAGAAGCAGGAAACAACCTAGATGTTCCTCAATTAAAGAATGGAAGGAGGATGGGATAAAGAGATTTTGGAGGGGAAAGCAGGAAAGGGGATAACATCTGAAATGTAAATTAAGAAAATATCTAATTGAAAAAAAGAGAAAGAAATGTAGTACATTTAAACAATGGAGTATTAGTCAGCTGTTAAAAACAATGATATCATGAAATTTGCAGGCAAAGAGACATACAAAAGATCATCCTGAGTGAGGTAAAACAGACCCAAGCAGATAAGCATGGTATGTACTTACTAACAAGTGGACATTAGCTATTAAGTAAAGAACAGTCATGCTGCTACAATCTACAGGTCAAGAGAAGCTAAGTAACAAGGAGGCCTCCAGGGTAGATGCATGAATCTCCCTGGGAAGAGGTAATAGAATAGATTTTGTGGGTGTGGATGATGGCAAGAGGGATTGAGCAGCACAGTGTGTGTCTCTGTGTGTGTGTGTGTGTGTGTGTGTGTGTGTATGTGTGTGTGTGTGTGAGTGAGTGAGTGTGTGTGTGTGTGTGAGTGTATGTGTGAATGTGTGTGAATGTGTGAGTATGCCTGTGTGTGAGTGTGTATGTGTGAGAGTGTGTGTGTGTGTGTGTGTGTGTGTGTGAGAGAGAGAGAGAGAGAGAGAGAGAGAGAGAGAGAGAGCACCAGAGCCAGTCTTGGGGTTGACGACTAGAATTAGGGAGGAAATTGGGGGCAATATGGAAATGTAGTTCAGTGAAAACTCCCTGGAATCCATGAGAGTGACCCAAGTGACGTCTTCTAGTAATGGGAGATACAGATCCTGTTCTCACCATGTTCTATAACCCAGCAAGTCTCCCAGTAGTGTGACTAGGACATCAACCCAGGTAAAAAAAAAAAAAAAAAAAAAAAAAAAAAAAAAAAAAAAAAAAAAAAAAAAAAAAAAAAAAAAAAAAAAAAAAAAAAAAAAAAAAAAAAAAACAAAAACCAGACCTATAATCTTGTCCTTCCTACAAGACATGCTGGAGCAATGGTGGTTCAGAACTTGTGGAAGTACCCAACAAATGACTGGTCCAACTTGTGACCCAAGCCATGAGAGGAAACCCACATCTGACACTGCCTGGATGACCAGGAGTCAGAGGCAGGGCAAGTCAACCCAGAGTCCTAGCTAGAGCCAAACATGACTACTTAACCCAATTTTCATCAGAGGGGAGTCATCCAGCAAGTGATGGGAACATATGTAGAGACCCACAGCCAAACCCTAGGCAAAGCCAGGGGAACCCCACAGGAGATGGGGAGGAAGGACTGTAGGAGCCGGAAAGTTGGAGGACACTACAAGAACACAGCCCGCACAATCAACTGAGCAGGGCTGTTGATTCTAAACCACCTCTGGATCCATCCTCTGGTCTTAACAAAAAGAGAACGGGGAATATTTGTTTTTCTCAAATACCCTTCCAGATGTAACTTGAGAGCCATCAACATGGTGTCTGTGTTGCTATTAGGACAATTTTTTGGTTGTTCTCTGAGAACCCTACACAGATGGTCAAAGTTGTGATTTAATTTCCTCTAAGAGCTTTCCCCTGTATTTCTAATAGACTCAGACTCTGTCTGTATAAGGGCTTGTCTTAAAATTCTTTTTCCCCTCAAAGCCGAGGATCTGGTCTGACTTGAGTTTAGGTGTCTGAAAGGTTGAGGGGAAGACTGAGGCTGCTGAAGGCAAAGAATGGTGCTGTGGCGCTGTCTCCCACTATTGGCACTAAAAAATTATTTTCCCCAAATTTTGCAATTAGTATAATAAATATCACTATCTCCTCAACACCTATAATTTTTATTTCCTTAAAAATAAATAACAGCTGGCTCGACTGTGATCCCAGCACTTAGGAGGCTGATACTGGAGGATTGTTAGTTTGAGGGCATCCTTCACCATCTAATAAATTTCAGGGTAGCCTGGGCTACAAGAGACCCTGTATCAGACAAACAAGTGAACTATGTAAACAATAAATGCAGTAGAATAGTCTTTGGGTACATCCTTAAAGAGACCAGCCGAGACTGGATGAAAGGCTTAGATACATCTTCAGTTGAATAGCCACTCACAAGAGCTCAGTGAGCAAAGGTCATTGAAGTGGAGGTTTGCCGGAGGGTGGGGAGGGTAGGGGGAGGGATGAATGTTAGGAAATGTGCTATTGCCAGTAAAAAAAAAAAAAAAAAAAGCATGTCTATACTTGTGGGGAATTCTCTGAATTTTCATATTTGCTCTGAAAGCGAGAAACATGGTCTTTGTGCAGAGAGCTCAAAGCTGCTATGCTCTTCTTCATACGTTTATAAACATCATAGACTATCTGGACGCTATTTTCCTAAAATTGAGTAGAGAGTGCAGGATTTATCGGATTCAGCATTGTGCTGGATACTCTTAAGAGCCATTGTTTATTAATTATGAGAAATGCTGTGAATCAGTTATTAAATGCAGCTGTAAGTAACTCAACCTGATGCTAACAGACAAGTGAGTTGTATTAAAGAAGAGTGGCATTCATTTGAAGTACTACATTTTAAATTTCTTACTACATTTTACTATTATTGCCAGTACTTGTAGGCAGGTGATAGAAATACCAACCATCTCTCCCGATTCTACATTAAATAGTGTTGATTTAAGCCTCGCTGTCACATACTAACTGTTTCTACTACCAGAGATACAAAGTTTACAGGTTTATGAGCATTTTACTACTATTGAAACTAGGCTAAATCTTACAAAATTTTATTTAGAAATAAAAATAAGGCTATTCTTAGTATATAAAGTATATTTATTAATATGATCAGACCCAGAGGTCAAAAGAAGATATTAGTTCTTATTTCACAAGAAAGATTTTCATGATAAAAATGCATATAGATTATGGTCACATAATTTATGGAAGACACACGAAGGATTTTCCTTACCTCCTAGACAGGATGTTAAGGAGATTAGCAGGAGATGGCTGACCAGCAGTGACATTTTCATCTTTTGTTGAATAGATGGGTCAGTTTCCAAAAGTAATGAAAGCTTTATGGCAGTTGAGTACTATGAAAGACCTGTATGGAGAAAAGATGAGACAATAAGTTAGAAGTGGTGGTGGTGGGGCAAGATACAGAAAGAAATGGAAACAAGAAAACCAGAGACTAGACGGGAGAAAACAAAAAAGAGAAAATCAAAGAGGATGGGGGGCGAGGACGAGAGAGAAGGACAAACGTCCAATAATTAGGGACAGTGGCATTATTAACTACGTTTCAGTTTTCTGATGTCAGCTGATTTTAATATATTTGTAATGAGAAGAGTCATATTCCGTGGCTGGCTGGCCTCCCAGTATGGCCAAGCTGGTCGAGACAAGCCACTCTGATGGCAAATCACTAGGTTTCTTTTCTTCTTTAACACGAAGCACACTATCATCTACTGAAACTCTTAGATTGTCAACATTTAGATAGATTAATTTAATAGATTATAATTACTTGGAACACAGATAAAAGGATCAATTTAAATGCAATCTAATGTGTGAGGCCCTGGGGACCTCTCTGAGGCCACAGGAAAAAGGATGGGATTAGTGAGAGCTTTCAGAAGCATGGAGGGTGGCAGAGCAGGGCATCCTTCTGGCATTTTGTAGAAACCATTTGCCAGAAATGCCTAGTGCTTCTGTCTGTCTGTCTGTCTGTCTGTCTGTCTGTCTGTCTAAACAGTGTCTTGCTGCACAGCTGAGACAAGATTCAATATAACCCTCCCTATTCATTCCTCTTGCCATCTTCTTCTTTTATTTACTCATTACATGTCTTTTTTTTTCTTATTGTACATTACCTCCAGCCATCACTGCCAGCACAGATCAAGATAGGTTTGGTATGATCATAGTTTTTAGAAGGTAAGGCTCCCTCTTTAAAACTAAGAAGAAACTACTTCATAAACTAAGATGCAAAGTCATGTAAGAATCTAGTTAAAATTTCTTGCTTTGGTTAGTTTTCCAAAAGACTGATGGCCACACAGTTACACTGTTAGGCTCTCAGCCTGCAGTTTAGAATAGCCTGGTGGCAGTGAGGAGCACATAACTAATGTTTCATTATCTCTGTGGTGAATTGTCTCTGCCTAAGCAAGAGCTATGAAAAAATCAAAAGCAAGGCAGAATCACTCGTATTAAGACACTCTGGTCAGTGGCAAAACAGACATGCCCATGATGATTCAGTGGAATCATATAAATTGAGATTTGCATGATATTCAACTTGAGATCATGGTAAACACAGCACTGTGGCAAAGAGAGCAAAATGTGAAGATGGGAATTCTGTAGCCGTAGTCTATGATTTAAGTTTCGCTGAATTGATTCCACCATTTCTATTGAACTTTTGGAAAACAACTTATCCTAGAGAATGACAGAGATATCCAGAATAGGAGTTTCAACTTGGGAGGACATAACATGTTTTCAAGTATTTTTAAATAGTGATACGGGATGTTAGACAGGAAGAAAGTCAAGAAAGGAGTATCTGTAGGTGACACCTCGGCACATCGTTGGGGACACATGCATATTTCTCTCAGCTACTCTGTCATATCTAGCCAGATCCTGATCGGTGGCATATGAGATTCTGCTCATGTAGCAATAGATGCCTCCTATGTCAGAATTCCCTCAGAGATATATGGATCCCAGTAAGCTGACAAGTTAATATCTTCTGACACAAATAGCTTTGTGAACGGTTAGTGGGCTCATGACAAGTGTCTTGGTTAATGGCTGAAAATGTCATGTTGAAGGAGACAACAGTCATTTTCTTTATTCAGGCAAGTGGAAAGTCCTCCTTCACCAAGGGTGAGGAGAGACATCTGGCTTTAGAACCTAAAGGGGAACAGCCCAAAGCCAGAAGATGAAAAGAAACACAATCGACTTAAAGACATGATATGGAAATGGGAGGAGGAGTTGGGGAGATGGCTTTGTGGTTAAGACCACTAACTGCTCTTCCAGAGGATATGGGTTCAATTCCCAGCACCCACATAGTGGTTCACAGTTATCTATAACTTCAGTTCCAGGGAACTAGATACCTTCACACAGACATATGTGTAAGCAAGACAGTAATGCACATAAAATAAAAATAAAGGAAAGAAAAATAAAATAAACGGGATGAATAGCTATGATGAGGTATGTCCAAGATTCCCATGGCCTCTTCCCTTATGCTGTTGCCTGAAGACTCTGTTAAGCTGTTCTGTGAATTTTCTCAGACAGCCTAACCTCTCTTTTACTTCATAGTGCAGGCCCCAGCTATGTCATAGTCGATGGACCCATTCTTGGGAAGGCACAACCTATACACCTAGAAAAGCTGTATTGTCTAGAATATTTAATTTAATTTTGCTTTTTTATTAAGCAAGACTGGCAAGTAGAAAACTACTGCAAGCAAATATTTTCACTGTAGTATTTGAAAATAACAAAGAATGATAAATATTTTTCTTTCACGATGAAAGGGGATCAGTTAAATGGCCCGATGAAAAATTATCAGATTTGTTTTATGTAAGTGATGCATGGTATCAATAGTACCAAATATAGACATAAATGAAAATGACTGACACTGACTCCTGTGTCAATCTAAGCTGAGAAATGCAACAAAATGAGTGTTTTGGGCTTCTAGTCTTTCCATAGGGCTTTGCGCCATACTTAGGATGAATTCTTTAGTGAAGAGGAAGGTAGAAAAAAAATGCAAACAGATCACCGTGTCCAAACTTATGTTTCTCTGATATAATCGTTCTCAAAGAATAACCTAACTAAAATATATACAAAGCAAACCATAGAGCACGTGCGGTTCAGCAGCCACAGAAACCGCTGAATTTTAACGCAGCTCTCAGGTACTTCCTGCAAAGTGTTATGATGGGAGAAGAGTAGTAGGGCTTCTAGTTATTCAGATTACAGGGCAAGGGGGGCTGCAGTCGTTTGGTCTTGGTGAGAGCGCAGCAGCACTTAGCCAAGAGAAGAGTAAATTGGCAGACGGAGAGGAGGCAAGTCGCCTTCTGTGAACTCTCTCACCCTTGTGGTCTTTAGTTCTAGTGTGACATGAAGGAGCAGTCCACTTACCCATTAACTCTACAGGTGATCTGGAGAAGTGGGGCACATACAAATTGACTGTGTCCACACAGATCAGGTGTTCTATCACGTTAAATAAAACAAAACCAAACAAATTCTAGGTCTAGGATCTTATTTAGCACTTCCTTCTCAGAGATCAAAGCACCAGACAAGACATTTGAAGGCACAGTCAAATAGGGAGCTGAGGCAGACATTGTCTCTATTTTACCCCAACTATTGTGTAGCTTGCAACACTGGGATGCTGATTCAACCCCTGACCCTCATTTTTTTCCCCTCACATATTAAATATGGAACCAGAAACTTCTGAAAGCATTGCCTGAGACTGTTGGTATAGAGTTACTCTGAAGTATTTGATGTGTAACGATTGGTTTTTATTCTACTAGTGCTTGGTGTCTGGTTAGATAGTAGCAGGATTAGAAAACAGGGCTTAGAGCCCTTGATCATAACCAGCAGCTGGTGAACTAGAAGGCCTGGAACTTATGGGCTCATATTACTGGTCATGGGAATGGGATCTAAGTCAAACCTCTGGCCCTGCGTGGAGAAGTCACATCTTGAACTGCCTGGATACGAGAACAGCCTAGCTCCACACAGGACATAAGGGCGTGGTCTGTGGCTTGCATTAGACATATAGACAACATGAAAAGGAAGGATGGAGAGAGTGGGTGAAGTTCGCAAGTGATCTCTCCTCTGACACAATCAGCAATGCACGCTCGCTTCTCACAGAATGGCTAACCTATCTCTCCTCTGACACAATCAGCAATGCACGCTCGCTTCTCACAGAATGGCTAACCTATCTCTCCTCTGACACAATCAGCAATGCACGCTCGCTTCTCACAGAATGGCTAACCTATCTCTCCTCTGACACAATCAGCAATGCACGCTCGCTTCTCACAGAAAGGCTAACCTCAGTCACAGGTTACCTCACTGCCAATTCAGTTCCTTCCATACATCTCATAAAAGCTACGAAACTAAGACGCGAAAAAGGCTTCCTCTTTGTGAACCCTCTCCTTTTAGGAATTCTCTTTCATTTTTTTTTTCTTTAACAAATCTGTTCGTTCTGTCCAATGCTGTGAGACATTGGACTTGAAAGCTACTGGCTCTCAGGAGGCCATTCTGTTGACTTCCAGAAAGTTGACATCCTAGCTAACCAAGTTAAGCTCCCAACAGCACAGCAAAGACCTTGCCACTCTCAAAGAATCCACATCATTGAGTCTCGAGTGCATAACTCTATACATTTTATTCAAGGAACCCTAAACCTTACGATTACTGAAAAGCAAGAAACTTTCTGAGAGAGGCAAGACAGTGAGTGCTTCCTTCTATAAAAGGTCAAACTGTACCAGAATTGTTAGAATGGATTCTGACAACCTGTGCAAGCTATGCCTGGCCACCCATCCTCGACAGACCAACTAAAGACACCAGTAGTAGTGAAATGTGAGAATGCAGATTCCTTCAATATGGCCACTTTGGGAAACAAAACAAGGAGGTCTAGTGAATCCCTCTCTCAAGTCCATGCATGGTTCTATTCTATGATATTTAAGTTGAATTATATGGTAAGAATTAAACATATCTTGAACTAGATGGTAAGAATTAAACATAGCTAAGTAGTCCTTATCATGTGTGGTATTAACCCATCCTTGTCCAGATTCCAGTGTCTCTTACAAATTGGTCTCAGCCATTTCCTCTCTCAGCTTTAGTCTTCTATGGCAATTGCAATAACTTAGGGCTCATATTCCCAATAGTCTAGCAACTAAAATGAAGAACACCAATGTCTCACTAGAATATCTTTACTCCTGGCAGGAGGCAGATGCTTATATAAGCAAACAGGCCTGCCAAACACTCCAAGGGAAGAAACACTCCCTCAAGAAAATCTGTATTCTGCATGCTTTAGAAAGCTTATAAAGTCTTCCTAAAATGTGTATTCACATCATTGGGTTCTTTTGGTCATGGTCTACTCTCACCCTTGAAAAAGCCCTAGTATCTGGATAAAACAACAACAACAGCAGCAACAATAACAGTAACAGCGACAACAACATCATCAACCTGTCTCTCTTCTCTATAATCTACAGTAAATTCTGTGTCTCATCTGAATTCTTATGACAGAGATCAGGAAGATCTGGTTGCCATGGGGAGTATAGAATAGGATTTCAGTAACAATTGGTCCACCCGGACAGCCACGATGGTACTCATGCACTTGGCATTGCTTGCCTGATTATACATAAATGAAGATCTGGGTGTATACCTGTATTCTAAGCACCTTCACAGACCTACCTAAAATTTAACTTTAGAAAGGATAAGTTCATATCAATAAATAATAAGATATGTCTCTTCTTGAGGTTTGGGGCTTTGTTAGAGATTCCTGTGGCGTGGAAATGTAACCTTGAAGAGGCTTGATGCTTTACACGTATTTAAAGATTTTAGAGACAAAGTGGCTTGAAGTCTGTCTCCTAGCTTGAACATTAGCGCTCATCAGATCAAAAGTTTGCCATTGTTCATGCCTCTCTGTGGTATACCATGCCTTTCTCACTTTGCTTTAAGACGTTGTCGCTTCAACAGCGCTTAATCATCAACTAGGCAGTGTGTAATTTATCCCATTAACTGGGATCTTGCTGGCTGGGTGTAAAAGCATCCTTGACATCTCGTCCAATTGCTTTTACCAGTGATTTACTGTTTTGTATTGCCTGCTCTCCTGTCAGTTTTGACTCTCGGGTTGCATCCCTCAGCAGCACACTGCAGCTAATCTTCTTCTCTTAAGGAAACTGCTCTAAGCATCCCTCTCATGAGGCTGCAACACAGGACTCATCAGAGTTGGCGCTACAGCCTCCACGGGCCTCATCGTGATGGAGAATGAGGCAGGAAGGGAGGAAACCATTATCTCACACAGATTGCCAGGTACAGGGGCAGCCTCATTTCTACCAAGGAACTGAGGGAAGCAGGAAGCAGGATTTGCTTCATTTCCCCAAAGCCATGTTGTGCTGAGCTCCCTGGCCTTCAGGGCATCATGGCTTCTGATACTCCCAGGCGAAGCCTGACACCAGTTGCAGCACTCATTGCTCCATTGGATCTTCATAGCCCCCAGATGTTCCCAGGTATGTTAGGACTCTCTGATCTCAGCCATTAGCAGCACAGCACAGCTGATCTCTTAAGGAAACCGCTCTAAGCATTTCTCTCATGAGGACACACCACAGGACTCATCAGTCAGCTACCCTACCACCTTCGCTTGTTCAAAGAAATTAGGAAACATAAATTGGTACCAAAACCACACCAGTTTTATTTATAGTTTAGCTAATGGAGACGTAGTGGCCACCATAAAATTTATAAAAAGTCAAGACAAAGACTAGAATGTATACAGCGTTACTCGAGAGACAGGCTGATGAGTGTTTTCCTTGGTGGAAGAGTCCTTGGGCTCTAGGTTACCTCCCTGTTCCAGTGTGGAGACAATTTTCCCCTCAACTTTGGTTGGAGGAAAACAGGAATCTAAAAGGTTTCACATGAAGAAAGAGAAAAGAATCCCCACCCACTCTTGGTCCGCCAAGGCTCTTTGTCTTTCCCTCCATCACTTTGATGAGTTTAAAGCTGTAGCCCTTTGTATCTTTTCTTCAGAGGTTATCTCAAGCTCAAGACTTTGGCATTCTTGAATGCCAGGGTCATAAAACCACTGGCAATATTAGGGCTAGGACACATAAGTGTGGCCTGGGATTAGGTTGGTCACTGAGACCTCTAGGTTACATAGCAAAGAAACCAATGGCAGCAAAAGTGATTGTAAACCTGACTGAGGACTTCACGTAAGAGGCGCATGCAACAAACACATGAGAAAGAGAGTAGGTCTAAATAAATAAACTACAGAGTCCCAAATGCC
Organism: Mus minutoides; assembly: GCA_902729485.2. NCBI lineage: Eukaryota > Metazoa > Chordata > Mammalia > Rodentia > Muridae > Mus > Mus minutoides. The sequence continues at coordinate 262,890 of LR750309.1, read as the reverse complement.
CATTGAGTACCCAGCCTCACTCCCCAGCTCTCTGGTCTAGCTCATAACCCAGAAATGCTTTTTATGATGTTGTCGCTGCCACTATTACTATGTACATGTCCCTTATATTCTGGAAATACAGACATCTGAAACCCTATCAGTGCCCTCTGAGTGCACATGGATCTATGTAACACAATAACCAAGTTGTTTACAAGGCATTGGGGTTGTAAGTTCCAAGTTCATACTTTTATTCAAAATGAAGCCTTGTAAACAACTTGGTTCATGCTGAGGCTAATATTTTATGAACTGCAATGATCTTACTGGACATACAAAGCTGGCTAGACTTAGGTTCCATCTAAAAATGTGTAAAACAAGTCCATTAGACCTCTCTTATGATGGCAGAAACCATGCACCTACTCTAGCAAAACTGTTGCACATGATGCCAGAGATCATACAACACCATTCCAAGTTTAAACTTGGAAATTCAGCCGCCCCTCATGAATTAGCACAGAGGGTCTCCATGACTGAACTTCTCAAAGCCGAGTGAACAGCAAGCAGGCAAGCACTGATCCAAATGCTTGTTCATCAGAGTCGTGCAAGAATATCATGCTCACTTACAGAAAACAGATTGTAGTTATACTGAAAATGAGATAGACAGGATCAGCGAAGAAATTGTGTGTGTGTGTTTGTGTGTGTGTGTGTGTGTGTGTGTGTGTGTAAAGTCATGGCAAAACACTAAAAGTACAAAATAAGGAAATGGCCTTGAGAGCCACAAGAGGAAACATCAAGCTATCGATAATGGCGGGCATTTAGAAACTCAGCAGCTGACTTGTCAACAGAAACATCCAAGACAAAAGATTGAAATTATCTAGGTCAAGATTTGAACAACTATAGCTGCCACCCCAGAGTACTATATACTGCAAAACTATCATGCCTGAGGGAGATAGTAAAATGGCCCATGAGGAAAATAGATGAAAGGAATTTATGACCAGAAACTGGACTTACAGGGGATACTGAAGGAATCCTCTGGCTAATATAAATGACAAGCACATTGCAGCAAATACTGGTAAAAAAAAAAAAAAATCCAAGACTCCAGAGTAGGTTAAACAAACTGGGATTAGGAAAAGACAAAACACAGCCAAAACAGAAAATAATAAATATTCAACCTTCAATTTTCAATAATAACAATGAATATTAATGGTCTCAATTCTCTAATCAAAAGACAGACAAGAAGATTATATTACAAATCAGAGTCCATGTATTTGTTCTTTCTGAGAAACAAGCTTTGCATTCAAAACAGACACTACCATGGGATAAAAGAATGGAAGAAAGAATTCTAAAGAAATGAAATTAGGAAGCCGCATCACCAGCCTGGTATATGACGAAAGACTCAAAACAATGCCAATCTGAACCAGCCTGATATATGATGAAAGACGTAAAATAATGCCAATCTGAACCAGCCTGCATATGACGAAAGACGTAAAATAATGCCAATCTGAACCAGCCTGGCATATGACGAAAGACTCAAAACAATGCCAATCTGAACCAGCCTGGCATATGACAAAAGACTCAAAACAATGCCAATCTGAACCAGCCTGGCATATGACGAAAGACTCAAAACAATGCCAATCTGAACCAGCCTGGCATATGACGAAAGACTCAAAACAATG
>LR750309.1:179798-260768 GCA_902729485.2 Mus minutoides | reverse complement strand
ACACACACACACACACACCCGCCACAGAACTTATAGAGCATCCACCTGGTACATTTCTTTTGAAAGTTTAAGAATCTGAGATGCTAAAGAAAAATGGAGATAGCAAAATTAGCAAATCAAACAATACTACTTCTTTATTATGGAAATTCCAAATTCTTTTCTGATTCAATCAGAAAAGGACATGCTAGTTTGTCAATCGGGACTTAACACTTGTGTCTATTTTATGATCTCTTCTTTCTAGTCAACAACAACCAAGAAATGTACTTCACTTCCTTTAAAAAATCACCAGAATCTTGCACTACCTTTGACAGAATTGTTGGGAAAAAACTACTAAACAACATGCACAGCCTGCTTAGTTTCAGTGGGAACTGGGAATGGGTAGCAGGGAGAGAAACCGATAAACCCTTTACTGTCTGGATAAGAGCAACTGCATAGAGTCAGTTGATGAACAAGAATGCTAAATATACTAAACTAATGGGGGAATGCACACACACAGGACACATCTGAGAAAGGACACACACACACACACACACACACACACACACACACAGTGCAATGTGTTAGTAATCTACATACTATCTCATAAAAAGTCACATAATCTGCCTGCATTAATTAGAGACAGCCTGCATCATAAGAGTCATGTAGATTGCCGCCAAATTCATGCCCACTCATCGAGTAGGAGTTTGGGTTCTAATATATCAGATGAAGTCTAATCTCATGGTATAACTCTCTACGAAGATACAGACTGTTTGATATAGATCAAGAGAGAAGAGATTTCTTAAGCAGTCATTCACATACTCCTCATAATTAGGATTCAGTGTATTTCAAAGGATAGTGTAGAAATTATTTATTAATAAGTTAGATCCCCAAGAAACACCCAAGAATAATAAAGAGTTTCTTGGGAATAGCCCAAATACCTGCATTTTAATCAGATATCCAGGGAATATTTAAGCATCTCAGAGTTGCAAATTACTGTAGTTGTCAAGTAAAGTTTGAAATTTCTATTACAGAGAAAAATCTATGGCTAGATCACTGTGACTGTGTGTGTTTTGAGGTCATCCCTTAAGCAAATATGCTGTAAAATTCAAAGCTAGTCATATAGTATGCATGCTAATATAATACATATATTATCTATTATGTAATACACCATTTCTTAGAATTAGTCTGCACTGTGCTTCATGTGGTCTCCATTTCCTGTGAAAAGTGAACATTCCCAGTATCTACATCTAATTGACTCTTCCATTTTGAAATGAAAAGTGCACTTTGAGCCAAAAATGTTGGCACACAGCTTTAATCCTAGCCTCTAGGAGGCAGAGACAGATGGATTTCTGTGAGTGCAAGGCCAACATGATCTACAAAGTGAGTTCCAGGATAGTCAAGACTATATAGAGAGACACTGTCTGAATGAGAGAGATAGATAGACAGACAGAGACAGGCAGAGACAGAGACAAAGGAAGACAGAGAGACAGAGACAGACTGGGGAGAAATGAAGGGAGGGAAGGAGGAGGGAGAGGAAGGAGGACTAGGAAGAAGGAAGAAAAGAACATTTATTTTGATACACTGCTTTGACTAATACCTTAGAAATTCTGTTATATGAGAGTCTCTTGCTAGACTGTAATGATCTGACTAAATGTGCTTTTAAATCCATTTTTGCCTAGGTACACCTCAAACCGATCTGGCATAGCTGGGTTACTACAAAGACCCCCTGTGCTGTGATGCCAGCCCAGTGCATCAAATCTAATAACTCAAAGTGGGATTTAATAAGCCTTGACAGTGGGAACACTCCATGCCAGCAAGGAAGAATGATCCAACTTCTTTCCCCTTTGCTCTCACAGATGCACACACACGAGGACAAACCTGTGAAGAATGACGGCCAGATGAAGAGCTCCCTCAACACTGAGACACTAATGACTTCCTGAGGTATGCTAGTCCCTCTGTATAGCTTGGGTTCTCAGTGGAGACATCCATGTCTGGGAAAAGCTTCCGTCTCTGCTGCCATGCCTCCCCTGAGACTCCATTCTCAGCCTTTCTCTCTTAAGCCTCTGCACGGGCTCTGGATGTCAGCCATTGCTCTGTGTGCCTGTCTCTGTGTCCTGAAGGTGAAATTGCAGTCACTGAATACTTCACTCAAAGGTGCATGCTGCTTCTTAGTGTCTTCTTACTGTACCCCACATTGCACGACTAATGCCATGATCTTATGGCTCTTGGCAGCTCTGGCTGAGGCCATGAAACATGCCACAGATAACACTAACCCCTCCTGAGAACATGGCATGTCCTCCGACAACAATGTTTTGAACAAAAGGGAAGAATCATTGACTCCCTATGAGCTGTTGTAGCTGTATGGAAACTGACAGATGACTGTAAGAAAATTCTATTTTTAATGGAATTTAACTTTGAAAATTTTATAAGCATTTGGGGTTTAATAAGTTTTTTAAAATTATAATTAAACCATTTCTCCCTTCCCACTTTATCTCTCCAGCTCTCCCATGCACCACCCTCCAAATTAATGGCTTCTTTTCTCTTAACAGTAATAGACACACACACACACTTCCAAATTCATACATAAAACCTGTTCAGTTATACTAAGTTGTAGATATTGGTCATAAAATGCATAGGTATTCAAGGAACCTAAAGTAGCAAAGAGCTGTCAGACAAGAAAGAACCCAAGAATCTCACAACTTGGTCTCCAATAAAAAATAAGGTACAAAAGCCACGGAATTTTCACAGAAGTAGATTTTATCTTTTTGTGTGTGTGTGTATCTAATCTCAGGGCTGACCACTTTGTGTTGAATAAGCAAGTAGCAGGCTCTTCCATGGGAAGGTTATTTCACCCACTCTCAGTTTCCCTCCTTTGTCTACAGTTTACTCTTCAGGCTTGAGACTCGAGTGCTTTTACATTTCCATGCTAGGAGGTCCCCTGGTGACATCAATGATCAGGGCTTGTCAAGGCAGCCTTGTTGATAAGGCATCATGGGTGATAGCTATAGTCTCTCTGACATTTCTGGGAGACAGGATCTGAGAGCAAACTCTCTATTCATTTGGCTCTTATAATCTTTCTGCCCCTTTTCCTACAATGATCCCTGAGCCTTAGGAATGGGAGTAGTGTTGTTGGTGTATCAGTTGGTACTAGGTACCTCACGACCTCCTGTTCTCTGTGTTTTGATCAGTTGTGGTTTTCTGTAATGCTCCCTGTTTACTGCAAAGAGAAGTCTCTTGATAAGGTGTGAGAACTATACTCATCTGTGGGTACAGGACAGATATTTAGGACACAGGAACTAGGCTGGTTTAGTGAAGTGTCAGTTGTAGGTTCTCCTCCAGGATCATGTCTTCTCTAGTTCCTAGTAATGAGCTAGGTTTCCAGTACTAGTCATGGTTCCCTATTGCTCAGTAGGTCTTATGTCCACTTAGAGAGCTGCTGTTTTCCGCCAAGGTATGTGTACCACTATTTTACCCTTAGGGTTATGGCACCAGACCAGGAGGGTAGGTAAGCATTTCCTTCTGAGCCACCTAAGATAATACCAATGAACATGCATATAGTTAGCACATAATGTTTCACGATCTGCATTTCTAAAATTTTCCTTAAATAATGTGTAATAAATTATTACATGAAGGTAGGCAGATGTAAAGTTTTAACTGTTCATTTATTCCTTCTGTTTTTTTTTTTAAGAAAGAAAAACAGACATATTGAGTGCTAGTGAGATCGCTCAGTTTGAAAAGTGCACAGGCACTCACATACAAATGTAAATAAATGCAAAAGGAAACTACTTATAAAAAGCTGCAAAAGGATTTGACAGAAGCCTCCTGGTTTAAGAATTTCAGGTACCATTTAATGAAGAATATATGGATACTTAGATAATTAATATAGAAATTACTCCTTTTGTCTAAAATTTTATGGGTCACTGAGAAAGCTTCCTTTTCATCTCTACTATGATGTCACCACAGCATCCTTTAGAGTCATGTGAGATAGTATCTTGAAAGCCAAGTAAATCTCCATTAAGAACAATAATTATATTATAACTTTTGAGGAGAGAAACATGGATATCCTATACTTAATGCTGATAAGTGATGATATGAAAGATTTTTAACAAGAGTCTGGGTACTCTGCATTTTTTGTTGTTTTTCTTTTTCTTTGATTGTTTGTTTTAGCTCTTAAGGAAGGACTCTAGAATGCTCTGGACTCTCCCACAAAAGAAGAAGCTCTCTTCTCTGTAACTCCTCTGTCCACCCAGAGGAAGGACCCTCCAGAGATTAATTTACAGGAAAGATGATAGAAAGAAAACACTGTATCAAGAGATGAGGGAAGTCATGCAGCTTTCCAGTGATATTAACTGGTAGAAACTTTTCCCCTGCATCACCATCCCCAGCATCTCCATCATCAGCACCTTCATCCTCAACATCTTCATCCTCAGCACCTTTATCCCCAGTATCCCATCCCAGCATCTTCATGATTAGTGGGTTCATTTTTCTAACCAACAGCCCATAGGTAACAGTGAAACTCTGCTCTTAGTACAGAGCACCTACTTGAAGACAATGACACACTGAAACTGTACTCTGTGCATCTCAAATTTTCATATGAGAGAATTTACTGAGAAAGATTGAGTATAATTCTTCATTATTGTGGCAATGTACTGACAACATAATGCCCACTTGTCCAACCACTTCACGACAGTGGCATAAATACAGTTACACTGCAAGACCCTACAAAGAGATTTCTTCTCTTCCCAAACAGAAACTAGAATTCTTGCTGCTATTATAAAGATGATAATGTTTTCTCTTCTTCAGTGATTGAGTACTAAGCCATAAAAATGAACCTCATTGTTTTCTAACACTGAGGTCCTACTCTCTATGACATACTTTCACTAATCTAACTCATTCATTTTGGGATTTCTACTCAGTACCTCTCCCTTTCAGAGTTTGTCTGAGAAACCCCAAATGGAAGTCAGATTTCTCTGTTGCATGCTCATTACTTCTGTGAGTCCTCATGATGTTGTTCTTTATGGCTAAGCTTTTTCAATATCTCACTTCAAGTCTTTGGTCCCCAGAAGGTCCGAAATTTCTAGCTGGAAGTGACATGAAGGAATAACTCCTTTTGTTTTTGTAGGATATTTGGTCTGGAGAGATGCAGGGAGGGCTTGAAAAGAGAAATGCCCTCTGCTTGAACTGTCCTCTCCTATAGTAGAGCCAATTAACTGCCTCCATAGCTCGTGATCATTTGTTCACTTTAACCTTTTCATAACAATCCCACCCTTATTTTTCTCTCCATTTCATACTTTAAAACATAGTTGATGAAGACAGTGGTCCCCAGTACAGGGTGCTACTTCCCTCCAATTCCTCCTCCATTAGGAATTCATTCCATAGACAGACAAATGTGAATTTCCTGACATCATGCTGAACATTTTAGGGTATAATCTACATAGAAACTCTCCAGAAGACTTATTGCAATGGAAATTTCTAGCTGGAAAATATATATATTCTAATCCTACTTCATTTGTTAATAAAAATTCGCACAAATTAAAGGTTCCAATATAAAAATTCCGCACTTTAAAATAAAACTAATAATTAAAGCAAATATAATCATGTAAAATCCCTCAACAGATGAAAATGAAGCAGAATATGTTTTTCCTTTTATATAAAAAGTCTGAAACTGGTTGTTGACAAAACTGGAAAAAAAACACCTCACAGCTAAAGATGTAAACAACTATATAATCATGATAGGTGCATGGTTGGGAGGTATGGTTGGAGATTTATATGGAAGAGTAAGGAAAAAACTGTAAATTAAACATACAAATGTGGGGTCTACAGAGATGTTTCAATGAGTAAAGTGCTTTACACTATAAATAAGATGACCTTGGTTTGATCCCCACATATAGCTAGATGCTGGGTACACTGACATGCCTGTAGCACAGGCACATGGAGCAGGCATGTTCTTGAAACTTGACTTAGACTTAGCTAAAACAGTACGCTCTGTGTTAAATGAAATCCTCTGTTTCAAAATGTAATCTAGAGGACTGAAGAAGGTGCCTGGTATAAACATCTGGCCTCTGCATGCATAAGGAAATATATACACCACACTTTTTTGCACACATGTACACATAATAACACAATATACTACATATACCTCTACCACACAAATACACACACCATACACATATACAAAATACAAATTCAAATGTCTCTCTCCATATATATACAAAATTATATAATATATATGCATATATAATTTTGTAGAATTAAAGTTACTAAAACTCAAGGGTTGCTATTGACAGAGTGATTAAATTTCCCTGCATGACTAAAAAGTAGTAACTAATACAACAACTTGAGAAAATAATTTATAATATGCATCAAAGGACTGTAAATGAGTTCAGATATTTTGACACAATAATTCACCACAAAAATCTATTCTAGTGAATTAATTTGTTTTATTTACAGTATAATGAAACAAAGTGACAAAATATTAGGAAGGCATTAAATTACAGATAAAAGTTCTTTGCATTAAAATCAGAAAAATATTTTAGCATAATATATTAGTAAAAGAGATTGCATATTATCTGAGCTCAAATTACAAAATATACAAAAACTGAAAAAAAGAGAAAACAGAAACACCAGGTGAGGCCATGCACACCTGTAACGCCAGCACACAAAGGGTTAAAGTAGGAAGACTTGCAACTGCACTGCCAACATTGGCAATATAGTAAAAACCTGTCACAAAAACAGAGAAAATAGTTGCTACTTGGCAAATATCACTGGATGCCTACAATTTTACATTTTCGTATAATTTTAAAAAGAATTTCTACAAATTTATTATAATGTAAGTTAAACAATTATTTCAAAATGAAGACACTGAAAGGAAATCACAATGAAGGCAGATGCAGAATTAATACATTATTTTTCCACTCTTTTCATTAATTTATTTATCTATTCACTTTACTGCCTGGTCTCAGCCCCCCTCTCTCCTCTCCTCCCAGTCCCATCCTCACAAATTCCGCCACCCATTATTTCCTGTCCTCTAAGGAGAAGGGGAGCCCTCGTTGGGTACCACCCCACCCTGGGACATCAAGTTGCAGCAAGACTAAGTATAACCTTCCCCACTGAGGCCTGACCAGACAGTCTAGGTAGGGGAAGGGGTCCCATGGCAGGCAGCAGAGTCAGAGTCAGACAGCCCTGAAAGACAAACTAGGCTTGGAAAGTGGACACCACAGATGAGTTTTACTAGGTAGGTCTTTGGTTCCTAGCACCCAGCTCATGTGACCCAGAACTACCTGTAACTCAAGTTTCTGGGGAAATCTGATGCCCTCTGACCTCCACAGGCACCTGCACATATGTGGAACACATAAACTCACACAAGCTACTCATCTACTTACACGTAAGGGTAAACAAATGAATAAACCTCTTTAAAAGTCAGGACCTACCACCACCTTTCCTTACTACACTTGGAAGATGTCTCTGCAGGCAATTTAATCTTCAAACTGTTTCCTAGCAACAGAGCTTTAGACACCGTATCTTTCTCCATATCAGTCACTGACATCTGTGAAAATGTCTAAGATCATCCTTTTGATGCTGTGAATAAAGTTTGAATTTGTCTATGGGGCAGCTTTAGGGTAAGGACAGGAATACTGATTCCACAAACACTAGCATTTCCTTATTCTCTTGGAAATACTATGATGCTCATGTTTCGAAGTTTGAGGAGGCACGATCCCATTTTCCATCATAGCTGAATTACTTTAGCAATACTTTTAATTATAAAAAGTTTCAATTAAAAAGCAGAGTGGATACCAATGAGAATATCATTTTTACTTTCTATAGAAATGAAGTGACCACATCTCAAAGAAACACATTCAATGTTTTAAAAACCAGCCTTCTCATTCTATTAACCTTGAGAGAAAATTAAAATCACTTGGGAATCTTTCAAAAGACACATTCTGTGTGGACTGGGACTTAATTAACAGTTCAAGAGGTTATTGTAACAAGTGACCCAATTGAAAAGCACTGTATACTGTGCAATCCAACACTGACGGATAAAGTGCACTTGTAGAATGATTGAAAGGAAGATGCTATTCAACTATACTTTAAATATACCAGCTTATGCAAATGTTCACAATAAACTTCAAACACCAAAACCATAAAGAGAATTTAAAACGAGGAATGAAAATCACAGTGTTAAGGATTTGTTCCTCTAAACTACTTTATTTATACTAAAATAATATCTTGAATTTAAAATATGTTAAAATAAGACTTCGTATACATGACTAATGTTTATTGCCAATGTTGACGGAGACAGGAAACATTGGACAAGGACTTCAAGTTAGGGATCTGGGCAGTCAAAACTAAGCTCCTTGCCCTTGACCACAAGTTGTCTTGGCGAGAAGCCAGAAATGTTCTTGGCTCTATTGATAGCTTGTCCTGGTTGGAGGTCAGGGAGACTAACATTATTTATGAGCTCTGATTCTGTTTCTGGTTTCTTGCTGTTATTTTTCTCAAATAATTTGGCTTATTGTTTTCTTGAATGTTTATGGGCAGTGCTTACTGGAAACTCTACATGACTGGATGCTATATTGGCCCAGGAAGGTGTTCTTGAAACTGCAGTCTAGACACCAGGATGGAGAGGCACATGGGCACTTTATAGATGGGACACCTGTCACATCATACACATATGCATGCTTCAACCCAGTAAAGGCTTATTAGCTCTAGACAAGGGCCCTTGGCAGCAACCCATCCTTGGGACCCCTTCTTCCTTCACATCTCTGCTTTGCTTACTTGTTTGTTTGTTTGTTTAAAGCTCTTTCCTATAATAAAAACTTTCTGAAACTCTTCCCTCCATTGTTAATGAAATTATTTTTCCAATTTCATGAAGGAAAAGAATAGAAATCTGCTGGCCTGAGTGGCTTTGATGGCTGTTGTCTACCTAGGGCCCCAGCCTCCTGATGGACCACATCAGGTGAGGCAGCTTCTGTTGTACTCAGGGCTTCGCTCTGTTACAGTTTGATTGCATCCAGAATGCCTAGAAGGCTACTTTGGGGATGATTTTGTAGAGTGAGTCTCCTAAGAGGTGAGGATCCAACCTGAATGAGGGCAGCACCATGCCAGAGACTAGAAATATGGGTGGAATCAAAGGGGAGAAATGAGAAAGACAGCTACTCAATCATCTCTGTGCTTCTTGTTTGCCCAGATGCGTACTACTCAGATCTATCACATCTTCCTTGCCAGGATGTGCTGAGCTACAGGCCAAGATGGGTCTTTCCTTGCTTAAGTTGTTTTGCTCAGACATTCTGCCTAAGGAATAATGTATGTGACAAACAATGGGTGTATTTGAGATAAGGTAATCAAGGAAAAAGACCCGAAAGAACTAAGGAAAAGTGCTCTTGTAACTCGGTAGTGTTGTCTCTTGCCAATCTGTGATTAAACAGCCTTAAAGTTAAATTTCCTGCCTATATTAGAAACTGAGGCTCCAGAGGTTCCCCAAACTGACATGGCCATGCAGTAACTAAGGCTCTTGCAACTCCATCTGTCATGTAATCAGTACTATGGTTTCCCCCTCTTTTAAGGGCTTTTCAAATAACAGAGGAACAGCCCATAACCTTTGTCCCTCTATCCACTCTAAGTGTAGTCACTCCTCATTGAGGACACTTTTCTTTGTTATAGATGGAGACTATTACAGCAAACAATGAGCAATCAAATGTAGACTTGTGGAGCCCAATCCCCATGGATACAACTATCAAACACTCTCATACCTAAGGCTTACGGAACATTGCGGAAGCAGGGAGAGGAAGATTTTAAGAGCCAGAGGATCACGTGATATGCTGTGAGACTGGGAGCTGCACAAGGATGACACCCACAGGAATGTCAAATTGGATGGGAAAAGTCCACCCATAAGGCCTAAGCACTACCCAAAGCCTGGGAGCATGAGAGGTGTCCTTCCCCATGGACAAGCATGAGAGGTATCCTTCCCCATGGACGAGCATGAGAGGTATCCTTCCCCATGGACAAGCATGAGAGGTATCCTTCCCCATGGACAAGCATGAGAGGTATCCTTCCCCATGGACGAGCATGAGAGGTATCCTTCCCCATGGACAAGCATGAGAGGTATCCTTCCCCATGGACAAGCATGAGAGGTATCCTTACCCATGGACGAGCATGAGAGGTATCCTTCCCCATAGATGAGCATGAGAGATGTCCTTCCCCATAGATGAGCATGAGAGGTATATCCTTCCCATGGAAGAGCATGAGAGGTATCCTTCCCCATGAAAGAGCACACCAACTGGTTGTCCAGTACTAAGCAGTCAACCCTTCAAACATGCATACAAGTTATATTATATGGAGCCAACAGATTAAAATTAGGAATACACATACATACATACACACACACACACACACACACACACACACACACACACACACACACACAGAGAGATATAAATGCAATAACAGTTCATTTAAAAAGAGGCCATGAATTTGCAAGAGAACTTAAGAGAGAGAAAAATGATATATGGGAGGCTTTGGAAGGAGAAGAGGGAAGGAAGAAAGGTTTTAATTAAGTTAAAAAGGAAAAACAAACAAAAGCTAACAAAAATGATTTCAAACAAAGGTTAAAAGAAAAAAAAGTGTAGTCCACCTTGGTTTGGGAGGGTACAAAGGGTCTTAATCCCATGAGCACAGCACCTACTTCATAAATATTCATGAAATCTCTTAAAAATAGTCAACACAGCTCCCTCTCTGCAGTGCCTACCACTTACTCCCAGGCTGACTCTTTGGAGTGTAGTATCATATGGATTGATAAAGTCTTGCCTAGACAGGCAACTTCTTTTTGCAACAGATGGAGACCACTGTAGAAAACAACAACCAACAAAAATTCAAATTTATGGATCCCAGTCCCAGAGGATACATCCAGCAAACACCATCACATCTTAAGCTCAGGGAACTATTGGCTAAATTCCTTCACCTTAGAAGGAAAAAAGAAAAATCTGATGAAAAACAAAAAAACAGAGTCAACTAACCTGGGCTCATAAGGGGCTCACAGAGACGAAACCACCGACCAGCGAGCCTGCATGGGACTGACCTAGGCCCTCTGTGCATATGTTACACTGTGTAGTTTGGTCTTCTTGTGAAACTCCTAACATCAGGAGCAAGGCCTCTGACTCTTCTGTCTGCTTTTGGCATCCTTTTCCCATTCTGGGTTGCCTTGTCCAGGCTTAATATGAGGGGGAACAACTAGTTTTACTGTAACTTGATATTCCATGTTTGGTTGACATCCATGGGAGGCCTGCCCTTTTCTAAAGAGAAGCTGAGGAGGAGTGGATGGGGTGGGAATGGGAATAGAGGAGAGATGGGGGAGGGGAAACTGAAGTCAGGGTATAAAAAATAAAAATTAAAAGTCAGTTCAGCAACTTAATGATATTTGAATTACTTGTTGAAAATGTAGATAGTTCTAGTCATTCTGAAGATCCAACAATGCTTTATGCTCACCACATGAACCCTAAGGTGTAGGCCACAGCTGAAAGAGAGCCAAGTCAGATTATTTCTTTGCAAAGGAATAATTTTTGGTGAGGATAGGAAACCCAGAATCAGAGATTTTGAGATATCTCTCGGTAGAGAGCCATGGGAAGGTAAATCAGAGTTCAAAACTCTCATACCACATTCAGGCTAGGATCGCTTTAGAATAGGTACTGTGTTCCTAGTGATGTGGGTTTCTTCTGTTGTCCATCATTTTCTGAGTCAAAGATAAAAAAAAATCACAAACTTATTACCAAGGTTTATTTTTTACCAATGTCTCTAAATAATTATAATTAGTCAGCAGTACAAAGTATTGCCAAATCTTTGTTGTATATTATTTATACCTGGATCCTCAGAAGTAAAACAGCCTAAAAATGATAGAATGAAGCTATTGCTATATCATCTGTATCCAGATATTTCTGGAATTTTCAGTGATGCATACCCGCACTTTCCACTCAGCTTCTCTTGGGGTTTGCAACACCATCAAAGGAGTCCTAAGATATGTGCATTGTTTTTTGTTGCCATTGATTGTCCTACAAATAGATTATTTTTTGCCTATAGCTCTAGTTGCAAATATATAGGCAGTGATTACGTATATTTTCCCTTTGCTCTCAGTTTGGTGTTATTTCAATGTCTTGCATTACAGCCAAAGGGATCTATCGTTCTATCCCAAATTTGATGACTTTTCCTTTATCACACTATCTATTCTCTGAATATGTGTACGTCCATTTGTTCAGGAAAGAATGCTTGCCACATCTGCTTTAAGCAGACCTATGTCACCAACATCAAAACAAAACAAAAGCAGAAAGCAAAGCAACAACAACAAAAGCGAAGCAAAACAAAGAATCTCACCAAAAGAGAATCGTCCTCTTCTGACTTCTAAGTCAAGGTTCAGAACCATTCTTCAGCTCTTAACGTGGATGGCTGTGGGGTCTGCAGTAGCCTACAGACAAAGGCTATGTGGATCCCCTAGAGGTTCTGTCTCTATGCCTTTCATCTGCCTTCTTTCTCTACTGCATGTTTATTTGTATTTGTTGCTCCATATGTGTGTGTTCCCTAGGCATCCTGTATACCACCCTATATTGCAGCCTTGGAGCAACCAACAGCAAACTTTCCTACAGATATCGTTGCTGTCTTCATTAGAAGCATCACTTTTAAATTAGAGAGATGGGAGAGCCCTCCTCTCCCTAGAGAACACAGCAGGAGTTTTACACCATTAGAATCTGTTAACCTCATTACCGCTCTTTGTGGGTTCTTTAGTTTCTTAGTATAGAAGCTACACTGTGTTTTGATGTTTACTTTCCTGAAAATAAGTAGAGATGTGGCCCTTTGGCTTCTTAGTATCTGTTGGAGTCACCATTGCTACCCTGTTTGACTTAAACAAAAACAGCATCATCAGTCTAGCAAATGGATAGATTACCATTATGCCAGCAGTGGTCATCTTGAAGATGTCATTGACTCTCATATGACAATCATAACAACCAGGACTGCTTATAACACTTTGGTCCGGACATTTTGCTAACACAAACCTAGCACTCAATGACCCTGAAGCCATTTCCACTGAGGCTATGGCAGAAGCACGTCCCTTGGTGGCCTGGCTAATGGGACAGCCAGCAATAGTGCAAACTGGGCAAGACTGTGGTGATTGTAAATATAAACTTACATGACAGGCTTTCTGTGAATGGTACAAACATCACCCCTGGGTTATATAAACAAACCACTTGCTGTTTTCTGTCTCAATTGGTGTTGCAACGTCAAGCCCAATAGAAGGCTTCTCTCCAGTGGTTTCTTCCTGCCTGTTTTTCATGGTGTTGCTTGCATAGATAACAGGAAAAGATTCAGGAAAGAGGAAAGCAACCAGATGTGTGCTAGGAGCTGGGACTATGAAATAGCCACCATACTGAGGCAGAAGCAATAGCTTCAATATCTTGTCTGCAAAAGAAGAGGGAAGGTGGTTGGTCCTCAGGCCCAGATGCAAAGGTGTGTTCATAGTTGCAAAAGAGGCAGATCCACTAGACTAGTGGATTAAGAGCAGCAAGGGGTGGTGATGGTGGTGGTGGCAGTCAACAATAGAGAGAATGGAAGCGTGGGCTTAGAGCAGAGGCTGAAAAGGGTTCTAAAGAGGCAAAGAGGAGAGCTGGGTCACTAAAGAGTTACAGAGAACAGCCAAGCCCATAGGACAAAGGGTCTTAGATAGCATGCTAGGAGCAAAGAACACCTCTATGAAGTGTTCAAGAAACATGATGCCTAGGCCTGCCCATATAGTACCAGTCCTAGTTGAAATGTTAGAGTCCCTCACAAGGCCTTTATGAGGGGTGTGGCTAGGGAGGGGATCCCCTATTGCTGCTCCTACCTTCTTGCTGCCACAGATCCCTACTGTCACATACCTGGAGCTATCAAAGCTTCCCCAAAGCAGTGCTTGAAGAGTATAGCTTTTATACAAGTAGGGAAAAGGATGCTTCCTAGATGATTAGGAGCATACAATGCCACTATACACTAAATTCTCAGTGGATGGCCAACAAAATGTGTTGCCTTCAAACTGAAACTGTGGAATAATGAGAACCTATGCCCTTTTATAAATGGGATTGTATCTTCTTGTTTCTGGGGGATTTTTCTTCTTCCATCTTTTAGCTGGTTTCTCTATCCTTCCTTGCTTCCTCACACCAGCCATACTATTCTGCTGAGTCATCAGTAGCCCTTTCATCCTTCTGTGTGAACCACCTCACCTCTTCCTTGATTTTCTTTCTCTTTAGGAATTCTCCATCATCATACAGTGACAGAGGAGTGCCAGGATGAGGCTATGGCAGTAACACAAAATGCCCCTGTGGGCTCCACCCCAGGCAGTTTCACATGTGGAGTTCTTTTGAAGCAGGGTGTTCATTGTTTTCTCAACATTTTTGATAAAGTTACAGCTTCTATGACACATGTCAGAGTAATGAACTCTTTTGTAGGAGGAAAACAAGAGTATCCTTTGTAGAAAGTAAAAACACAAAATCATGCCGAGACAATGAATGATGATGGACGTTATATAAGGAAATGGGGACATGTGTGATATTTGCTAAATAGCTTAGTATATGTAATTAAAGTCCGCGTGGTGTTTCAAATTCTCACCCTGAGCTCTTACACATGAGCTCAACCCTAGCTACAGCTCAGTCGTTAATCTCTGACTAAATCAAGGCCAGACTGTATGACCTCACTGGCCTCTGCATTCCCTACTCGCTGCACTTTCATTTTTCTAATGTATTAATTTTAGGTGAAATATTAAAAAATTAATCAAAAACATCTCAAAGGATTGAATAGTGTGAGCCAATCTCATTAACAAAACAGAAATCCCGGAAAGCACGTTTGTTTAGAAGGGCCAAGGTAATATTTTCTTTGAAAAGAAACTATGCAATTCTGCTTAAGTTTCTCGCTGAATTTTAAAATAAGTAAAATAAAATAAGAATAAAAATAAATAAACTTCTGACTTGAAGGGTATGATGACTAATCTTGGAGATCAACCTGGTGAGATTCAGAATCAACTAAGAGAACCACTTCTTGTCTTAGTCAGAGTAGATCTATGGAATTATTACCTGGAAAGATTCACTGAGGGAAAAGAGCTGATTCACTCCCATGTGAGAAACAAGAATAGTAGCATTTTCTAGAAGTGGCCCAGGTATAAAGATGTCTGAAAAGTAAAGCTCCTTCTGCCTACCAGATTTTACTCCTTGATGGTGAGGGCATTCACCCTCATCCTGCCACTATCGCTCATGCCCTTCAGAGATACTGAAACTTAACTAATTTCATCTTAAAGACCAGCTACTCCCCAGGAACCCTCCAGATCTTTAGCATCAGATTGGGATAGCTAAGGAGGTATCTGGATTGATGGGCTGAGAAGATAGTGGATTCACAGCCTACCTTGTGTAATGATAACTTTTGCTCAAGTATCCAACTCATACCATATACGCCAGCCTAATGAAATTCTTTTGCAGTATACATTCAATCAGTGATTGTCATCTGCAGAACTCTGACTAGTACTTAAGAAGTACCAGAAATAGTTCTAGAGAAACAGAGTTTTAAAAATGAATTTATTTTGTGGGTTGGTCACAACAGGAGCTGCCTCTCTAACTTAGCTGAGTCTACAGCTATTTAAGACTTTGCTGAGCACATAGAAAACACTGATAAAATGTGGTGTGGGCTTTCAAAAACTGTGTAAGATAGATACATTTGGTAGATCTGATTCACTCCCATGTGAGAAACAAGAGTTTCAATGTCCCTGTATATAATCTCTTCGCACATTGTTTAAAAGAAAGAAATATAATGATGTTGTCTGGTTGCTTCTAGCATCTCTAGGTAAAGTAACAAAGGAAAAAGATGAGCACAGAGATAAAATATCTCAAGTCCAGATGTGCAGAAACAAGTAAAGATTTCTAAGTATACTCATGAAGAGAACCTTCTCTTCAGCAGCCATAAGGCTCAAGTTGCCAAAACCCAAACTCAAACATATAACACAAATGTAAGGCCCAGCCTCAAAGGAGCTTGGGAATTGAAATAAGACACCAATTGGAAAAGGGTATGAGCCTGTAGTTGGGATAGAGGTGTATGGAGAATCCTGATGAACCCAGAGGCTTTAAACTAACATTCTAATGAGTTATTCTGTGTGACTAAGCACTCTCCACATCCTTAGTGATGAGTGTATTTATTCCACACAGCATGGCCCTGTCTGCCAGGGCCACACGGAAGTAATGATTCTCCAACGGCAAGGCGAGTGTCATTACTGTAGTCTAAAGAGTAGGGAAATCAATGTCTACAATGATCTGACTTATGAAGATCTGTTTTATTGGCTACCGTTCAAATTATCTTGAAAAGTGAAGTAGATAAACATACTAAGTTATTGGCTGATCTGTACTAACAAAAATATTCCAGAAAAAGATGAATTAAAAGCTACATTGAATCATAGCCACCAAGTGCCATGACCCCTCAAGAAATGTCTATTATTGAGCCAGGTAATAGACCACAAGCCCTTTAAATGGAAATGAGTTCATTCGCCCTAAAGAAAGGCCTCTATTACAATACTGTAGGTTTTACAATTTATCCTTCTACCTATTATTTTTCAAGGATACTTACAGTTTTCTACTAGGATAACTCCTGTACATTTTAGAAAAAGTAATAGTCAAGATTTCAGGGCTATTTCATTGGGAGTGGTCTGTCATTTCAGACTCTAGTAAAGTTTTCCTTGAATTTTTGTTTGAGTCCATTTTTAAAATATTTTTATTTTATTAATGATACTAATATTCCTTCCAAAGGGGGCCCCAATTTCCCCTGTATAAATTTGTAGAAGAACTCACTATATTAATTTTACTATTCAATAGGTTTCCACTCATGTATTTATAGTATTTAGCAGGGGATTTAATAAGATGTCTTTAAAACTTAAGTTGAATAGCAGTGTCAAATAAAGTCAGGAAAACACTGAAATGAAATCAATGGAGACATTACTATAGAGGACACTGTTGTAAGAATGAGAATCCCTACAGGAAACTACTCTAAGACATGGGCATATTCCCTGTGAATTTGTTTTAATATACAACATAAACACATAGGGGTCCTGTTACTTTACTACCCTTCTCAATCCTCTCCTAATTCTTTAAAGATCTATTCTTACTTTCTTTTCTATAGCATTTTTTGTTGTTGTTTATCCTTATTCATATGTATATGTTGCTATGTCAGTCCTGAGAATCAGAACTCTAATCTGATGTAGCCCTTGTTTGCCACTTAGAGATTGAAGGTAAGTCCTCACTGAGAAATAAGCCTGGTAAAGATGGGCTGACTGGCTTGCTTCGAGCAGATCTCTACATTGGGGTATTCATATAAGATACTTTGGTTCTTATACATATTGTTGTTTCTAATGCAGTTAATTACAATGGACTACACTTGAATAAGGATGATTTCTAACTCCTTTTAACTTAGGAAAGAGGCCCCATATCACCCAATAGAGAGTTTACTAAAACAGTACCAAACTGTGGGTCACAGTGAGAACCAAAAGAACTCAGGATCCTTATCAGAACCTGAGAGACCTGGATAGTTGGAAGCTAGCCCATATCTTGGGGATGTCTTTTATTTTTTTCTTGATTTCCCACTCCTTTTTAATTTCTTACTTTACTATCTTTTAATAAGGATTGATTGCTTCTTCTTTGCTTATTCCCATGAATGTCTGCATCTTTATCATCAATACCATGCAACAATGAACTTGGACATTATTTTCCCAGGCTGCTCTGTGATGGTTTTGAATCTATTAATGTCCTAGGTCTTTGGACACAACTGGGACAAGAAATTCCCCAAACAGTGAAAACAATCAATATATCTTTTATCCAGTGACAAACTGAGATCAATTTTATTAGGAATAAATGATAGTAAGGGAATATGAATGTGCTTGCTATATTTATAGATGTATCCTTCAAGTGATACTGGTATAGTTAAAAACTTGTACCTTAAAACAAAATTCTTAGACAGTTATAGAGACAGTTATAGATATCACAAAAAAACAATAAAGGCTATGGAAGGTATCAAGGTTAAAGCAAATTGTAGAATTAAAAATATTTTTTAAAATTTAAAACAGTAAAAATTTAACATGAATGCATAGAGGAAACAAAGAATAATATCTACATTTTATATGAAAAATTCTAACAATAAAACCAGGGTAGTTTGTATCATGTTTTAAGATATATGTATTTTAATTATAAGCATATTTCAGAAGTTCTAAATTAAAGAGTCTAATATAAGACTATAATTAAACTTTGGAACATGAATTCCATTTATATATCATATCATACCTCCATATTTTAGTACTTTTCATATCCAACTTACCAGAAACAGATATTAACAATAACCTTTTAAATGAATGTATACAAATATTCAGTTTTATATTTTATAGCACTTTTCAGGATGAAATTTTAACAACATAATTTTAGTCATAAATGTATATTTTAATTTCACTTTCTATAGGAGCATAGCTGTGATTATACATTTTTGTTGTGTCACAACATGGGGTACATTCAAGCCTCTACTGACGTCCTGTAACTTTATGGTTGGGGCAACAATCGTTACCTCTCAACATAAAGTCATCCTCATGTTAGAAAGGATCATAAGAGTTACATGCTCAAGGAAAGAAACCTATGACTAGAATCATTGATTTCAGATTGAAATTTGAATTATGCTTTAATATAAAAATTCACAAAGATATTTGTGCTATAAAAAATGGCTCTCTCTTTACAGTGGAATTTCTTTGATGCAACTAAGTATAGTTCCAATGAACAGGACTGTCTTTAGAGTAGACATATAGTACAACCATACATATTTCCAGTGAATTTCACTGATACTTTGGTATAAATCCATTGTTACAACCATACACAGTTGCCATGAACATCATTCACCCTAATGTTGAATGCCTTTCTTAAAACCAGACACAGTTCCAATGAACAGCACAGTCCCTACAGTACAATTCTTTTGTTACAATCACATATAGTTCCAGTGAACTACACTGAGCCTACAGTACAATACAACTGCCATTGTTACAACCACACACATTTCCAATGAACACCACAGGCCCTACACTAAAATGCCTTTATTACAATCACACACAGTGCAATGAAAGGTACCCTCCCTACAGTAGAATGTCTTGGTTACAGACACACAGTTCCAATGAATGCCACTGTCCCTACAGTAGGATATTTTTGTTACTACAACAACACACAGCTCCTTTTTTCCAACAACTTACTAATGTGAAGCCTATCTTTGTTTTATTCTTTTAATAATTCCAGAGAACATGTACATTTTCCTTGAGAAAAATAATTGTATTCAAAGTATATTATTTACATTTACAAGTCAAAATAATTGCCATTCCAATACTTTCACTCAGAGACAAAGTAATTGATGGTTGTTAGAGTTAATTTGTGTTTAGTTTGCAAACCATGACAGCAACATAAAAGGAAAACCTATCACAGAATTTTCAGTATAGCATAATGGCAAGTTCCCTTCTGCACAGCCAGCACACACAGTACACTTCTGTAGATAGACTTACCATCCTGTCATGTTAATTTTTTTCAACAGTTGAATGTTTATTTGAAAGCTCTTGGTTTAAGTCTTACAATCACTTAAGTAACTACATCATTTGGTTTTTATTTTTAATCTTTGAATCAGTCATCAATGTAACACTTTATTCACAATTACCGTAAAGTATTATTTGTCAAATATTTCTATGTATCTTGGATTTATAATTTTTAATGAAGCCTGAAGTTAATAATAAAAATATAGAATAAAAAATCTCTAAATAGTAAATAACTTTTAGCTCTACAACAAAATTAAAGTAGATGCTGTTTTATTGATTTGATAACTTTTTTTTACACCATCTGTTTATTCCAGTTATTTCAGCTAGTGCTTTTTAAAAAAAAAGCCAAAAACAAAACAAACTAACAACAAAAACATACTTGGCCTCTCACCATAAGGAATTTACAATCTGAAGATGTAGTTATCAAAATCCAGCAATGAGAGATGATTACAGGCCTCTATGGTGTGCATGCCAGAGAGAAATACCCAAGGAGCCAAGCCCAGGCTCAGTCAGGGACATTCAAAAGCATCTCAGGAGCAGAAAAAGGCTCCAGGAGGTTGAGGCACAGTGTAAGAGATGTGTCCAAAGAATTGAAGGAGAGAGAGAGATGCTGAGGCAGATCTATTTTTGTTTTGAATATCCCCAGATAGCCCTCTGTGAATTTTATTATTACTGTTCCTTACTGTTACATTAATTCTCAGATATGTAAATACAAATTAACCCAAACCTGTGATTTCATTTCTCAGTAATTCTCTGCTGTCCAGTGCTTCCCACACTTCAGAATATGGCGCACAAAAGTGCCAGGAACAAACTATAATTGTTCTGTAAGTCTATAAGAATATTAATGAGATAATAGCTAGTACTTTTGCTTTTCTATCACAGTTGCTTCTAAGCATTCTACTTTGGGATTGGTTACTGAGAATTTCAGGCATCTGGTCAGTGGTTATTAATCTAGATCATGAGATTTTCAATGCTTTCATGTCTTGCAGGAATTTTGATATTTGAACAGTGGATTGTAAGAGTATCTCTAATACAACTTGAAATTGGGCATGGTGATGCCCCCAGAAGTTCTTTTATTGTTCAGAGTTAGTTTAGCTATCCTGGATATTTGTGTGTGTGTGTGTGTGTGTGTGTGTGTGTGTGTGTGTGTGTGTGTGTGTGTTTCCATATGAATTTTTTTGTTCAATTTCTGTGATAACTTGTTAGATTTTGAAGACAGGGTTGAACTGTAGATTGATTTTGGTAGGATAATTATTTTTACAATATCAATTCTACTGATCCATGAACATGGGTGATCTTTCTATCATCAGATATCTTCTTAAATTTCTTTCTCCATTTTCTTGGTTAGGTTAATCCAATATATCTTTTTCTTAGGCTATTGTTTTATATATATATATATATATATATATATATATATATATATATATATATATATATATATATGTATATAATCTTTACTTGATTTCTTTTTTGCTGTTTGGTCTTTGTATATAGGAAGGCTACTGATTTTTGCTTATTAATTTGTATCCTGCTACTTTGATGCATGTGTTTATTATCTGAAGCTTCCTGGTGGAGTTTTGAGTCTTTTTATGTACACACTCATATAATCCATCCTTCTTCCATTGCTTAGGGATTCCACCTCTTGGGTGGAATGAGGGTCCTGAAATGGAAACCTAAGGGTCCCTTGGAAAGCCAGTTATGTAAGATGGTGTTTTGCTGGATCCGACACAAGAAGTGCTTTCCTGAAGTGGACACAGGTGAAAGGATAGTTTGCTAAAGCAAGCACATGAAAGGACTCCTGAGACGGGAGACCTGATGAAGGATTCTTTGATAATGACACCAGTCTCTTGCCACGCCTTTCGTGCCTTGCTGAGCTCCGTCTGTTGGGACTGGCGAGAAATGCACCAAAAAGCGTCTTCTGGTGGTGTTCTGGAGGCTTCTTGCGGCTTCCTCAAACTCAGGCTGATTGACAGAGTGATGTCAGCTGATACACACTCACATGGAGTTTTGGTAGAACATACTCAGGTGCTGAGGCAAGACCCATGGAGGACATGCGATGTTTGGAGGGAGTATAAGTAAATAGGACTCAATGGACTGTGAAAGGGGCTCGCTTATAGAGCTAGCTTACACAGCTTCTTGGTCTCCTGTCTTCATTGGTCTTCGAGTCCCTGAAAGAGGCACAGAAGAAGCACTTCTCCTGGCATCCTTGATGGTCCTAGTCCCTCCTGCTGACTCACTCTGATTCAGCTGAGGCCTGGCTATTCCTGCTAGGTCATGCCATCACTGCTGACCCGTGAACTAGACTACTGATATATTCATGAAGTGTTTGTGAGTGGATCGAGCTGCTGCCGCTGCTCATCTATGAACTGACCTGCTGATTTCCTGACAACACAGATGGGAGTTGCTCCAAAGAACCTTTCTAAACATGTCTGCTTTCCTGTACTCTTTCTTTTCCACTGCTTCTGGTGGGTGGTGGACTAGAAGGGAGGGTGAAGCATTTAAGGACCATCATTCAAAGTAAGGTTGAGAAAATTTGAAGCCTACATGGTCCCTTTTGTCTTTCCTGCCCACCCTCTCAGCCTTTCCTTCTAGTCTACCTCCATTCCTTTGTGTCAGATGCCCAATTTGCATAAACACTTTCTACCAGGGACCCTTGGGGAGTACACTGTGCTGGAAGAGTATAGGTAATTTTCATGATCTTTCCTGTCCACCTCCCCCCCCCATTCTACTCTCTCCATAATTAATCTTGTATCAGCCTGCTTGCAGGAGCCCCTCCTCCCACCAGATCATCAATCCTTCAGAACTCTACCTCTTGGTGTAGAACCCTGACCCCATAGCTATTTCTTGCTGTTCCTCTCAGCCTTTCCTTCTATCCCATCTACATCCACCAAACTAGAAAAGTATTCACTAACAGGGACCCCACAGCCACTGAACTTGACTTTGAGCCATAGTGGGGAATAAGAAACAAGCAAAGAAGTAAACACCCCACCAACATGTACAAAAATAAAAAAAAATTAAAAAAGGACTAAATATCTACCCCAAGAAATACATGAAACATCATAACTCCAGATGTCTAGATACCAGTGGAGAATCACAACCATAAACAGCAAGAAAATATGTCTTTTCTAGAAGACAGTAACCTTATTACAAAAATCTGAGAAATACAATTTACCTAAGCACAAGACAAGAAATTAAAATTAACAATTATGAATATGTTGAAGCACATTGAAGAGGATGTGAAGAAATGGCTTAATGAAGACCATGAAATCACATAGAAGTAGTGAATGAAATAATGGAAATATTTCAAGGTAATAATATGGAAACTGAATCACTAAAATAAAAAAAAAAAAACCAAACACAAACTGAAATAAAATTCAAAATAAAAACCTAAGAATATCAAACAAAAAAGCCTCAGAGATAAGTCTCAGTAACATCAACAGAGTAAAGGTTAGTAGCTTTCTATCAGCCTTTACTCTGTATGCTTAACCCTAATCCCAGCTACAATTGATCTTGGGAAATAATGGAGTATATAAAACATATAAATTTAAATTTAAAATGGAGTTGGGGGTATGCTCAGCATGATGCAGCTTCCCTGAGGTTTTCTGCCACCATAAGGTGACATAAGATTTATGACCTTAAAACAGATGAATGTTTTTGGTCTCTAACTTTCTGTAAGTACGTTCATAAAATTGTGGCTTATTTGATCTGTTTTTAGTACCCATTACCATGTGAGCACATAAGTGCTCCAGTAACATTTGAAAACACTGATGCAAAAGCACTTCTACATTGCTTTCATTTGCTCTCCCCAGAGCCTGAATTCCTCAAAAGCACGGCTCCTAAAATCAGAATACTAAACCATCAGCCCTTTTCAGCCCTTATACCGATGCATGGGTGATGACTGCAGAATAAACCGTGCACCTTGGCAGGTAAGTTCATAAACATTTCCATCTGCCCAGCAGATAGCTCCATGCCTCCCTACTCTGCTCTATCCTACTATCTAGAGGAATAATTAAAACCCTCTTCTTCCCAAATTCTAGAACTTGTTCCCAATCTAAGTGAAAATGCCCAAATTCCCAACTTAGAGCTATTTTCTTTCTTTCTAATTTCTTTCTACTTTTCTCCCTAATTATTGTCCATTCTTTAATGTTACATGTTTGCAAGATACTTTAGGCCTGATCCTGAAGGTGCAGAAATCCTCTCTAGCGTGTGCGGAAGATACTTTTATGATAGATGCAAGATGCAGTTTTAATCCACCCTTTCCTGATAGCTTTCCTCTCATTTGACAATGGAAACCATATTTCTTTCTCATATATAATTTTAAGAAGAATGACTCAGCGTGAAAATCCCATAGAGGTGCTAAACCCTAAGACAGTTGATGTCGCTACTTCTACTGTTGAGGACATGAATGGGGATCAGTGAAATAGCATCGTCTATGTCAGTTTTCACCCCTTTACATCTAGCATAATTAATAAATAAATTTTCAAGGCGAAGGTGATTTTTCCCATGTAATCAGAAGTTCAAATAAATTTTGCACATGACACTTTACCACTTTTGCTAGTTAATTAAAAAAAAAAAAAAAACAACTCAAAATCAGGATAAACTACAAGCCCTATCTAATTTTGGCAATAAGTAACATGCTTTAAAAGGCAGAAGAATTAATTACAACATCAAAAGTTCCTCTACCACATAAGTAGTACATTGTCCATAAAGTTATACAACTTCCTTTTCTAAGAGTTTTCCCAGAACTTGGAGTGATGTCACATAGTTTCAGTCAGTTGTACATTAATAAAAATTTATTGAAAAACTGTATCATAAGATACATGACTATTGAAACATTAAGTGCTAAGAACAACATAAAGTTAATATATTTGAGAAGAAGACATGACAAAATTCTATGAAATAAAATTAAAAGAGTAAAATTATATAAAATTAGTAAAGTTCCTCAGGAGCTTTCTCCAATTTTTAAATGAATAAAAAGAAGCATCAGACTCATTACTCAGACTGAAACTGATATATTTAAATGAGGCAACAGATTTATTTTAAAAGGTCATAATGTACAATATGTTGAAAACTATATTTTTCTGCAACCACTCTTAATTCTATGATGAATATTTATGTCAGTTCTTAAGTACGTGAGAGGAAGGATAATTTTAGAAAATTCTTTTGGAGGTCGATGCTTCATCTATCTACTTGACTAAGTTCAGTGGTGCTGAGTTGGTTAGTAAAGCTCACTGCTAAATGTGTTGACATTGAGAGGATCACTGAATGGCAGAAGAACTATCCTGAGCATGGCTATCCTGTCACACTGAGTGTGTGACAGAAAAAAAAAAAAGGAGAAAGCTTGAGAGCACACTCACTCTCTTTGCTTCCTGGCCCATTTGATGTGAGTTCCTCTACTGGGCCACAACTGTGCCCTGCCCTTGCAGCTGAGGTATTCTGAAACATATGAAACATGGGGAAAAACAGACAACTCTTTCCCTGGAGTTTGATGGGGTGAATTTGTCACAGTGATGAAAAATGCAAGTCATACAGTGATGTTTGAGGGGGAAAGGCTTATAAGGTAGACATCTTAGCCACTGTCATCTCTCCCCAAGGATGTTAGAAGACATCCTTGCCATTTAAACTAAAAGTGGGCCAAAGAAATGGGAGAGGCAGTGCAGAAAACTGTGAAGGGAGTGATGTTTCATGGTCACTACCTATTTGCTGCCTATATTTCCCAGTAGATTCTCATGCTATGGGAAGAAAAGTGTCTGCATGCATTTGGTAAGCCCTGGACTCCAGCCCAATCCACAGAGTGGGTGTCAGTAAATATGTGTGGAATGAATGAAATGAGGCCTGTTTCACTTCCTGTAGAACCGCTTTCTACACCACAGAATACCTATTCCTTATCTTAGATTCTTTTTATTTTTTTTTACTATTTCTTTTTTTTCTCTTTATTAGATATTTTCTTCATTTACATTTCAAGTGTTATCAAGAAATTTTCCCATACCCTCCCCCATCCCCACTCTGCTCCCCTACCCACCCCCTCCCACATAATGGCCCTGGCGTTCCCCTGTACTGGGGCATATAAAGTCTGCATGACCAAGGGGCCTCTCTTTCCAATGATGGCCAACTAGGCCATCTTCTTCCATATATGCAGCTAGAGACATGAGCGCAGGGGGAACTAGTTAGTTCATGTTATTCTTCCACCTATAGGGTTGAAGACCCCTTCAGCTCCTTGGGTACTTTCTCTATATCCTTCCTTGGGAGTCCTGTGTTCCAACTAATAGCTGACTGTGAGCATCCACTTCCGTGTTTGCCAGGCACTGGTATAGCCTCCCACGAGACAGCTATATCAGGGCCCTTTCAGCATTATCTTGCTGGCATATGCAATAGTGTTTATTTTTGGTGGCTGATCATGGGAAGGATCCCTGGCAGCCGCAGTCACTGGTTGGTCCATCCTTTTGATTCAGCTTCACACATGATCTCTGTAACTCCTTCAATGTGTGCTTTGTTCTTAATTCTAGGAAGGGGTGAAGAGACCACATTTTGAACTTCATTCTTCTTGAGTTTCATGTGTTTAGTAAATTGTATCTTGGGTAGTCTAGGCTTCTAGGCTAGTATCCACATATCAGTGAGTACATGTTATGTGAGTTCTTTTGTGATTGGGTTACCTCACTCAGGATGACGCCCTCCAGATCCATCCATTTGCCTAGGAATTTCATATACTCATTGTTTCTAATAGCTGAGTAGTACTCCATTGTGTAAATGTACCAAATTTTTTGTATCCATTCCTCTGTTGTCTTAGATTCTTAATTGAGACTTTCAGTAACATTTGATATCTTGGCTTTATCAAGGAACTTACCTTCAGTGTCCTATTCAACATATTGGTTTATCCACCAAGAGAGCCATTCTTCAAATCTAAATTTGAATTTTGAAGACTTGCCAGCCACAGTTCTTTGAACATAATCCTTCAGAAGGCTATTTCCAATTTCTCTCACCCTTTAGGATCAATTATTTCTGAAATTTAATATTTGTACACTTTGATTGCTCTGGTCAATTTTGGACTGTCCAGATAGAAAAGATATACAAGTTCAGGTGAAGAAAATTTTAGAATTAATTTTGATCATCATTTTTTATTCATTTTGCACATTATGTAGAAACTAATAACGATAAGATGTTGGAGAACATGACTAACTTGGAGACTAGTGATGTTTATGTTAACACAGTAGAGAAGACATACTCCAACAAATCATTACGGGAAAATAGCCATATTCAGTAAGACATTGAAAATCTAACAGGCCTTGGCTTGAAATTTTAGAAAAGAAAAAAAAGACCTACAAGCAAGAGCACCTTCTGCAGAAAACCAAGTAACTTAAAAATAGATTTATAAGAATATGAAAATTAATAAAAGATTATCAGTGCTTTGGGAATTGTAAAAATAGAAGCAACGAGAGAGCTCTATATAAGGTTTCTCTACAAAAGCAAAGAGGGTTTTTTTTTTTTTTTTCAAAGCAAAGACAAGGATAAAAAAATAATGCATGCAATAAGTTTCGAGGTGCCAGGGGAAATTCTAAAAAGTTTGTGTTGCCTCAGGGTTGTGAGGCACTCTTTGCCCCATATTTAAAAAGATTATAGATCTTGTTAACAAGTGGAGGTCATTTTCATAGAGCTTTAATTGTTAAATCATTAAAATGAGGGAAATGAACACACAAGTGTTTAGGATGAACGCTTAGTAATGGATAATCAGTTATAACGTTCATCTGCTTCTCAGCAGGTATTCCTGCAGCTCTTTATCTCTGGACTGTATATCTATATTTATTCATATACACAAATATCAGTAATAATTTAATAAAAGGAGGTCACAAAATATCAAGATAACATTGGAGGGGTTGGAGAGAGAAGTAGGGAAATGATGTCATCTTTTAATTATCTTTTAATGGAGAAATGTGTCATTTGTAATTGAGAATACTAGAAAGACAGTACATTTAGCTTTTAATATTCTAATAAAAACTTTTAGATAATGAAGAGTATCAATTTGATTTTTAAAATAAAGGCCTGGAAGCTACAGTGCTTTACAGCATGTACTGTAAAGGGTCCAGGATCAAGCAGCCCAAGAAGAGATAAGGTTCTTGGGTCAGTCTTCTGATACTTATGAAGCAGACATCTCTGACTCACTCTCCTCAGGTAGCAAGAGGTTACAAAAGAATACTTCATGGTAGCCAGCTGAGAAACCCGATGAATCATAAGGAAAAAATAAAGTTTTATATATATATCAACATTGGAGATGCAATTTTATCTATGCTAAATGAGCCCATGAGAGGCTAAGTGTGATAGAGAAACAGTTGTCCAAGAAATCTTCCCCTGTGGGTGACTCTCTGCTGACTTTCACCCAGAGAACCTTCTCTTTATGCCCTGTGATGTGAAGCATGCATGTGTGTGTACATGTGTGCACACGGGTATTCAAACATTTTAATCTAAGACTTCCATTCAAATGTCTCTGAAAAAAATCAAGCTGAACAAGAGATAAGAGGAAATTTAAAAGGTGGTGTGAGAAAAGAGTTACCCCAATCCTTACAAAGGTGTGTGGTGATGCTCTGGGACCAGAGGAGCTCCTTGATACTCCTGACATTACAAATATCTCAGCAAGCACCCATGCCCTAGTCAATGCTCAGACATGATTCTTTCAGAAATGCCCATCTCTGGTTGATATCTAAGAAGTTTTCAGGGGCCAGACATAGAGAAATGATTTTCTATTGTGGATTTCTCTTAAGAATTTCCAAACATAACTAATTTAAAGAAGCAAAACTAATTCATTAAATAACATTTTTTTCCAAAGTCAGAAAGTAATTGTGTAAAGAACCTCAACTAAATTAAAGGGTAGACATGGTGGTGCATGCCTTTAATCCCACTCATGAGAGGCAGAGGCAGGAGGATCTCTATGAGTTCAAAGCCAGTCTGGTCTATAGAGTGAGTCCCAGGAGAGCCTGAGCTACATAGTGAGACTCTAAAATTTTTATGTTATTGTGTTTTTAAGTATTTATAATTTTTATGCTACTATTTACTTCAGTACACATGTCAAACAAACAAACAAACAAACAAACAAAACTCATCAGAAATGCAGCAGCATCTCCTTCCCAGTGGAGACTACACTGGTGGATTCTAAGTTGTTTGACTCTGGATTAACCAGAAATATCTTTCCATCACTGCAAGAGTCAGCTATTTCAGTCCAATTGAAAATAAATAAAGGTTTTTACCTAGTGATATTTATATTATTTATATGAGAGGTAGGCATTACAGAAGTAGAAAACACAGCATAAAAATTTTAGAGGGTTTTCTTTCACTTACAAAGTTTAAAATAATTATTGTGCCAAAGAACTTAATTTTATCCCAACAAAATGGTTAAAATATGGCTTAATTAAAAATAACACTATTTGGCATTGATGCTCTCCTGCAAAGGTCTCATCCAAATATATCTAGGCAAATATCAAGCCATGCTTTTTCCTTTACTGAGCATTCTGGCACAGATAATGACTTTTCTCAGGGCATTTGTTAGTTGCTCTGTTTAGCTCTACTCTCAGATACTCTCCGTGTATTGAACACTTTCAATAAATGTTAAGGCTTCTTCTTTTTCTTTTGATAGTCTTTCTATGTGGCCCAAGCAGGTCGAAAATCACTAAGATACTCAGACTGGACTCAAATACAGGACCCTCTTATTTCAGCCTCTGGAATTCCAATCCCAGACTTCGTCACCAAGCACTGTCCCTGGCCATTCAAAGAGAACCAAGTCAGACATAGTTTTTGCTTATCTTGTTATTCATTTACTTCTAATTATTTTGCATCTCACGATTTGTCTTTTAAGTATGAGCAGAAGACAATGCAGATCATGTTTAGTTGCACAGCTACCATTATTATCTATACTCCCTTAACTGTACTCTATTTATGTATAACTATTAAGAGTCTATTGTTTGAGTGAAGAAGACCTTAGGATCTGCATGGTAATACAAAATATTTAGCAGTATTTGACAACATACAGGCAATGCATAAATGCTAGGGAACCAGAAATGGGCAGAGTGATACTGCTCCAATGTAGACTGAAAATATGATGATTAATAATACTGTATTATGTTATTAATCCTTGGGTTATTAAGGATTCTTCAAAGGAAAGGAATTGATTATTCATATATGTGTCAGTGCGTGTGTGTGTGTGTGTTTGTGTGTGTGTGTGTGTGTGTGTGCGTGTGTGTGCACATGTGTATTAGACAGTGATTTATGTTAGAGTGGCTCATACTGTGCTCTGTCTCTCAAAGGAAAAACCAAGACTCTGGTAGGTGTTCCATCCACAAGACTGGATGTCTCTGCTTGTCTTCAGTCTATGTTCAAATCTCAGCAAAGGAATGCACCAACAGCACAGATGAGCTTGCCAGCAAAACTTACAGCAAGCAGGCAAAATAGCCAAAGCTTCCTTTTCTATAGCCTTTTAATGTGCATTGTCACCAAAATATGTGGTCCAGATTTAGGGTTACTCTTCCCACCTCAAATGGTCCAATCAAGAAAATCCCATACAAGCACGCTCAGCTGCTTGGATGATAATTAATTTCAGATGTAGTCAAGTTGACAATCCAGGTTAGCCATTACAATTTCCAACATTCATTAACTAATACATGGACTAGAATTTATCCCTTTTTAAAAACATATCTATACACTACTTTTGTTGAACAGAATTATCTTATTAATTTTTAAGGCCAATGATTTTAAATTAAAATATTTTAATTGATATATCAACAACCCTCATATTTATTCTAGTGACTAGAACTAGACATTTGCATCACTTTATTTTAAGAAAAATAGTATTGCAAAAAAAAATCACTTGTGGTCATGCTATTGGTCTCCACAGATGCTGAAGCCAATGCTTGGGGAACCTGGCATCCATGGTAGACCAGTCACATGTTCAGGTGAACTTAGCTCTAGCTATATTCCAGCCATTTCTCAACTTGTCTTATACAGCACTCAGTCATGTGACACCATATCCTTATAATAATTTATTTCAAAGCTGTTTGAAATCAGGTGTCTATTACTGAAAAACATTCCACTATTACAAAATTCATCATACATTTGATAAGATCATGAGTTGCTAAAAAGTGTACTAAATTGGCAGTTTGAGTTAAACAAATCAAGTCTGAAAATTTCAGGGTAACAGAAATAGTTGATATGAGTTGTTGTTCCACATGTATTTATTGAGCACCTGCTATGTACATAAGGTGCTATGCTAGACAATGGGCATATAAAGACAGAGAAGAAGTGATGTCTTTTATGTTTTCAGTTATAGGTAGACTACTCTGGTTAGTAGACTTCCTTGGATAGCAACGCTTTTAACAAGGGGGTTAGGAAGTTGAAAAGGAGCTCTCCAAAACTTTCCAGAAGATAGAAATTTAAAAAAAATCTTACCATTAATAAAATATTTTAGAGGAACAAATAATTCATTAATATGAATAGGTCAGACATGTCTAATTAATCATGTTCTTTACAAACATATCAGATGTCTTATATAATTGATGTATTTCTACAAACAGCATTGTGTTCCTTATCTATAAGTAGAAATTTCCACACTTGATCAAAGTAGCCTATCTTTATAACTTAGACTTTGTTTATGGCTTACCCATTTTCTAATCATAAACTTGTCTTTCTCCTGACTAAAAGAATACCTTGATAAAAATAAATTTAACTTATCAGTGTTTTTGTTTTTGTTTTTGTTTTTGTTCTTGTTTGGAGGTGGCTGGTTGGTTTAATGAAAGAAAGATAAACCTTTGAGTTCAAAGGATGCAGAATGTCATGGATAGATTCATACATGGTCAGTTGAAGGGGTCTCAAAACTGTCAAAGGAATTTAGAAGAGTTACATGGATCTAGGAGAGAAGCTGTAGTATCTTAGTGCTGCGACCAGAACATGCCATTGCTACTTGCAAGTTGTGTTCATTAAATACATGGCTCTGAAGTGATAATTGTTAATTCATGAACTATAATGAATAAACTCTTTTACCCACCTTTTAATCTTCATATTGAAAAACCTTTCTTGGCTGATTACTAATGGCATTCACAGCAATTGTATAGTCACTATGCTGGAGACTCTATGTCTTTCTGAGAGCTGCAGTTGTCTAGTAAACTTTCTTTGCTTTTCTCCCATTTCAGTTGACTCGTTTTGTCCATGAAAACAGTGAAATACTTCTGTCTACAGAGCAACTAAACAAGGAAGTTCCTAATAAGCACTTTCCAAGCGAGGAATCTAGTGAGGTACTTAATCTCAAAAAGATTCATGGGACATGTGTTGATAGGGTATAGAAGCAGAAAATAGGAGCTTGAGGCCCTTTGTCCCATATCTTTTAGTCAACAAGATGGCTCAGAGATTAAAAGTGTTTTTTGTGTAAGCCAAGTTCAACCCCTGGATCTCATGGTAAAAGGAATGCTCTACTCCTAAGGATTAACTTCTAAACTCTATTGGCACATGGGTGCCTGCATTTACACACCTATGTGTGCTCACAGGCACACACACATATACACACACACATGGACACACATGCATAGGGACATACATGCACATGGATGCACCCACACACATCCACACACACAAGCACACAGGCACACGTAAGTAAAGGACTCACTAAGATAGACAAGACCATTGCATTTCATAATTGTACCTGAGACACTGAAAAACAATGACTCTCTCCCAGGACTCTGAGTGAACTGAATGTTTCTCTGCTCTTATTTGCCCTGGGGGCCTGCCATAGTGTCTGTCTGCAATAATGTCCACCATAGTGTCTACCATCATGTCTGCCATAATGCCTCTGGAGTTTTCCATAAAGTGTTCCTTTACTTCAGAAATTGGCTCCAGTTTTTATATATGAAAGTGTTCATGCTAAATTCATGTATATGGACGATTGGAGTAGCTTTTCAACCCATGAAGGTATTTAAAAGTCAGTTATAATGGGTATATTAAGCCAAGCCTCTTTATGCAGATATTACTGAACATGGCATTTATATATTAATTTATAGTGATAGTTATTAACCAAAGGGAACTTGGTTATGTTCCTTAACTTTCTAAGCGTTTTCACATAAGACTACTTCCTAAGAGTAATGGTGGTTATATTGGTAGTTGAGGCTGAAGGCAGAAACAGGACAAACAACATATTTACTTCCTTAAGGTTATAATGAACACATAGCTATTGTCACTCCTGGTAGACAGAGAGCACAGGACATTTTGTAAGGACAATGCTATATTTCCAATTTCAATTCTCTTATACTCCTCTTTTGAAAGAAATCAAACTTCTCCTCCCTGTGGACCATATATCTCAGCATTGTTTTCCAGCCATGTCCTAACATATTTACATAATAAAAGCTGTCAAAAATCCAGAATTGCAGAAAACACAAAACTAAGGAATAAGATTAACTTTATACCCATGATCATTTTTTAACAGAATAAATTTCCTCCATGGTATGAATCTCTAAGTTTTACAATTAAAATGTTCTGTATATGAAATCTTTGTTCATTTAAAGCATTTTTGAAAGATTATAATAAAAGGCATTTTAAAGGAAAATATTTTCCCAAGCTCAGATACAGGGCAATCTTGTAGTTGTCTTCTTTGATGTTTATCTAGTTGTTCTTGAACTTTGGGGCCCCTGTACGGTTCGATTTCTTTTATTACTGGTCCATTTAGCTCACTCCTGGCTGCCTATCCATCCATGTCTTCACTAGCTGCCCCTGTTCTCCTGTAGCACCTCTTTTTGCCAACTGATCTATCATCCTCCATCTGTTGAATTTGCCATGTTCTTTCTAGCACAACTCCGCCTCCGGCTTTCCTCCCAGCCACCTATCTTGCTGCCCTTCCATCTGCCAGCACGAGGAACATCTTTGCGACCTATTCATAACCAAAATCATGGCAAGTGTTACACATAAGCTTACCAAACACTCATTTCTTAAAGGGCCAGTGCACTCACAATCACAACTTACTATTCAGCCTCTTAAGAATCAAATGCACAGTTAGCATTTGAATTCTTCTACATCTTAAAATTATGAGCCATGTCCAACATTATTCAATGATAGGGTCTTGAACAATAGAATGACTCCACTTCATAAGGACTAATGTTTTAATACTATTCTTTGGAGTCTTACATTCTGTGTGGTCCAGTCTGTTAATTATGCAAGGTTCATTGTCCAGAATTCTGTATACAATGATTAGAGAGAAACTTTTCTTTAATAGTACATTCTCATAATGGTTCAGTCCAATTCAGTTCTGTGAGCTTAGTGTTACAGAAATAAGTTTTAATTAGGATATGTGCTATAGTTACCATAAGATATCAGAGGCATTATGTAAACAATGCTAGCACTGGTAATTTTAGTTTTAATATTTTGATACTTATATTGCATAAAGCATGAATCTTCCCTCAATGTTGACAAACATGACAATTGGAAGCTTGACATCTTGTAATCCAGGGAAGCATGCTGGAGGTTGAGTATAAGAAACATTCAGAGTCTTATACATTGTTGCCTATTCATAATTCAAAATTATTTACCCTTTATCTACTATGATTCTGACACTAGTTAAGGTCAGGTTTATAGGAGGCATACTCTGGATTTATCTTTAAAAGGCATTTTAGCAAATAAAACACTTAAATTAGTGGATGTTTACCACTCTCCTTATGCTAACTTATATTATAGGATGTATTATAAGATGAGGTTTTCACATTTGCTTTTGACAGACTTTATTATATGGGTTTGAAGATGATAGAAGATGTGGAAATGAGATGATACTCATTGGTTATTGAAAAGATAGTTCATGATCCTCACACCAGGAGGATTTACACAGATGCTGATCAGAAGGCAGAGCTAGTAAGTGGTGGTTCTGTGTCTTTCAAGGGACAGAGATCAAGTTAAGAGCTATAGGTAGGCTAGTTTGGTTTCACAGGCTCTGGGACACAGGGACTAGGTATCTTCTCCTTTACTCACTCTCAGTGATGGAAAGGGATTCGTGGTCCACAGTATGGGCCAGGATAACAAGACTGTTATAGCGTGGGCTCTGAGTTGGCGGTGTACACTTGGTAAACGAGGTCAATTTGTTCCCTAGCAAGGTCAAATATTCAGAACACAGAGAATAAATGACCGGTGACCATGAGAAAGAAAATTTGAAAGTTATGTGATATGGATCACAAGATTCTTTGGGTGCAAATGCCTCCAGTGAGACTATCAATGTCTGTGATGCTAAGCATGTTCAGGATCAAGCCATACACATTACTGTGGCAGGGAAGGTCTGGTAGCCTTTGCTATCACCTTTCTGCCCAACTCTACCATCTCTTTCCTCTGTTTCATGACTGACCTCAGAACAGATGCTTAGAACCTTTTCATTGATACTTCTCATGAATATCCTACTACCAGGATCCACTTTAAAACTGGCAATACTTGTGTCTCCAGTTCTTCTATGACTTTTGCCAAATACTTTTGGCTGACAGTATATTCTACTTCCACCCTCAAGTTTTTGTTTATTTGATCCCATTGAACATCAAGTCCATCTTCTCATGCTTATACAGAGCCAGAAACCACATTAGATCCTTAAATATACACTTATCACACTAAGTTGCCCTTGAAAGGAAATGTATTGAGAAATTACAATAAAATGGAGTGAAAAAGAGGGTCAGTTGGTGAAACAGACGCTAAGCTGTTTTTATAAGACTGAACCCCTAGTCAGCTCTTTTTTGTTTGCCTGCTTTTTGTTTTTATGAGACAGGATCTCTCTATGTAGCCTGAAACTCAACAGAGATCCATGTTCTTCTGTGTGGGGATTAATGTCAGATAGCACCAAACACCTCAGTCAAGTTCAAAGAGCATTTCTGGGAACTGGAGAGATGGCATCACTGTTAAGATCCTTTGCCTCTATTCCGCTGGAACCAAGTTCAGTTGCTGGCATGGAATCCGGTGACTCACATTCATCCATAAGTAATACCAGCTCTAGCAGCCAATGCTAGCCTCTGTCTTCTGGGAACACACACCCACTCACACACACACACACACACACACACACACACACACACAGGCACATCATACACACAGTTACACATAAATAAGGTGTAGTAAAAAGTAAATACTTAAAAATAGTATATATGAGAAGCATTTCATATAGTATGTTCAGGGAAAATGTTTCAGACCCTTCTGAAACTACTTCGGACATTTTCCCAATGGGAAACTAAGGACATGGAGTTTCTCCTTGCCAATCTTTGTTACGTTCGTACAGGGAAAGCTCTGTGGCTTTTGCAAGGATTGAGCTCAGGACAGTCCCTGGGATCCCCTAAGGGGTACTTTCTTACTGTGCAAATAAGCAATTATTTAATCAATTTGTATACGTGTTAATGTTTGTGAAAACTGGAACAATATCCCGCTTCAAATATTGATTGCCATTTCTCTTAATCTCCCAAAAGTGATTTGCAACAGCTGAATTACTTTTATATGTGTGTGCTATTTTGCATTATTCTAACCTGCTTTTCATCTGTCCTAATAAAGTTTAGTTGTATAGGTTTGATAAGAACAGGTTGGGAAATGAGAGAGAGAAGAA
Source organism: Mus minutoides (assembly GCA_902729485.2). Classification (NCBI taxonomy): domain Eukaryota; kingdom Metazoa; phylum Chordata; class Mammalia; order Rodentia; family Muridae; genus Mus; species Mus minutoides. Next base: position 224,622 of record LR750309.1, on the reverse strand, counting down.
AACTTGTTATTCCCACAGATACCATGAGAAAAAAATATATATATATATCACTGTTGGTCCAAGATGCATGGAGTCTGATTGTAAGGTAGAAGAGAAAGCACACTCCTCTACTTCAATTTGTTACAAAGTGGGTCCATTTCATACCTATATCATATGTACTCCCTATAGGAAAATTTACGAGTCTATCATTTTGAGATGTTCATGCCACCTGATGTCGCACTCTAAAATATTAACAAAAAAATTTTAAATGCATTATCAAACCTTTCATTAACAAACTACATTCAGAATTCCAAAAGACTAGTGTTTAATAAGCTTGATGCATATAAAATCCTGGTTCTATGGATTTCCCTTTCAAACTTTGTATTTTGTGTTTGGCTACTACATCCATCCCTCAGCTGGATGCAACACACAGTACTGTTGTCATTCTCACCACTCAGGATTTACTACCCATCCTTAGGCAACAGCATCCCTAAGTTTCTATCCCCTCCCTTCTTTTACATCTTCCTTTGGATGATAAGAACCACCTTAGGCTGTAGGCATTTGAGAACTGAATACCTTAGCTCAACCTCAGGAGACTCCGATAGGCAGGTACTTCCCTTCCAACCTGTGTTCCCTGGTGTGACTGGACTAGACTAGTCCTACAGACTGAACATATCAGTAGGTGCAGGCTGTCTGTGACACAGCAGGCTGCTGACAGAAGCTCAGGGATGGGATGGAGGAATGCTGGCAGAAAGGCTGTGCTCTGGGAAAGGATTGGGGAGTGGATAGCCTGGCAGCTTCTCTCTGTTACGGTTTTCTTTGTTTTTCAGGAAAATGAAGCCCATTGTACCAGAAAACAATCTAGTTGGCTTTCTTCACTTTGGTGACTGATAGATGATAACCATATTTTTAAAATTTAGTCTCAACAAATATGCTTCATGCATATAAGTCTTATAACTTAAGAATTATTATATTGCATATATATTGACTAATAATGTAAATGTACTTGGAAAAGCATCCTTAAGGAATTTCATAGTTTAAGCCTTTCAGTGAATACTTATTGATCTAGTTTTATACCCTAAAATTAAGCTTAGGGATTCGTGTGCTGAACATTTAGTTGCACTTATGAACTGCCATGTTGAGCAAGTAGTTTTAATTCACAAAAACCTCTTACAGAGAAGGTCATAGAGTGCTATGTGTTCAGTTTGCTGAGTTTTTGTAAAATTCCTTTGTTTCATATACAGAAAAGTCTACAATTGCCATAAGCTTAATTTTTAAAAATTGTAGGAAAAAATAACTCTAATTTCCAAGTAAATTTTACAGTATTCTATCATAATTCTTGTCATTTTGGAATACAGCATTCTTGGCAGCCAAGGAAGAGCATAGGTAAAAGTCAGAATTCTAGGGGGAGGGGCGGCGGGAGAGATAGGGGGTTAGGATGGGGTGAAGAACTCTGGGAGGAGATACCGGGAGGGAGGGGCAACATTTGGGATGTACATAAATAAAGTAATTAATTTTTAAAAAGTCAAATTGTCTCCTTTTTGACAAGGTCTTCCCTCAAGGACATGCTATTGCAAATCGTTCTCTTTACTTACATCTGCTTTAAAAAAAAAAAAAAGCAAGGCGGATTTTTTAGTATGACTGAATACTGCTGCATTTTCGGGTCTGATCACCTTTGAGAACAATTTGAAATGAGGACATCAAGGTAAGAGTCTGAGCTGAGCCCAAGCCCAGCCACAGCCCTGTTAAAACTTCTCCAGCAGGAGGTGACTTCCACTTACTGATTCAGCTCACTCCCAGGCTGCCCCTCCCCACTCAGCCAGCACCCATCTAAGCAAGGCGCACACATCTAAGTTCCTGCTCGTTCTCGAAAAGCCGTTGCATGAAAAAAATAAATACTTCACATCCATACCGTCTGATATATAAAATAATGTCATCTCTCAGTTTACACAGTAATAAGTGAGACTGGACGGGGAACTCTATACCATCAGCACCGCGTCACCGCTATCCCAACTGGGCACATTCTCCTTTCCAATTACCTAACCTAGAGAAAAAAATCGTGGACTCACCGTGCGCGTTGAATCATCTGCCGATCTTGCTATAATATCTGCTTCAAATTGTCCCTTTGAGTAGACTCAGGGAGAGTTATGACACAATCAGCTTCTCCTCTGCAGCAGAAGGCAAGTTAAAAGGACCTCAAGCTGTGACCTCAGAGGCAGGCACAGCCGCTCCCATCCTTCAGCCAACCTTCTGCAAAGAACAGGTTATAAGACTGCAAAGCTGGATCTCTACATAGCGATACTTTCAAATAAAGCATTCTGGGCTGTGAGCTGTGGATTTACATTCCCAAACCTGGCTGGCTAGCGTCAATGCTGCTTCTGTGCCTGAAAATATTAAGCATTTCACTGCAGTCGCTTAATGCAAGAAACTATCTGAGGCGACTTCACAAACCCTGTCATTCTGTTCAGGGACTAAAGAATGAGCAGGGCATGCATAATTCATGCACTGGAGTCTTCAATGCACTTCCTGTAGCCTGGGCTTTACCCAGTAATGGGCTATTGATCACCTCATCCCTAAGACAATCAGAGAGCCCTGATTGGTTTATTTCCACAAATAAAATTACAACCTAAATCATAGGCAGAAGTCTCCAGCCGGGCTGCAGCCTCTCAGGAAAGACATTCTCAGTGCCGAAATGACATCTGCAAGCTGCAGAATGTCGAAGCTGGACTCTTTGGGGCAGAAACGACAGAATCTGCTATTTTCGTTCATTTGAAAGGGCATACTTAGTGCAGGATCAACCCAGGTATTCCATATTATTGGTATAACACACAGAGCTGCTTCCTTCTCTGTCATTGCAGAGACATCAACAAGAACAAATGAAAATTAAGAAAAAAATTACATAAAAGACACACACGGGGCAGCAAATAGCAGAAGCATTTTACCTGCCTCCTTCAGTCACAGTTCTTAGAAGAATTATTCTAAAACAGTTAGCTTGTCATTTCTGCGATGCGAAAAGGGTTCCTTCTATTCAAAATCACAGCGGATCATGTGGTTATCTCTATTAAATATTCTAGACCATAATTACTTTTTATTCTGGGTGTGTCAGTGATTCTGAGTTTTTCCCCCCTCTGAGCATTTAAGCTTCAAAAAACATATCATTGTTTATAGTAGCTGGAAAAAAACAAACAGCTGTTCAACAAAATGTACATTTAATTATGCCCAGATTCACTAAAAAGAAAGAAACAGGTCCTAGCACTTTAAAAATGCCATGATAGTATTGCAGAAATACTACTGTGGGAGGTCCCTGTGAAAATGTGTGTATCTATAATTAGTACACATCCACAACTCAAAGACCTCTGGACTAAAACTAGTTGTCTGGTATTTCTACACAGGAGACACAAACATGATGCCCCTGAAGTCACTGAGAGCTATGAAGTCACATCTTCCCATGGCCTTTTTAAACACACACACACAGACACACACACAGACTAGTGCACACAAAAACACATGCAACTATGCAACTGATATTCTTTTTTTTTTTTTTTTTTTTGGTTTCTCTGTATAGCCCTGGCTGTCCTGGAACTCACTTTGTAGACCAGGCTGGCCTCAAACTCAGAAATCCACCTGCCTCTGCCTCCCGAGTTCTGAGCTCTGGGATTAAAGGCATGTGCCACCACCCACACCTGGCAAAAACTGATATTCCTATGCTATCACACTTGATTCCCTCATAAATCCAGAGGCAAACATTCTTGCCTTGGGGCTAAAACACTACAATGTGGGAACAACCATTTTCTCACCTAGCACTGCAGAGCAATTTCCTTTTAGAGAAGCATAACTGAGTCTGTCGCCAGTCAGTAACCAACAGTAGATACCAGTGCTTAGAGGCAGTGCAGGTACTGATGGTGACACAGGGGCAGTGGAGAGATAAGTTGAAAAATGGTCCTTTTTCCCTAAGTTAATATGAAGAAGATCTGCACCTGACTGATGGAGACTCTTCTAGAACAGACTGCATGGCAGTGGGGGACACGAACCATCCAATTACTTTGGTGATAATACAGTCTATATTCATGCTATTTTCTTATGCCAAGGGTAGTTCTTATATTTATATTTATATGTTACTACAAATCTAACAAAATTTAACTAAGTTACATGGTAGATCTCTTCTTTTAATGTTTTTCTTTCTCTAATTAATGATCTTTGATGAGAAATATAGGATTGAGGGGACTCATTTTTTTTTAAAAGTCTAATTTAGAGATCTACTAAAAGACACAATTTCTCATAAAAGATCACCTCATTTAAAATAGCAAAAGTTGGGGATAGAAAGAGATGGCTCATGAATTAAGAGCACTGACTGCTCTTCCAGAAAACCTAGGTTCAAATTACAGAACCCACATTACAGCTTGCAACCATTGTTAACTCTAGCTACCGAAAATCCAGCACCTTCTTCTGGCCTCTGCATCATGTAAACACACAGTAAACAGATGCGCACACACGCAAAACACCCCTAACAATAAAATAAAATAAATAAATCATTGTACTTTAATTTAAAGTAGATAGATACATAAAGAAAAAAGAAAAAAAGGATTGTTTTGGGATGTACTGGGTATGAGGACATGAGGGTACTATCATATAGAGAATTTAAATTTGTGATGTAATGTTCAATAACTATAAATGACATGATTCAATAGTGAATGTCTAAGAGTTTTAGTTTGGTCCATCTTTCTAAATAGAGCAAGAAGAAGTCCCATGTCTTTTCCCATAAAAATTATGCATGACATCATCTAAAATGAATTACATATACCAGTTATCTGAAAATGGAGAGAACAAACTCATGTGTGTGTGCGCACACACACACAAGGGACAGGGGCAGGGAGGCAAATATTTGATCTAGAATGAACAAAGAATTAGGAGCCATCAAAAGATAGGACAATGAAAGATAGGACAATGGTGTATAAGATAAACAATGAAGATGGTAAATCCCAAAGAATTCAGAAGGCTTCAATAAGACCTGAATGAAAGTGAGTACAGAGAGGGGACTACAATACTCCCAGGGTAAAACAAAGTTTAAGGCTGTAATAAAGACCCAGTGTCCATCCCTTCTCCTGAAGTCTGGCTATTCCTTGAGTAGGGTGGAAGGGATGACACTTAAGCAAACATTCCAGACATGGTCATTTCAGGTAATTTGATCTCCAATGCCCGTAGAATGCAGAATGAATTCTGAAAAAAACAGCAAAATAAATTTAAAACTCTGGAATAATCCAAGGCACATGTTAGATTGTCAAATCTGTGATATGTATTAAGATGTATAACTAATCCCCTCAACTCCTATAGTTTTGAACAACGAATGGTATTTTTGAATAACCCAGAAATAGTCAAATAATTAATAATAATATAAAATATTGGAGGAAGAATTCATTGTTTTTAAGACAAGGGGCGTGAACTATAAGGAGGAAACTGCATCCTACAATTGAAGACAGTTCTAGTTGTTTTACCAATATCACAGAAAAACTCTTACTCACATCCCTCTAATTATTTTAAAACATATTTGTGTAACACCTACATGCCAGAAAAGTTTTTTCTTCATACTAGAAAACCAAACATGTATATAGCACTGTTTGCACAGTGTGTATATATTAGCTCAGACAGCATGCAAAATTTTGATTTAAAAAAGTTGAATAACTGATGCACATAAAGATTTGATGAAAATTCTAGAACACAGAAACTAAGTCTATGTGCTAAGCACATGCTAGATACATGAAAATTCCTCTTAACTGTATTTCAGTATTTTAGGCATCATGGTGAAAATATTAGCATGGCTATCTATCCTAAGGAGAACACTCAGAAAGGAATCCTTTATGAGGGTGATACTTAAAGAAACTGATTGACATAACAAAATAACATGGGTTATAATAAGACCCTGCAGTGACATTCACACTTCTTAAACATCAGTCATACACAATGAGAGCAAATGTGTGCTTATCATAATTTGGGTGAGAATTAGGTAAGAGCACAGAGCACAGAGCACTTAAAAGGACATTGATGGTCCTGAAAGCTGCCTCCATTGCTTCATCTGTACATTTTTATTAATCTCACAGAGTCACTAGGAAATTTAAATATTGTCATCACCTTATACCACTTAACTTACAGTTTCCGTGTAGCCCTTTTTCTTGCAGGAAAAGGCATTTCTTGTGGACGTGAAAGATAGCAGGTGCCATAGTGAGCTCAAGAAAACCAAGTGTCGATGGTAGGAGATCATGAGACACCATGAACATATTGATTGTATGAGAATGTGGGACACTATAGTTACATCGATGCTATCAGAAGTAGGACATCATGCATATATTGATGCTATAAGACGTGGGACATCATTGATGTATTGCTGGTATAAGAATATAGGACACAGTGGAAATATCAATGATATTAGAATGTGGAACCTTGTGTAAATTAATCCTATGAAAATGTAGGATGGCATGAAAATATCACTGGAATGAGAATATGAGACAGACAACACAGACATATTGATGCCATGAGACTGTGTGACAGTGGACATATGGACACTATGAGTATCTGAGACATTGTGGACATAATGATGATATAAGAATGAATCTTGAGATAAGACAAAACTATAGAAAATCTGATTTATAAAGATATTCTTTGTAAAAGACATAAGTTAAAATCCTGGATAAACAGGACCTTTATATTTTGTTATATGGTGATATTGTGCAGAGAAACAGGTATTTAAAGCTTAAAGAAAAGAACACAATTAAATTTTTGTGGAGAGAAGAATATAGACTACAAGAACCAGATGCAATGGGATACATGTTTAGTTCATTTCTGTTTAGAGTCCACCACAGGTGATGTGGGCATGAGGCATATCTGGAGACATGTGGATGAGGAGAACATGAATGCTTAAACTTCAGAATAAGTAGTTCTCAGCAGGTTATAAGTTAGGAAGAGCTATAGAAGATGTTTTAACTTGTAACTTGTCTTTGTACCCTCATCTCTGGTGCACTCAGAAAGCAAATAAAAATATAAAATAAAAATATATTGGTAGCAGAAAACTATAGGGAACTGGGACTATGCTGTTAGATGTAACCAGAAGGGTTAAACCACAAAGCAAAACTAGATGGCAATGACTTAGACATACACATTTCCCGTGAACAAATTGAGAGTGGGGATAGATCTCATTAGTTAGGTTGGTAAACAATCTGGGCTATTCAACCTGTGGAAATTAGTGAAATATTTCACAGATGAGAATGTACAAGAATAGGGTGGAGGGTGAAGGCCTGAAATGCAGAAAAGCCAGGGCCATAAGACCCCCTGTCAGCATCCTGACAGAATTACAAATGGCTGAGTACACATTGCTGATATGTAGTATAAATATTATGCCAAAATCTGAAACAATACTTCCTTACTAATAGCAATACTATTCTGATCAGAAGAAAAGTATTCATCAATTAAATAGCATTTATTTCCATTTTATCAATTAAAAACTCATGGTCACAGATAAAAATGGTCAATTTACATGGCATAGGATGATACTGGATGTTTCTAGAGACATACACAGGCAAGTAAAAATCATGAAGAAAAGTTAAATTATCATATAAAAATTAAATTCCAAGCCGGGCGTGGTGGCGCATGCCTTTAATCCCAGCACTTGGGAGGCAGAGGCAGGTGGATTTCTGAGTTCCAGGCCAGCCTGGTCTACAGAGTGAGTTCCAGGACAGCCAGGGCTATACAGAGAAACCCTGTCTCAAAAAAAAATTAAATTCCAGATATAGTTACTTTATGAGGAGATTAAAGGATGGTAGGATGCAAGATTGTATTCAGTACTCAGAGGACACCTTTTACAGACAGTTTATAAACCTAAATATTTTCTACAATAATAACTTTTAATAAGTGAGGGTAAGGAAAAGTAAAAAGAACTCTTAAATATTTTTTAAGCTGGAGTCCCTTTCTTATGTTTGTATTTCATTTTTAATGATAATAACCAGGAAGGAGGAAAACATCAAACAACAACAACAACAACAACAACAACATCAAAAACAAACACCATTATTCCAAATCACATTTGCTCTATTAAAGCACCTGCAAACAAAACATAGAAAATAATTTCTTCAGCCACCAAGAAGGGGTTTCAGGCCTATAGAGTTGACTGAGCAATTGAGAGTGCATGTTGCTTTTGCAGAGGCCCCAGGAGAGGTTCCCAGTCCTCAGATGATAGATTAAGACTCTCCTGTGCTTACCTCTAGTTCTAGGGGGTCCAGCATGTTCTTCTGGCCTCCATGAGCACCAGGCATGAGTGCACTACACTTATACACATCCAGAGAAAACATCCATACATATAAAATAAAACCAAATATCTTTTTTATAAATGAAAGACTTTCAGTTCAAGAAATAAGAAAACCAGGTACCATGAGAGGTTCACTAGAAGTCTCAAAACTTTAGCACATTGTTCAGACAACACTAAATAATTCCTACTTCTATTAAAAGTAGCTTTCCCCTAACATTTTAACGTATTCTCAGATATTTGTGTACTCAAATCATAAAAATGATCTAATTGTAATTCATGTAAAACAGGATATTACAACCCCTACTGTTAGTTACAGTATAATTAAAACTACAATCTAAAGTATTTTAAGTTTGTAAAACTATTACAGATAATTACAATAATCCCTATTTAACCACACTTGCTAACTATACTAAAGGAAGCAGCTTTCCCTTTAGGAGGTTCAATGCTCTTAAGTGAATGCATGAGTAACTCCAAGTCAGCAGCTGTCTAAGCCTATGCTACCCACAGAGAGCCACTGAGCAGCCTTGGGCACAAACCAGTCTGCCTTTCTAAACATCAGGGAAATGCTTGGAAATTATACCCTACTAATCTTCTCTGGGAGCAAATTCAAACATTTTCTATTCTGTTGAGTCAAAATAAATGTTTGGTTCTAGACAAATTAGACCTGTGTTGGTAAGTAAGACCTACCTCATTATGTGCCTTCTATTGTAAATATCTGTATATTCTTAATGACTTTGGGATTTCTGTGCTTTTAAAAAGTGTGCCTAAACCATGAATAACTTAGGAATGTCTGGTAGGTAATGATATTAATCAGATGTCATAATAGTAGGCAATGGGTTTCTTTCTCTCTCCATTACAGGACAACAATTAAGAGATCCAGACAGAATAATCGCAAGGTATTCAACTAAGAATCTACAAGAATTACAGCAAAGAACAGAGGACAATATCAAAGGGGGTTGGTATATGGCACAGCTGTGACATCTGGAGGCTCCTACAACGCTGGGACATCCATGTCAGTAATGCCTAAGTACTGCCATGGTTGCCAGTGCTCCCAGTGGCCTCTCTTCATGAGAAATGGCTCTTTGCCGCTGTACTTATCAACAGCCACTGGAGGTTTGAAATTTCTTCATAAAAAAAGATACTCTGGACCTATCCCTAAAAAGGACCCATAGTTGTCCATTACACACCTTGCAATACATCGTGTGCCCCAGAGCCTGGACTTATGGTCTTACAGAGCCACCATGCTCCTTAACCACCTTTATGACTCCATTTCTGTGTCCATGCTTTAAACGCTGGTGGAACTCTGCTGAGCCATTGAGTCTCAAGCCCCGGGTTTATGAATTGTGTTCACAGCTGGTCTTGGAACCCTTGCTCCACTGACATTCAATGAGCCATACTTCAGACATCAACATTACTCCTGATAAACAATTCAATACTGGAGGCTCCAGAGCCACTGTTGCCCATATGAACCTATGCTCTGTACTCCAGCCCACAGGCACTGCAGCCGACACATTTATACCCCACAGTATTAATGCTTCAGTGGCTCTGTGTTTTCCTGCACTCTGAATCCCATTTCCACATGAACTTTATGGGCATACATGTCACACAGTGTTACCAATAGAGGGGACCAGTGCCAAGGAGGCTCACACATACCATAGTGCAACCATATTCTTCTCTTGGATATTATTGCCAGAAGCATGGCCCCTGCATGAGCACTAGAACGTGAATTTCCATGGGAGACAAAAGTGATTAAGAGAACTCTGAAAGACTTGACCAGAAAGATCTCAGCCACCTACACTGCTCTGCTGTGACCTCCAAGTTTTGCCAGTAGATGCCTCCTTTATTTAGCCCAGCGGTGTCCTCAGCTGAAAGCACTCGACTGAGATCATAATGCCAGGTTTGGAGCAAATCAGCTGCTGAGCAACCTCACAGCCATCTGCAAAGGAAAGTATCTCACCACCAATACCACTTGTTTGTTTTGTTTTGTCCAAGTCAAAGTCTCCTATGTAGCCGTGGTTGTCTTGGAACTCACTCTGTAGACCAGGTTGGCTTTGATCTCACAGAGCTCTACCTGCCTCTGCCTCTCTAGTGCTGGAGTTAAAGGTATGTGCCATTACACTTGGCTCCCAAAACAAGTTTGAAAAGTAGAATAAAAGAGTTACTTCTCCATTAAATGTGAAGAGCTCAATATAAGGCAGGGAGGCAGGAGAGAAACCAAGGGCATAATGCCAGCAAAGGGTCGCCATAACTTTCTAGTCACAAACCCCAAGGAGATAGAAAAATGCAGATTGCCTGAAAATAACTTCAAAGAAATTGTGTCAGGGAGACTCAGGTGGCTTCAAGAAGCACACACAGACAAGTGAGATTTTAAAAGGACATAAACAATTCAATAGAAAGAAATTTAATGAAAAACAATTCTGGAGTTGAAGAATACATCTGCTGAAATAAAAATTTAATCAAAAATATGATATTAGACATGATCAAGGAGAAGAAAAATTTTATTTAATTTGAAGCCACTTGTATTTGGAAATACCAGTCAGAGGAGAATAATGTTAAAAGTTATTAACATAAAAGGTATATGGTTTTTATAATATAATCAAGTCACATGTTAGGACTTATAGGAGAAGAGAAAGAAAAAAAATTCAGAAATTGTTAAAAAAAAAAAACTATGACTGAAAGATTCCTGAATATGGAAAAAGGCATGAATATCTAAATATACAATATTTAAAACTCTCCAATATGGTTCAACTCTTGAAAGTCCTGACAAAACAATGTATAATTAAAATGCCAAAAATAAATAATAACTTTGAAAGAAGAAAGCAAATGGGATTTCTTCACCTACCAAATATCCTCCTGAAGATTGTCAATAGATTTCTCAGAAGTAACTTTGCAGGCCAGCAGCTAATGAGCTACTTTACAGAACTGACAAGCACTTCCAGCTGGGATCTCCATATGTAGCAAAAGTGTTCAAAAGAAAGTAGAAGAAATAAAACCATTCCTGTACAAACAAAGTCCAAAGGAACCCTCACTGAGGCTGGTTCCTGGCGCTGAAACTCAAGGGATCTAGTAACATGAAACGGTGTGAAGGGATTAATCTTACAGAAGAGAGGACATAAGTCCAGAACCTTCCATAACACAACAGCATCAGATGAATCATATTCTAGGATACAAGTTAAAAGACAAAAGTACCAAAACCCTGGCAGCTACAATACCTTATGGATGAATATTCAATGTGGAAGATATAATCTGTAACATCAACCATTAAAATAGATGCTGAGGAATAAGAGGTTTTGTATATGGTTAAAACTAAGCAATCTTGGCTTAAAATAGACCATTATAAGATGTGAGCACAAAGTCAAACCTTTATTGCAGAAGCAGGACAATAAAGATCAGAATTTGTCTTTGAGAACTCATCAGATCAGAGAGAGATCATGCAAGGAAGAAGTGATTCAATGGAGTAATGAGAAAATAATAGCGATGTTAGGCAATCTATGGCAAAATATTAAGTTCTGTTAACCAAAAGGATAAAGAGTAGCTGAATGATTATAAAGAATGTGAACACATAGATGAGCAGAAGACAAGGGAAAAGGTTCTGCTAAGTCAAAATAGAGCAAAGAGAGCTATATATAAATCAGATAAAACTGTCTTTAAGTAGAAAACTATGAAAAGAAGATTTGACCATAAACATATAGAGTTAAAAGCAAGAGATTTTAATATACTACTTACTAGATTTTAGTAATAAATAGATAAATTTGACCTAAAACTGGTAAGAGAACTGTAGACTTAAATATAACACAATCCTCTGGCAAACATTGCTCAACATGATTACATTATTATTCTAGCATATAAGAATATGCTGTGGGCTTATAAGAAGACGTACATATTTATACAAACACTGTGAAGGTTTTATTAAGTTTATTCAGCTCACATCAGTGTATACAAAAATCCTCACCCTCTGCCCCAGTCCCAAAGGCTATAAGCAACACAGTTAATACTGATTTTTAATATAAAAAATATTTAAAACCAATTTAGAATGCAAAATCTTCTCTCAAAATACAGCAATTTCAAACAATGTTTAGGCAAAGTTTTTCACACACTTCCTTTTCTTGTAGACTGAAGATATTTAATAAAGCAATTTTGTTTAAGCAGCTTTTGATATATAAGTTTTGCAGCATTTTTTGTTCTCTGCCCAAACCTACATCCTGTGGCAGGATATTAATGTATCAGGAAGTCTTTTTGTAAACATATTTGGCCTTATGAAGCTATTGGACAGGAAATCAACTTTGCTTTTTTATGGGGAGAGTTATATTGATTCTCTCAACAGTAATTTCCTAAAGAAAGATTTTTATCACAGGTGCTTGTTACATAGAATTAAAAGGACAGCCTTTAAAGTATCTTGGAAAATAAAACCTAATAACTTAGTTCTACAGAGCAGGCGATGGGCTCTCTTGATAAAGCGATGCACTGCTGAAATACATATTTCTATTAAGTATAGGCAGTTGGTGTCAAGTAGGGAAGAAAAATCCTAATTTCTGAGGCTAGCATATGGATCAGATGGTTACCTACGCATGGAAATGTCACATGCAATGCTGTTGCTCAAGGACACCATTAAGTGGTCTACTAATGAATGACTAAGTCTGAGTGATAACCCAAAGGAAATGTACAAAAGGAACCAACTTAGGACATGCAGGCAAAACAAAACAAAACAAAAACAAACAAACAAACAAACCGTCTGGACTCCATTGGTGAGACTTTGAAGTGGAGCTTCCTCTTCCCCGGGCTGGAGACCCTCAAGTGGACTGTGGATTTGGTCTATGAGTCAAAACTCAAGGTGATGGAGGACTGGTCTAACATTGTGAAAATCCTAGGATCAATCTCCATTTGGGACACAGGTGGAAGGAAGGAAGGAAGGAAGGAAGGAAGGAAGGAAGGAAGGAAGGAAGGAAGGAAACTAACTTAGACGGGTGCTAGAATGTAATGTATCTCCCTCTTACTCCAAAAATTAGAACAAGTACTAAACTTAGGGCAAGAACTGTAAACTTTCTTCTAGAAAGCTGACCCATCCCTGAACATACAGGAATATTCAGTTGATGTGTATGCAAATAAAAGGCTGCACTTTTACTACGTTGACACCTCTAGGTAACAATCAGGAAACTGTTAAAGACTGGGCAGGTAAATGTCAATGATAGCTAATCACCAAGGTCCCCTTATTTTGTCAAATTCATAGAAATACATTTTAAACCACCCATTATGTTTCCTCCTTCATAATAATGTTAAGACATTGAAAATGCTGTTAAATGGCCTTATATGCTCTTCATAGGCTTATAGATGTGGCCTTATTGGAGTAGGTACGGAGGAAGTGTATCACTGGGAGAAGGCTTTGAGGTATCAGATTTTCAAGTCAGGCCCAGTGTCTCACTCATTCTTTTCCTCTGTTTGCCTATCCAGATATAGAACTCTCAGATACGTCTGCCTACATTCTTCCATGCCTGCTGCCATGATGACAATGGACTAAACCTCTAAACTCTAAACCAGTCCTAACTAAATGTTTTCCTTTGTAAGAGTTGCCATGGTCATGGTGTCTCTTTACAGCAATGGAAACTCTAACTAAGACAGCACATGATATTGTTAATCATTCTCAAATGCATATTTTCCTATGGTTGAAAAGAATTATTATACGGTAACAACCTAAAAATACTTAACAGCAATTTAAATTGGCAGTATGGTTTAAAAGAGCCAGGCAAAGAATGTAGTTTATAGAATCCTCTTGAAGGAATATAGCAGAATGGTACAGAGAGTCTGACAGTTTGTGACCAGGATCTTAGAAGGCCACCTCAACCAATGTCTTCCCAACCTCTGTCTACAGTGTAGTCTTTTTAAAAAAAAAAATTATTTATTTCATGTATGTGGGTATACTGCCACTGTCTTCAGACACACCAGAAGATAACATCATATGCCCTTTAGTGATGGTTGTGAGCCACTATGTGGTTGCTGGGAATTGAACTCAGTACCTCTGAAAGAGCAATCAGTGCTCTTAACTGCTGAGGCATCTCTCCAGTCCTACAGTAAAGTCTTCCATGGTACCTCCAGAGTCCTTGACTAGTAAGTAAGTGCTGGCCATTAGCACAGGAGGAAGCTCGACTATCGGAACAGTATACTAAGAGATTTTGGACAAGGTTAAGACCAGTTTCAGGCTTCCTTAAACTAGCCTCTTGGAAAAGTATATTAGAGCTCTGTGGAAGAGCAAGATCCAGATGGATACTCAAGATTTCAAAAGCTGCTTTTCCAATAAGAAGAAGGATGGAAAGATGAAGGACCCGGCAGTCATAAAGGAGCCCTTTCAAATATCAGTTGATTCCTTTGTTCTTACAAGTGTGTGTTAGAAGTTTGTGATGGAGAGAAAGGAGACCTACCCATGAAAGAAAACATGTGCTTTCCACTCCAACTTTTTTCTATTTCTAGTCCCTGTCCAAGGTGAGTACCATTTTCCATCTTCACACAAGGAGCAAAAGATTCCTTTGAGGGAATAGTAACTATTCTATATGCTTTTTGTGCTTGGTCTCATAAAGATCTTTTACATAAATATAAATGAGGCTACAAAACCTTACTGTTTCAGCCTTCATTTAAGACACAGAAAGATGCAAAGATGTCACCTCTGCATAGCCATGAAAACAGAACTAAGATGGATGATGAAGTCTTGATTGCCTCAAATTTGCTAGGGAGCAAGTCAACAAAGTAACTTGAAAATAAAAAAGGACCAGTAGCTTCAGGGACATGTCAGAGGTATAAACCCATACTGCGCCAGCAGACAAGGTGCCAGCCATACCTTGTCACATACACCTCAAAGCAGCAAGCTAACATTTTAAAGAGCTGCTGAGGCTCACTCAGGCTGGCCTGTGAGTGGGACATATGTAGAAGGCCTGATAGAAAGGCCTTGACTTTTACCATGCTTAAACCTCAGGGACATTCTACAGTGGTTGGGGCTGAGTAGGTCAGGGAGACATTACTTTTCCTACAGTTGGGAAGGACAGCTTTGGAAAGCATGGAAGGGTACTCAGGAAACAGTGCACCTGAAGAGACCTTCATCTCACAAAATAAACTCTTCATGCCACTGAGGAGGAACACAGAACACGGGGAGAGGGACGCATTACATTAGGAGGGGTGGAGGGAGGTAAATCTAACCAACCAAACAAGAAAACCTGAGGGAAGGCTCAGCTGTTTCTCCAGCACTATCAAACACAAACAGACATCTTCCGTGGCCCTGAGGAGGGGCAGGAAACTCTCCCTTGGCAACGAACGCTCCGCTAAGTAGCAAACATGAAGCATGTTTGCTGTGGTAATGCAATGAAAAAAATGAAACTAAATATGAAAGGTAATTTTGACCATAAGAAGCCAAAAGAGGCCAGTGGTGTGGGCTGTTGTATGTTTGTCAACTAGACACATAAGACAGAATCATCTGAAAAAAGGGAAATATCAATTGATAAAATGCCATTTTCTCAATTAATGATTGGTGTGGAAGGTTCCAGCCTACTGGTCATCCTGTCCCTGGGGTGCATAAGACAGCATATTTCACAAGACACGAAGAATGAGCCAGTAAGCAGTGATCCTCTGTGGTCTCTGCCTCATTTCCTTCTTCCAGGTTCCTGCCTTAAATTCCTGCCAGGATGTTTTATGATGGACTATAGCTGTAAGCCAAAACAAATACCTTCCTCCCCAAGTTGCTTTTGGTCATGGTGTTTTATGAAAGCAATAGAAAGTAAACAAGGACAGAGATTGGTGGGATATTGCTGTGACAGATCTGACCATGCTGTTTTGGATAGGATTATGGAGGGAGTGTTGCTCTTTGGACAAGAGAAGCTGTTGAGTGTTTAGAGCTTAATGTGATATGCTATGGAAGAAAATATTGAGAGCCATATAGACAACAGAGGCCTGGCTTGTGAAGCTTTGAAGGAAGTTTAAGAGATCCTCAAAGTCTGTTCTTGTAATTAAGTTGAGAATAAATCATTTTGGGTTGTGATTAACAGGAGACCAGTACTACTAAAGGATGGGTTTACTGGGACCTTCCACGCTGGTTACGTGGGGATGAGTCTTTCAGCTATGATTAACAAGATTAGCAACATTGAGGTACAATCTTCTGGGAGTGTTACCTTGGGGCTGGCACACAGAACTTGTGGTCCAGGGGGAGCCCAAAGTGGCATCTCACACTAGCAAGCCAAACATGGCAAAGTGTAATTAAAAACCCATGTATAGGGTTTTGAATCCATGATGGAGGGGCAGAAAGCAGCTGAGGCTGGGCATTATGAGAGCTCAGAAGATGCCTTTGGTGAAGGTATAGCATCAATCACAGTGGAAACCCTTGGGAAAAAAAGGGGTCATGGAGAGAGCCTGAGACTTGGCACCATATGGTAGGATTCTGAATCCATAAAAAGAGGCCAAGAAGCCACTGGTGAAGGAGAAGCCTGTAGAGTTCCCAGCATTGAATATGCCAGGACTTTGGGAAAATCAACAAGGATAGTAATGGTATCAACTACTGAGTAGAGGTGGCTTGGGCCTAAGAGATGAGCTATGTGTGCTATGAATAGCAAAGCTGAAGAGACAGTGCTGCAGAAGCCCTTTGAGAGTCCAGAAGATTAGCAGTGGGTCTCAGATGGGGACCCGGAGCTACAGTATTTAATTTACACTGTTGGGGTTTGCTTTTGCCTTGGACTGTACACTAGTTCTTCCCTCTTGGAATGAGAAAATACTTATTTTGGATTTTATAGGGGCCCACAGGAGACTTTGAACTTTTAAAGAGATACCGAATTTTCAAGAAAGACTAACTTCTAATTGTTGACATTTCGAGAGATTATGGAACTTTTAAAAGTAGGCCTATGTTTTCATATTGTGATATTAACATGAAATTTTTGTGCTCATACAAAAAAGAAATGGTCCTGGCTTAATGATGATATATTTGTGCGTCAAGATGACCAGGGGACAACTGTGTTAGCTTTCTTTGCTCTGTTTTCATCTGGGACAAAGAAACTTCAACTTATACTACACTATAAGAGTGGTCTGGAGGCAAGTTTGTGTAGCATTTTCTTGATTAACAATGAACGTGATTGTGAGAACCATGAGTAGTTCCACCAGCAGGCAGGTGGTCCTTGATTGTTTAAGAGAGCGGAATGAGCAAACCACGGGGAGCATGTTAGTAATCAGTGCTCCTCCACGGCCTCTGCTTCAGTTCCTGCCTTCGTACCTTGAGTTCCTGCCCTGACTTCCTTTCATGATGGGCTGCAGCCATAAGCTGAGGTATGCACTTCCCTTACCAAGTTGCTTTTGTTCATAATGTTTTATCATAGCATTAGAAAGCAAATCAAGGCAGAAGCCAAAGGCACTTCTGAGATGGGGGTGACAGGACTTGGTATTCTGATTCTATGTAGGGGACCCAGAGGACATTCTTTAAAATATCTCATTTCTAACCTTAAGAAAATCCAGAAGGTAGGAAATCCAGTTGTGGAGGATGGCAATCTGCACAGGACTACGTCAT
This sequence comes from Mus minutoides, assembly GCA_902729485.2. Classification (NCBI taxonomy): domain Eukaryota; kingdom Metazoa; phylum Chordata; class Mammalia; order Rodentia; family Muridae; genus Mus; species Mus minutoides. The sequence goes on along the minus strand of LR750309.1, from coordinate 206,824 downwards.
CCTTCCTCACACTGTAATCTATCTACCCCTAACCCTGTGAGACCTGTGCATTGGAATCTGGAGCCAGCCGACCCCTCATCGCTGCTTTGCTTCCCAGGCCTCTCACTTCTGATCTTCTTCTGTTTGACCCACTTTATGTCTCTTCTAGATTTTGCTTTCTGAAGACTCCTCCCCATTTCTTGTTCCTCTTACTCCTCCCTGACTTCCTTCTTTCCTTCTCTCCCTCCCCTCTGTACCATTCTTCTAACTAACCTCTTTGACTTCCCTTCCCTTGACTTCTCACTCTATCTTCTCCCCCTGGTTCTACCTTCTACTATAATAAGATCATGTCAATTAACATATTTGATGATGCATGTGAAAATATTATGTATAATATGGGAAATATTGTGTTAATGATTGATTAAATATATCTCTAGCCAAGTATTCTTTCTGAACTCCACAGCTATCAGACCACTTACATTCTTGACATTTATTCTTGGGTGCCTAATGAGTGTCTCTAAAGCAAGAAATTTCTGACTTGCCTTTCTTTATCTCCTGCCCTTCCTATGCTAAGACATAGTACAACTATCTACTCATTGGAAAATCCTGAGATGCCATCTTTTATACCAAAAGATACATTAAAAAATTACACACATGCTAGTAAGATCAAACTGCTACCAGCTAGGAAGTCTCTTCTACACTACAGATATATTGGTTTTATATTTTCTCTTGATTACTTCATAAGCTTATACCATTATAAGGTAATTCTCAATTCTTCAAACCTGCTTGTCCCGTAATGCCTCTCATCATAATGAATGGTCCCCTCCCACTGTATCTGATGTGTTGTGAACCTTATGCTGATAGCCAACATTTTTACTCCCTAATTATATTCTGAATCCATCTACTGATTCCCATCTTTGTTGTCAATAACTGAGATAAAGCCATCATTATCTCTTGCTTACACCATTGAAGCAGACTAATGGAAGTTTCCATATTCACTCTGCTGTCCATACTGGAAAACAGTTTTTAAAAGTGTAGATGTTATCTCATTACTTACTGATAGAAAATATCCAGTGTTTTTCCACTCTAATAAATATTTTAAGTCTTCAATAGGGCATACTCTCCCTATTGGCCCCTAGCCAACTCCCCAACCTCATCTTAGTCTCTTTTTGTCTGATACTATTATATTTTGACCATATTGGGAAGATTCCTAATTTTAAAAATCATGTACCCTTTGCCAGGAAAGTATTCATCAAATACCTTCTTGGCAGGCAGCTTTATCTTTTAGGCTGTGTTTTCTTTACTGACATCCTTAAAATTAGAATGTCCCCCTCCTGTAGGTCACCAAAGATGAGCTTTGAAATGACATACTTGTGCAATCATAGTTATTTACTAACTGTTCCACTAGAATATAATTTCTACTACAAGGAAAACCATATTTGCCTTTTTTGCCTTTATCTGACTCAATAACCTCTATGGACCCTTGGTATCCCTGAACTCTCTTCTGTTGTAGAATCCCATCCAGGATCATCCTACCACAGCTCCTGGCTACCTGTTGCTGATGGTAGTAAGCCTAGCCGTTATGCTCACTTTTTCTTCAGAACTGCTCTTTGGTGCCTGGCTCCTGGTCTTTCTGGTTGTAAATATTGGGGTAGGGAATCTGTAATGGAGATGATAGCCAGCTCTAGGGAACCCCTGCCATGGCTCTTTCCAGGCTGTCTTTCCCAGGACAGGTCTATTTTTGGATTCTTGGTAACAGAGTTCTCATGTGCTCCCATCCACCCTGGGGAAGCCTCCTCGGTTAGCAAGCCTGTTAAGTGTTTTTCACACTTTTGTAATTTCACACAGATGCTTTAAAATAGAAGGTATTTTTAAGTGGAAATTGAAGAGCAATTTTTATCCTTGTTTTAAGATGTACTGTCTTTCCCATCCCATTTGGTTATTAGGACAGAGGTTTGTTGTAGGGTCAGTTTATGTAATGGCATAAGGAATAGTTTCTGTTTCTTACACCCTGAGCCTTAATGCCACATTGTATTCTTCCAAACTCCCCAATCCAAGATGCATAATTGCCTACCAAATGACATTTTGAGATAAGAGTATTAAAAAAAAATAAAATAAAAATTAGACAGAGAGCACCCCAACTTGTTAGCTTCTGGGACCTGATAAACTTTCAGCAAGGACTTCAAAGCCTTGTCTTCATGGCTCACAGGCAGTGCAAAGCTCCCAGGAGGCAGCATTTACAGTGGCTATCTGTCCAGTAGTTGGTGAACTCACAGATTCCTGAGTCTTCTTGTTGTATAGGTTTTAATGAATGACTCATAAAATATTATTTTCTACTAGCAGGGCCATATGTAGACATACAAGATTACTATTTGACTCCCAAACATGTCCTTTCCCAATGACATGTCTATCTGCAACAATGTCCCAACCACATAAGAACCTTACACATACATTTAATTTATGGATGTTCATTTATAAAATTATGTAATTATAAAATAAATCAGAATGAAGCGTGTACTGATGATGCTCGTACTGTTTTTCAGCTCCTGAGTGGGACAGAGTATGCATGGGAGATGGGTTCCCACAAGTACTGATTTTATTTGCATCCTTGCCATTACCCCAGGGCATGTCTGTGGACAGAGCATTTGTTTGGCTTTTGTTTGCCTGACCATTGCACTCAGTTAGACTGGCTTTCTGGGAGACGTTTGCTGGATGTAGAATTACATATTGTTTTTTCTTTTTCTGTCTAGCCTTAAAGATGAAAGCAATACTTTGATGAAGCAGGTTTTCTGAGGAAGACACAGAATATGTTCAGAACTGACATTGAGGTCAGGAATGGAGGTGCATGCCTTTAGTCCTAAAACTCAGGAGGCAAAGTTTAGTGAGTTTGAGGCCAGCCTAGTATACGTATGGAGTCCCTGGCAAGCTAAGGTTCTACAGAGACCCTGTCTCTAAAACAAATAACCAAACAATCAAACAAACAAGAAGAGGTTTTGTAATGTGAAAAATGTTAAGCAGGTATGGTAAATAAACAAAACAAAACAAAACAAAACACAATCGTTTCGGCAAAGTAATAAAGGCTAGAGAAGGATCAGGCCCGGTTCTGGTTCTTCATTCTGCCTGTTGGTAGCTGTCTCACAGAGTTACCAGCCCCTTCCTGGAATATCTCCTCACCTGGCTTTTGGAAACCCTCCATCTTTGCCCCTTTCGTCTCAGCCACTTCCTTTCTATATGGTCTACTGAAACACTGAAAGACCGAAGGAAGGGAAAGAAACCTCTCCTTATTTCTTCTCCAGAAATTTTCAACCAGTCCAATAGTTTAATCTGGCATGTCAAATGAATTCAAATTTCCAACTGATCAACTTATCGTGCTTCTCATTTGGATTGGAGTAACTAAGGATGTCTGGAACATAGATAGTCTGTATGTGAAAATGCCTTTGCTCCAAAATGTGACCCCCCCACACACAGCACCCCTCCCTGTCTTCCTTACCCTAGTTAAGGATACAAGTTTCCACCCATCTGATCTCTTCATGTCAGAGTTTACGTTTCTTCTTCCTCAACGGCCACTAGAATATTGCTTTATATTTAGCAAATATAGTTTTGTATTGTTTCTTTGCTGCTGTTGTTAGTTAACCTTGCCCAAGTCACCCTCCTCATTTTCACCAGCTATTATAATATGCTTGGAAGGAAGTCCCTTCTCACCTCCCACCAGGGTAACACTGTTACAGTAACCATCATGTTATGGATTGGCTTAAAATCTTCATTATTTTCTTAACCCAATGTTGATACTATTATATGTCAACAGAATGCAGTAGGTTTTATACCTTCACTATACACGTCTTCTGCTATGTTCCCGTAGTTACTACATCTAAGTCACCTTGTTAACCCATGTTCACCTCAGCACAGGCTGCTACTGGGACTTGCTGCTCTATTAGTGTAGAACACCATGGCTGCCCCCAGCCTCTTTTCTTAGCTACCTTTAGATCATTACCAAAGTTGCTGTGGCTTGCAATCCTCTTGCAGTCTCCTCTGCCCATGTCTGTCTTTACTTTCTGACTGTGACAACGTCTGGGCTTGCTGCTCTGCCATTCAATCTGTAGTACATGACCCTTTTCTGCAGAGAATTAAGATAGTTTTCATTAAACACATATTATTTTGTGAAGATTAATACCTTCCTCATCTGATGCCAGGATCTCACTTAAGTATGCAGTTGTGTTGCTTATCCTTGTAGTTGGCACACAAAAGATACCAAACATCTTTCTGACTTCATATAGTTCAAGGTATAATTGCTCCATTTATTAACAAAACTAGATTCCTTAAGGTTGGAAATTGGCAGCTATGGTAGATAAGGAATAGATTCTTTCTAGATAAATAGTTTATGTCCATACTCAACTTCTGATTCTGGCTATGGATTCTTGCATGGTATATTTTGTTGGTTTGTTTTGTTTCAAACAGTTTTTCACCACCACTGCCTGAAATGGTTGCCTCCTTGGCTCGCTCCTGCTCCGTCTTGAATCCTACTTTGATCCTGGGTACACAGCACTTTGAACTCTTTGGCTCTCACCATGCAACTTGCTCTGAAGCTGCATGCCAGCTCACGCTCACATTAAGTGAGAGAGGCTCCTTTTCTCCACGATCCAGCTTAATCCTGTCCCTCTTGACATTATTGTTTGTCGGATACCCACCTAGAGCGTCAGCCTAAGATGGAACATTCATCAGCCAATATTGATTCCGGTTAATTCTACCTTCTCTTGGGATGCCTACCTCAACATACGCCTCTTCAGGGCCACAGCCTTTACTCTTCTAGTTTAAGACTTTTCAACTACTTGGAGCAGAGATCCCTAGCTTCACTCCTACGGATGGTATTTGGAAGTCTGGGGCACAGCCCTCAAATTTACTTTTCTAGCAAGCTCCCCAGGAATTCTTGTCACTGATAATGTCTCAAAATATGCCTTGAAGACATCCCTTTAATTGCTTGAGACAAGCTTGTTAAAACCTGGTGGGAAGCTGTGGTTTTAAAAACACCACGAGTGCTTTAGAATCTCTTAAGAGCTGATGAACATGATCCAGGTGATTTTCTCCGCACTTGTTTAAGCTAACATATTCCTTTTATATTACATAATCCCTCTCTCTTATAAGCCGTCCCAACAGGAAGTATGGCTGCTTACATTTTCCATTATGACATTTAAAAACACAGTCCTGTTTTGCTGTGGTCAATTGCTTTCTACTGGGAGATACGCATTTTAAATGCTAAGCAGTTGGTATGCAGGAGCCCAACCTTTGTCTTAGGCATGGTATCTACTGTCTGTAAATTCATTTCATTCTTCTGACAGACTGAAAATGTCCTAGAAAACATATTGATAATGTCAATCTTATTTGATGTATAGATGAGCCCAGTGAAAACAGTAGCATATTGCCAGTCAGACCTCATCATTAAAAACTGTTATAAAATAAAATGGTTAAATGTAGCACTTCATTTTAATACTTCTACTTTACTAGCTGACATGAAGCAAAAGCCTGTCATTAAATTTTGTGAATAAAATCCTAAAACCAGAATACTTAATTTCTTCCAGAGTAGTAAAAAGTTTTGTTTGCAACTTGTAATTAATAATAATAATAATAATAATAATAATAATAATAATAATAAAATGGCTTTAGTCAGTTTTCAGGAGAACCAACAGAAATAGCAGGTTAGATGCTAATATGTACTCAAAGCAAAGTACATATGAGTGCACACATGTGCACACACACATACACACACATACAGAGAATGCTTATATTAAGAACACAGTCCTCACACACACGTGCTCATGGGTTTCTTTACTCTCTACAAGTCTGATAACACATATACATAAATATGTTGGGTTTTTGCCTGTGTCCAGGTAGGGACTATATTATGCAAGGTGGCTTCAAACTAATGGAGTCTGGTGATACTCCTGTCTCAGACCTCCAGATACGTGGAGCTACAGGTATATATGATTGCATGTAATTGTTGTTAAATGCATATATTTCTTATATTTGTTCATATATATTTATAGTATATTAAGTACTTATATATCTATGGTATGTACTTACAGTACTTATGTTTAAAGACAATCAGTTTAAGGAATTAGTTCACAGATATTGGCATGAGTCTGGGTAAGATGGAACTCCCCAATGGCAGGCTGGAAGGGCTGGAAACTAGTAGGATTTGAATCCATAAAGCACAATTACTTCTCATATGTGACATCATGAAGCTTCCTGTACAGCCAGTGATATGCAGAACGTGTTTTTCTTAAAACAAGCTGATTGAGAGGCTAACCACATCTGCAAAATGTCTCAACAGCAACACCCACATTAGTGTTTGTGTAAACGGCTTTATACTTAAGAACAGCCAAGTCCACCTACAAAATTAGTTCCCACACTCCTGCACAAAATACATCCAAAGGGCTTCTACGATTCAACCAGAGTCCCCTGTCCTCCCCTCAGGAACGGGGCCTCCTCTGGTCACCACATGAAGGGAGAGGGTTGGAAACAGCCCAGTGTTCTCTGTTGTCAGGCCACAGACCCACACTGTGTCGTCCTGTGACTCTTGAGGATGTTGCTGATGTTGCTGTTGTTTTCTTTTGAAACAGGGTTGTATGAAAACTGGAAAAACAAAACAAAACAAAAAAACCCAAAACCTAAAGCCTGTGTTATCCAGGATTTCTTAGAACTCTCTGTAGAGACCAGGCTGGCTTTGAACTCACAGAAATTGATCTGCCTGTCCTTTCTGAGGGCTGAGATTACAGAACTACACACTATGCTGGCTCTTACTACGACTCAAAAGTTTCATCTCAAAAACTTCTATCTTTCTAGTGATTTTTGATTCTGGACATATTTTTTTTGTTTTGATGCTTCTGTTCCCTTCAAAGAATTTTTCTGCACTCAAGAAATGTTTATTAAGCAAAAATAAATCAAAATTAAGACATGGAATTTGTTCATAAAACTATCTTTCAGCAAAAGATCTCAAATTACATCTTCACCTAATAGTACAATATTCAATTGTTTATTGGTAGTCTCTCATCACATTATTTACATAAATACCCATAGTATTTATTAAACGAGATACTTGATATTTTGGCAATGTATCATTTGGGTAAAATCCCAGGGGAACTTAATTTTAATGACAATGGATTTTTTTTGGTTTTATTTAAATTATAGATTTTTTTTCCTCACCAGCAATTCAAGGAAAAAGAAAGAGAGTTATTCATTTTCTGATTCAAGGGAGAGGCTATAAAACAGCAGGAACTCAGGCAAGCCAGCAGCCAATCTATCTTGAAAGAAATAAAACCCCATCCACTCTGCAGTGGCTGGCACTACTATTCCCCAACAATCCCCCATTTAGATACGCAAACAAACTGCCCTTTGTGCTTTGTTTATGCTATAACTAAACCACCACACTCAACACACTTCAGAAACTCAGAAATAATGTTGCTATCTCTCACAGACATAACAAAAGCTATTCACTCTAAGTGCTACTGGGAGAGCATGGTCACCTGCGCTGATGATCTCTGGGCCACCACTGGGGAATTGAGCCACACTCCTTATTTGGTCAAGATGCTGGAGATGCTTTGGGTTTTGGCATGTCTGAATAGAACTCTAAGCTAGGATAGCGCAAGAGAAATGATCTAAATTTACTCACCTGACTTCTCACCAACCCCTAACTATTTCTACTTCTGGCCTAATGGGGAGAGTTCAAACTAGTGGGTATCCATCTTCCTGATGCTACAACCCTTTAGCACGGTTCCTCATGTTGTGGTGACCCCCAACCATAAAATCCTTTTCATTGCTATTTCATAACTGGTGTGAATCATAATATAAATCTCTGTGTTTTCTGATGGTCTTAGCTGACTCCTATGCAAGGGTTGTTCAACTTGCAAATGGGTTGTGACATACAGACTGGGGATCCCTGGTTTAAACAAATGAATGCAGTAACAATACTTTAAGAACATTCTGATGAAAATAAGTACCAGATTTAGAGGAAGCAGAAATAATATAGTAATCTCCCTGAAGGGCTGATTAAGACGGTAAGACGGTTAGGAACAGTTTCATTCATTTGAGAGATTTGAGAATAGATATTTTCCCAGTGCCAGATAGAGGAGTTCCTTCAGGAAGAGGCAGCCACAGGTGGGAAGCAGTAGGGAATGGTACACTTGCCTTCCATTCCATGGAGAAGGACAGGGTGGGACACATCACTTAGAGACAGCAAATACTACATTATCTTCTACCTTAGGGATTTCAAAATCTAATTCTTGAAGTTCCAATGTGTCTCATTGCTTGGTTCCACAGTATCTGCAGATATCTGATCGTCCCACATGCTAGGTGACAAAGTGTTGAAATAATTAATTAATTTAAAATAAAAAAGTCCCGGTGGCAGGTTTGCTACCTGCCTCAATGGTTTATGTGTCTGAATGGAAGATAGCAGAATAGCTGAGCCACTACCTAACAGCCATGTGGCTAATCCTGAGTTATAACTTACTAAATTCTGTGTTCTACCTTGGCTGTTCTGGACCCATTTGGACAGCCCTCTGGGCTGGGCTCTCCCCATTCGGTCTCTGTCCTGCACTCTCAGACATGGCGTCTCTCCTCTCCTCCACACTCTCAGGCATGGCAGACTTCTTCCCCTCACACTCTCCTAGGTATAGTGATCTTCTCTTTCTCCCTCCTGATCCTGCTCCTGGCCCAAGCTCAGAAAATCCTAAAATCCCACCTCTGTCTTTCCTCTCCAGCTATTGGCTGTTGGTATTTTCATTTACCAATCAGAACCAACTGGGGGTAGGTTCCTAGAAGCTACATGCAAGTAGTTTTGGGAGGAACACAATTAGCATTCATAATACAAGTAAGTACACCAAACAAGTATTTACTTCTAAAAACAAAAATGATACAATTTTTGAATTCTATTCTACTTTGTCCAGGTTAGAGCAGGTTAAAAATTATATATATCAATAAAAATATAAAATAAATGATTTAAATCGGGATAACAAGTAATGCAGAAGTAAAGAGTTCAAAAATTATGTAAATACTGTTTCTTGTTTATAGCTTATCTGCCTGTCCTCAGGTCTGTCACAGCCAATTATTATAGTGTGTTGTCTTGAAACATTTTTCTTTTGCTTTCTTTAATGCTGTTATTTCCTACTGCTTTGTATCCATAAATTTTTTTATTTCAAAGAGCTATCCACATGGGAAACACTGAGTGAAGCTGAGTGATCACCTTTACACGTAACGTAGTAAGGGATCAAAGTTTAAAAAAAAAGTCTGGAAATAATACAAAAACTTAGGCTAAGGAAAATCTAAGATCACTGTGGCCATCTTAAAAGCAAATTTTGTGTTGTTGTTGTTAAATTTTAAAAATAACTAATTGCTTAACCAAATACATATTCAGTCTGTGAATGGGTGTAAATCTGTCTCAGAGCAGTAGATCAATGCAAAATTACCACCTCTAACTCTGAAAAGAAGCCAAATCACTCCAACAAAATAAAACACTCGAGGAAAATGCACGTTGCTCTCTTAGCCGTGGTGTGGAAACTCTCGCTTTTGCAGGTTGTGTCTAACACTGAAACAGAGATCTCGGTGATTGATCTCTCCTCAGGAATAGAGAACCTGACCATCAGTGTTCCAAAAGGGCCTCCCTGCTGTGTGAGTTAGTTACTGTTAGGAGACAGGCTGGAGCTGTCTTCTAGGATCTTCATCCTGTGAGGATTTTTAAGAGGGGCCTCTGAAAGAGAATAAAAGTCCCTGAGAAATGTGAGAAAGTTAAGGTACTCTATTTGCTTTGTTGAGTGGAAGTAGAGTGGGGGCGGGTGGAGACAAAAGCGTCCCCTGAGGTTTAGAGGGCTTTTAGGAAGAGGCTCTGGCATGATACTCTTCTCTGCCGAGTAACAGAGTCCCGGAGCCCCGCAGTGCTGCTGGGCCCTGAGGATGTGCAGCAGTGAGATAGGAAAAAAGAAGGCAAAGACGACTCATCTTCTTTCCTACGGTGTGGGTTATTCTCAGGGAGAGACTCTACTTCCTGTCTCTGTTGGTAGCCCATGCGGTTGGCCGCTATTACCTGGAGACCAGGTCTTCTGAGGACTTTCCTGGTACGATGAGATGAAATGACAGTAGTCAGGAAGTGGTAATGCTCACTTGATTTAGTGGGATTGTGGTTTCCTATAGCTGAGATAGCACCTAATAGGAAACACTAGGGTAGGGAGAGTCATCCGGTTCTCAAAGAAGGGATGATGGGAACAGACACCCTTTCTCTGTTCTGTAAATTGATGCCGGTGGCAGCTGCAGCAGCAGCAACAGCTACTTTCTACTCTCCTGCTGTACCTGCTTCTCCTAAATAGCATCAAGGCCGTCCCTTCTCCTCCATCTTTGGAACTTCCATTCCCTATGGTAAAACATAAAGGTTGTATTTCATCCTGTCTGTTTGAAGTCAGTGGTATAATTATATAATACATTTGACATATTATCTGTCACCTAGAGTCTTGGATGCTGGCTTCAGAGTTAACCTTAAGTTTCTTTGGTATTCTAGAATATGTTTTAGGTCACATTTTCATGTACAGCTTGGATATCAAACCTAAATAGAAAAAATACATAGACAGGATTAACAGTGATATAAAATGGGAAAAAAAGACAAGAGTTAAGCTTCACAATGAATCAAGACAATCTGAATTAAGGAACAGTTTGATACTAAAGATATATTAATGTTGTAAGACTATAGTCGAGTGTTTCCCTCTGCTCCAGGAGAAGAAAGAACAGTGTAGCTGAGAGCAGAGGCGGAGTGCAGAATGCAGTGCAGTCTTCCCAGGTACTGGGCTGTGTAGTGTGCCCAGAGCACCAGGATCATCAGTCCCGAGCAGCACTCAGGTGTGACCATCAGCAAGACTTAGATTTACATAAGTCAATAATCTATGTCTTAACAGTATCAACTACTAAAATATATGAACCTATTAGGGACAACTTCATTTAAACCACCACCATTCTTTTCTTTTCTTTTCTTTTCTCTTCTTTTCTTTTCTTTTCTTTCTTCTTATGTTTTCCATAAGTGTGCATATATTCATGTCTTCAGGAAATCTGCTCAAACTTCTCTAATCTTCCTGAGGATGCCATCTTTCTGCCACACAAGGATCCTCAAAGGGACCGTTTCGCTTTTCCCAAGTATCACTGGAGATTTAGAGTTAAAAGACTTGCGTTTTTTCACTAGGATACAATGTCTCATGCAAATATGTTTTATCTCACCATTTGGAGAAAGAAGAGAGCAATTACTTCAGGAGTTCAGGAAATATTTCTCAGTAATTTAAGTGTTATTCACTGATAGGTGATTTAGCAATCAAAATGCAAATAGGTGGATTAGAGTTTCATTTATGTTTCATGCCAAGCTTCAGCTCAGAATAGCATTAGTGCAATAGCAGAAAGTCATGCTGAAAACACAGATTATCTCCATCTGGAAAAATCAAGCTCAAAGTCATCACAGAAGCAATAATTATGTAGCGATTAATATTCATGCCAGGGTCTTATGCTAAACCGTCTGGAAAGATTGTAAAGATGAGGAATAGAGCTTCTTTCCCATATACATTTTATAATTCATTGCACTTGCATATAAGGAGGAAATGAAACAATAAAGGTTTTAACTAGACATTAAGGATGGAAGACAAGAGGGAAAACTCCAGTAATAATATATGCCAAGAGTGAACTATGCAGTATATAGTGATAAGGAACTTATATGTGTCATCTTCAATATCCTCAGAGTAAAATGATTAACGGAGAACGAGAGGCATTTTTAATGATGCTAGTAAGTCACCTTGAAGGAGGTCCTATCTCTGACTTAAATATCTCCATTTTGTATCTTACTCTATCTTTTCCTTATTTCTGTTTCTTCCTCACAGGCTCTGATTTCTAGTAGCAGATCTGGTGAGGAAATCTTATGACCAACGACCGAAACCAACAGTTTCAGAGTAGAGACTTCGGCACCAACAGAATCCTGCATGGAGACAGTCAGACAAACCATGGGCTGACTGACTAGGATGGGCTGACTAGGATGGGCTGACTAGGATGGCTTCTGAGGATACTCCCAATCCTTCCCTTTGCTTCCTACACAAAACTGAGTCTGGGATACGACAAGTACTTTGTAGACAGGCTTAGAATGTTCTTTCTCATGTGATCTGCCCTAAGTGATATCCCTGAGAAGGAAGCTCCCTCCCTCCCTTCCCCATTGCTGGTACCTCAGACACCCTTTCCAGAACCTTGGCTGAGCCGTGCTGCCAGGACTCCCTGGAGCCAGGAATTTTATTCTAACCCTGATGAGACCTACAAAGGACCTAGTTTTTATAACAGAGTCATTTTCATCTAGATACTTACAAGAAAGACAATAACAGAAACATTTATAACCTGATAAACTATAGTTTAGCAAGCTTCAGCTGGAGTAGATCATTGAGATGCTAACAGATTTTTCTAAGATGATATTTATACTTAGAGAATGGCCTTCTATTGATTTAATTCCTGAATGAATTTTAGCTCTTGTTTAAGGCTTCTAGTGGGTAAAGACCTAAGTGTTCACCATGAGGCAAGACAAAGATGCCCACTGAATCAGGTTTAGAGGTATGCTAGTTCTGAAGAAGAGGTGTGTTTTCATCTTGGGAGGACCACATGGATATTATAAGGACAGTGGCTATCTCGGATCCTATAGGATACATGGAATCATGAAGCTCACATTTGTGCAAGGATCATCCCCAGCCATTTCATCACTGAAGTAGTAAGAAAAATCATTAGTTGGAGTGTGCTGTAGGACTAAAATTGCTATAATTGCTTGTTTGTAATTGCTAACACTGGAGCCTGTGGCTTTCTCTCTAATTGGCTTTTAGAACACAATTAGATTGCAATAGATGGGGTAATCCTATAAGGACTGGAGAAGATCTGAATAGAGGACCTTAAGAAGGAATCACTGGACTTCCTGGTAGTCAAATAAGTTTTCTTGGTAGACTGAATCTTCCTGAGCATCGCTGGCTGGCCTGGAACTACAGGGACCAGGACAGGCAGATACAATTGCATCTGCCTCTTTAGTACTGGAACTAAAGGCACACACAACCATGTCTACCCACAAAAGAAGTACTCTAGTCTGGTGAAAAGCCATGGCTAGTGGTTTATAAAATCAGTGTTCAAATTAATTCTGTTCCCCACTCATTTGCAATCCCCTGCATCAAAATGTGTACACATGGAAACACTCAATCAATAATCTAGCACTCATAAAAGAATGAGTGTAATAGTATAACTCCTTGAGAAAGCAAAGCTTGCATTTGTTTATAAAAGGCTCAAGTCATTTTGGTTTATACCTCAGGGGAATCTTAAACAGTAAATCTCTTGTGCAAGCTCAGATTTTCCTTTATTTAATAAGCAATTTTTTTGTTTTGATGAAATGAAATGAAAAGTCATGAGATTTTTCTCCATTAGTCACACTTAGGAAAGCAAAATAATGGATTTAATATCTACTCTATAATTTATTCTAATTGAAGAGGAACTCAAGTTATTAAAATCTAAGATAATTCAATTGTGCAATAGAAACACAATAATATAATGTGATGAATAGTCCCCAGTGAGTTTGAAGGATAGAAGACAGCGTCCCCTGAAGTGCTAAGAAATGAGAACTATTTGATGCTAAAGAAATTACTGTTGATTAAGGATAGATTTCACATTCTGAATAAACTATTTAGGAAAAATCTGTGAAATTGTTGCAAGACATATAAACAGAAAGTTATAAAGATATTAAACTTTAAAAGTAGCAAGCAAATGGAAATGTGTTTGATAAATAACAAATATTCCTCTATGCTACACTTCTGATTAATGATCAGTATATACAGAAATTTGACGGAGGAATAGATTTTTAAAGACAGGAACACGCACCCTTGGTATTTGGTTTCGAGTATCAAAATTAGACACGCTAAACATTTCTTAAAAATGAAAGAAAAAAAAACCTATCCCTTCAGAGTAACTTCAACTAAAAGATGGAAGTGACTAACACTAGGTAGGAGGTATTCGCAGAGAGGCGAATCCTCTAGCTACACAGTGGACACACATACCAGATGCCACCACCGCTGTCCTTAACTGCTTAACTGTCCTTCGTTAGTCTAGGGCTGTTCCCTGGCTATACCCTCTCTGGACCTTCTAGCTACTCTCTAGGTTCCTTGTGGTCTTGCAGTCGGTCTTTCTCAGTTCAATTTTTACAAGTGTAGATGTAATTTCTTTTACCTTAATCCTGATTCTCTTTTCTTGGACTTCTGAGCTCTGATAATCAGATCATCTCCAGTACCCATATTTCTGTGAACACCACTCAAGGCTTTCTCCTTTCTTATTGGTTATTTTATTTATTTACATTTCAAATGTTTTCCCTTTTCTCGGTTTCCCCTCTGCAAACCACCTATCCCCTCCCTCCTCTCTCTACTGCTTCTATGAAGGAGCTCCAGGGTGGGGGTCAGGATCAGGTGTGAGAGGAGACAGAAACTGAAATACTTCCCATCACCCAAATCCCTCCAACGATGCCGGCTGAAGCACAGTGGAGGACCGGAAATCGTGGAAATGTCTGTGGCGATGACATCATCTAATGGGAAGAATCTTTCTGACATAGCACATGCAAGAAGGTTGTACTCAGCAGAAACACTCCCTTAGACTGAAAGGTGAGAAAGATAGAATATGAAAACAACCCAACCCAGATTCCAGGAAGCTCAAGATGAGAGGAGACCACAAGTCAAAAGACTTTACAGCTGAGAGCAACCTTCAGCTCTTAAGCAAGGAGAGAAAGACCTTTACATAGTAAAGGGAATGAATTCCACCAACAATTGAATTAATAAGAAACCAATGCACGCCTTTAATCCCAGCACTCGGGAGGCAGAGGCAGGCGGATTTCTGAGTTCGAGGCCAGCCTGGTCTACAAAGTGAGTTCCAGAACAGCCAGGGCTATACAGAGAAACCCTGTCTCGAAAAAAAAAAAAAAAAAAAAAAAAAAAAAAAAAAAAAAAAAAAAAAAAAAAAAAAGAAACCAATGACACACAGTCTGACAGCACCTGGATTTTAGCCTGGTGATGCCCATACTGAGGCTCTGGTCTATTCACCTATAATACAATTTATAATATAATAACTTGTATTATTTTAACACAATATTTACTTAAAATACTACCTTTAGGCTAAGTGATTATAGCAGAAATAGAAGCATAAAGAAAATTTTAAAATGTTTCCTTTTTTCCTGTGTCTAGTTATGGCTGGTAACTGAAGTTAATATTTTTGTCACGCTGTTGTTGCTTTGCTCATTTATGTTACTCTTAATATTTTGCAATTCTGAACTATTAGCTAATATTTTTAGAACCTTATCTAGGAGTTGAGGTGGTACACTCGGGGCATCAACCAGCAAGGAGAACCTGCATCACACAAGGTAAAAGATAGTACAAAGACTTACTTGCAGTCACACGCATGGACATACACATACGCACACACACACACACACCCATATATGCATACACACATGAACATATACATACATACATACATACATACATGAACATGAACACACACAGACACACTTATTTTATTTTTATCCTGGAAACAGTGACTTTGGGCTCATACTGTAAAGGATTTGTTTTCCAGCCATAACTCCGAACCTAGACACAGTCTGAATTACTGAATGACATTTGTTGAGCTACACTGATGAATTGTGACTGGACAGTTGGGATAGGAACTCGTATTTCCCAAGGCAACTGATGACAGCCAGCATGTGGGTAGTAGTCCACTTCCTGATGTATCTACTCAGTCCTGGGCTTGCTTCTCACAGCCCTTCCTGTTAGGGTGGCTCTCTGCAGACCTTGCCCTACCCTGAGCTTCTGTTCTCTGCAGACCTCGCCCCACCCTGAGCTTCTGTTCTCTGCAGACCTCGCCCCACCCTGAGCTTCTGTTCTCTGCAGACCTCACCCCACCCTGAGCTTCTGTTCTCTGCAGACCTCACCCCACCCTGAGCTTCTGTTCTCTGCAGACCTCGCCCCACCCTGAGCTTCTGTGCAGGTTCAGTTAGTTCTTGGTTCTACTGCTGCTCTCCAACGCAGTTCTAAGGCTGTTCCTAGCGTCGCTTAGCTTTATCCCCTTTGCATTTCCCTCTTTTCTTCTCGTCCCCTCAGCAAAGCCTTTGAATAGCAATTTCTCATGCTTACTGAGCTACCCATTGCTCGTATACAAGAAAGAGCACTCTCCTGTCATTTCTCGAACTACCCTTATTTATTCTTATTTCTTGAACTAATTTGTTCTTAAAAGACAGAATTGACTTAGTGTACAGCAATGGCTCCTTAATGAAAACTGTTAAGAAAGTTATGGCTTTTCCACTTGGCTTATTGGTATGCACGAGTGTGCATGTTCGTGTGTGTGTGTGTGTGTGTGTGTGTGTGTGTGTGTGTGTGTGTTGTTGTTGTTGTGGGAATGTGAGCATTTATTGAGGATACAATGTGTGCACAAGAAGGGCAGAAAACAGCCTGGGCCACTGTCCTTGTCTTCACACTTGTTGAAAGCAGAGTCTGTTGAGGTTCACCACTGTACATGCCAGGCTCGGTGGCCTGAAAGCGTCTAGGGCTTGATTCTTTTCTTCCCCCATCTCATTTCTCTCTGGAATTAGACATGCATTGCTATATATAGATTTACCTGGTAACTGGGGATTCCAGCAACAGGCGCCACACTTACACAGCAACTTTTTGTCCACCAGGCCATCTCCCTGTGTTTATCCACTCAGCAATCTCTCCACTCAACATCTTAATGAATTTAATGAGCACTACAATTAGCAGCTCCGACTTTTGTGAAGGGTAAGTATCAAACCACAGTAAATGCAGTTCACACTGTAAACCCCTCCTTTCTGAAAGTACATTAATAAAACAATATAGGGACTAAATGCCTGACAAATACGGGAGAAAACACAAACTATACTGCTTTTCTGAACCCAACCTGTTTCCAATCAGAATGAGTGTGCTGCCTTCGATCTTCTATGGCATATTTACATATGCTGCTGTCGTGGTTTGCTTACTCATAGGGATGAGCTCTGTGAAAACATAAATCACTTATGCATGTTTCTTCATGATCATTGTAGAATTTAGTATACCACAAAGGCTACCTGGATAATTTTGGCAAATGCAACTCATGAGTGGAAATGTTCAGTGAAAAGGAATTCATGATAAGAGGTTTCTTATCACAGGGCGCCCACAATTCTCACCTCCTTTCCTTTGGCTAACATTAGAATAAAATAATTTTTTAAAATGTTGCTATCCATCTCAGAGCTAGTGAGCAACGGTCCTTGAGGTGAAAGTGTAGCCTACGAAGCAAAACTCTTCTTTGTCTACATGTTTTTACCTGCTGTCTGACCCAAACTTCATGGGACAGTCAAATGAAGCACATTCTGATTCCCTGATGGAACTAGTTTAAAACTCTACATAGGCTGAAGCATCCTTGCTAGAAGAATGGTAACAGATTAGAACCGAAATGACTGTTTAGTCTAGCGCTGAGCAACCTGTGTCATTGTGGGACCTGGATTTGTGGATCGCAGGTTATTTTATGTTAAAGGAAATGAGCATTTTATTTACAAGCGAAGAGACAAATGGAATGGTCACAGTCTTTGAGACACAAATGTGAGGCATAGAAGGGAAAAGTTTACTTGGCCTGCTTCCTCTCACACATACTTTTTTAAATGCTTTATTTAAAATAGTGCCCTGAAATTTATGTTTATGATATGAAAACATGTACTTCTTATTTTATACTTGTTATTTCAGAGAAATGTCCAAATCTAGCATGAAGTGTATACATACATACGTGTATCTATGAATGTAAGAGAGTTAAGACCATATCTTTACCTCCTTCATTCACTCAGCCTTCAGTGTTTAACAGGATATGTGAACTTGGCTTACCCCTGAAGCTTCAACAGTGATTATGGAACCTAGCTCAATCTCCCCTCTAATGAAATAGCCTACGTGCCACTCTCGCACTGCAAACCACTGCCTTCATGTCCTGTTACCATCTACCTGCTCTGTCACGGCACTGTCATGTCGACTGATGCCTTTTGCCACACCCTGTGCACCTTCCTCTCCATTGCTGCTGCCTCTGTTAGGATCAGACCTCCATTTCGTGTTGTTTGAATAGTAGTGCCAGTCTAATGCCTCCTTGTTACTTTCTAAAAACTTGGTCACCCCAATTAGACTTTGGATTCTTTCCCTAAACTTTGGCAGACAAAAAAAGACCAGAGTTTGGAGTTCTAACAATACTGGGATGATCACCAGCAAAGGAAGTCCACACAGATCTGCCCAATAATTACACAATCTTTGCTGCCTTTTCTCCACACATGCCTCTTTCTCTCTAGCACAGCATTTGCCTATATCCTCCCTCATGCTTTTGTCAGTGGTCATCATATCCCAGAGAATTCCCTTCTCTACCCTTCTTCTACCCCAGGTTTTCTTGTCTCCTAATAAGTCAAATAATTCTTCCCCTTTCTAGGTACTTTCCTCAGCTGTGAGGACACAAAAGTGAAATGCGCAGCAGACCTAAGCAAGCACTATACCACTGTTAGCCAAGTAACCCAAGTTGAAGCGGGATTCCTATTCCAGAGTGGGATTTCCAAGCATACTGATGAAGATCTTTCTACACAGGGCATGAAACTAAATGGTAAAAGTATCTAAGATAAATTGTTCAACACTTGAACTGTTGTACCAAATGAAACACATTATTACTGTTAATGATTTTATGATCTCCTTACTCACTCTGCCTTAGTTCTGGCTTCTATCAACAACCTGATCATTCACACACACACACACACACACACACACACACACACACACACACACACGTGTGTGTGTGTGTGTGTGTGTGTGTGTGTTCACTAATTTCCTTGAGTATTGGGACATAATATTGTGTGTGTGTGTGTTCACTAATTTCCTTGAGTATTGGGACATAATATTGTGTGTGTGTGTGTTCACTAATTTCCTTGAGTATTGGGACATAATTTAATTATATATTTATTTGTAGGGAAAAAGAAGCAATTCACTACATATTCTGCTATACATATTCTGGTATTTTAAATGTGAGAACATTTCACTACATATTCTGGTTATGTTATAAACATGAGAAATATTAAAACCAACAATACAGTTGAAAGCTTATCATATGTCAGAATGTTGCTTGCCTCTCAGCAACTTAGAACATAACATTACATAAATTTCCTTATGGTTTTATTCCATAAGATGAGCTCACACACACGAGGGCTTACCTCAGGGTGGTTCTAAACGTTTCAGAAATGGTATAAAGTTTATCTACAATTGTATAATTCTGAAGTCATGGTTAGTTAACTTGAAGGTTAAAGTGCTTTTGCTTCTCCTAGCACTTGCGATATGCTCTAGCACACACGTCCTGCACTTGAAGCCCCAGCAGCACTAAGTCTATGCTTAGGCCACAACCACAAGGTTTCAGCATATTTTAAAATCACATTTAGAAAATTGGTGAATACTTTTAAGCTCAGGACATTTGACCTTTTTTTGATTCATTCTGAAATCTAATTGCGTACATCTAAACCACCATCTTACTCAGCATTATCTTCTATTAAAAATTAATGCTTTAAATAAAACTGCCGAACTTGTCCAATTTTACAGTGGAGAACACTAAGAAAACCAGATTGGAAGAGTCAGGGGGACTGTATGTTTTTTACATCAATATACATATTGATAGAGCTCTATCAATTGGGATATTGTTATGTCAAAATGTGCAACATTAGCCAACAGTTTTTTTTAATGTGATACAGCATCAAAAAAAAAAATCCAAGTAGACACTTGAGATAGTCACTCTTATAAGAGAACCAATGAAAAATTAATGTGAGTAAGAGAACAGAGAGAACCGGATTCCCAAGTTTCAAGTGCTTCAAATGTAGCATTTGCCATTCTAATGGAAAACCATCTTTTCTCCTGAGAAAATCTGAAACTGGATGCAGAAACCCAGATATTGACAATCATTAAGGAAATGGGTAGAGCAACCCTACTTTGGCTATGTCAGAGAACAGCTGAGAAGACACGGGGTCCACGGAGACAATTCCATTGGCCTTTTTATGCAGCTGAGCTCACCCAGTGATGGAGCAACTGTCGTGTTTACTATTGCCTCACACTGTTGATTTGTTTAAGCCTAGTGTGGATAAAATACAGTGAACGGGAAATTCTGTGAAAGGAAGATTTAATAATAGCTAACAGTCCTTTAACCCATATAAAATGACAGAGTGAACATCACAGTTTTGTTTGTCTTTAATAAGTATGCATGAGTGTTTCTCAATCTGTTGAATAATCAAGAAAAATGCCCAGTGGAACAGAGCCCCAAACAGAAGTGTAGCAGTAGCATGGCTTACAGTGGCTTGTATAAAATGTGTCTCCTCTAGTTCCT
Source organism: Mus minutoides (assembly GCA_902729485.2). NCBI lineage: Eukaryota > Metazoa > Chordata > Mammalia > Rodentia > Muridae > Mus > Mus minutoides. The sequence goes on along the minus strand of LR750309.1, from coordinate 186,415 downwards.
TTTTCTCCTCTTGAGGTCTTCTGTCCCACAGATATGATCATAGGTAAACTTCTTCCTATATCTTCACCTATCAGTGTAGATATGACTTTAAAGGTCTAATGTAATCTTCATTTTTTTTAAAAAAAAATGAGCTTTTTAAAGTTTATTTTAATTTACTTGTACATGTCCATGGGAGGGTATGCCACAGGTACCTATAGTGGTCAGAAGAGGGTGTCAGAAATCCTGGAACTGGAGTTCTGGGTGGTTGCTTGTAACCTGAGTTGGGTGCTGGGATTGGAACTCTGGTCCTCTGGAAGAGCAGCCAGTGCTTAACCAAAGAGCCGACCCTTTAACCCATAGTTCATGTTTCTATCCTGAGAGGGACTTTTCTCTTGCATGCTTATTTGTGCTTCAGTTACCACAGATTTTATTCATGTCCATCTTTATTTCTGTGAATCAGGCTCCATTCTTAATTGTTTACATAAGTCAGCACTTTCTTACCGAGGTCACCATGGACTGAGGATGGGGTCGCTTCCTAGTGTAAAGTGAAGCCTGAATCCTTAATGAGTCATCTACCTTTCTGAGGAAAGTCTTGCAGCTTCCTTACCTATATTTCCTTTCAAAAACAAACAGGACTCTCGAGTGTTACGTTCTAGGATCCACATTGTTCCTTCTCAGCGAGTCCTAGGCTTCTAACTAGATCCAAATGCCATCAAATATAGAGCCCTGATTCCTCCAGAATATTCTCCATTTTGATTTTTGGGGTTTGGCTGAATCTTAAATTAAAGCTTGGTCTTTTTTATTTTTTTTTTCTTCACAAGAAAAGAAGGAAGTGTTGGGAATATGGCTCAGCAGATCAATGGAGCTTGCCACTAAGCCAGATAACCTGATTTAAACTCCCTGACTCCACATTGTGTTTGGAGAGAATTAACTTCTGATGTCTCTGTGCATGCTGCTGCTTCTTCCTCTTCTGTCTTCCATCTTTCTCTTGGTGCTGTTGTTGCTGTTGTTGTTTTTGTTGTTTCTTTGACCTTCTCCTCCTTCTCTCCCTCCCCCCTCACTCTTTCTCAACACAAAAAAGAAAAGAAAAAATAAAAATGGCAGTGTATGAAAATGTGAGTTACATCCAAGTTTTATTGTAGATATTTCCTACTCTAATATTTTATAGAGTTGGAAACTAAGTACTTCCTTGCCTGACATTTCAAATCTCTTATGTCTAAATCCTTAATAGACCTAACCCTAAATCCAAGACTTTCATGTGACTGAACATGTTTTCCCAGCTGGGACATGTGTACACCAGATGTGATAACCCTAGCATATTTTCTTCCTAGGCAGACAGAGAGGCAGAGAGCTCCTTGTGACTATCTTGTCCAACTGTAGTCACCTATGGTATTCCCCTAAGCAGGTCTATTTTCTTATTGCAACCACTGTCCACAAATACTCCACGGTAGATTCAAGTCCTGCAAATAGCTGTCTTCTCTATTGTCAGACAGATGAAGGGCACCCTGGCCTGACAGCAGAGCAAAGCATTCCTGTAATTTGTAGCTTTGTTTTCCCAAATAGGTGAACTTGAGGATGTAGCAAGGCCTTAGTCTTGAATGAAATATAAGTCTAACATTGTATTTTGATTTGAAGTCCTTTCAAGAGAAAGATAAAGGGCCTAGATATTTTAGGAATACTGACTGGATTTCAATCTCAAAGGCTTTTAACTTGTGTCTAAATTAAAACTGTAGAGAGAATCATACCCTGAAGAGTCCAAAAAACATTGGCATGAATAAAACCCAGAACCGGACTGCACAGAGCTGAACTCATCTGTGAAGAGCCTTCCTGGGGGAGTCAAACCTGTCCTGCTGTGAACTTCTGTCACACTGTACTCAGTATACAGGTAAGACAAGGGCAAATAGGACCTCAAATAGTCCATCTCTTCTTTTCAAAGGACAGTTACATTTTATCTCATTGTTACTATTCTTTGTAATACTTTTACAATTATTTTTTAATTTTATTCATTTTATTTTACTGATTTTATTTTTTTATTTTAAATAAATGACTACTTTTTGTCAACAACAGAAAAACTTTCCTTTTTGACTCAACCCTAAAGAAGCACATTTCTAAGGACCTCTTAAGTAGTCACAAACTTCTTAGAGGGCAAACTTGTAACTAAGGCTGCAACCCTAGTTACTGATACTTTGGAAAGGTCAATCGAAAACAAACCCTCTGAGACTTGCTGTTGATATTGTTACTCAGTACTAATTGTCCCTCTCCTTGTAGCTACACATCCAAATGACACCAGATATCCAACTTTTAAGTGATGTCTCCTCAGTATGCTCCCAGATGAATGAAAGCCAAGCAAGGTTAAGTTCTTATTTATTTTCAGTTGCCTATGAAGAAACTCTGAAGTAACAGTGTTCTTCCACATTAAAAAAAAAAAAAAAGTGACAAACAATGAGAAAAAGATGCTTGGAAAGACACCTTAAATAAATCTGACATATTTTAGTTAACACACTCTGCCTTTACAATTGCTTTTTTTGTTTTCTCTGTTGAGAACTTCTATGTTTTCATTTAACAAAAGCATACTGTCATCCTTATCTGCTATATCTAAATTGCTGGCATGCATATGCTTGAAACTTGGGCTCATTATTAAGCAAAATAAAGGCTCCTCCAACAAAAGTATTTTAATGTCACAGCAGTGAATATGACTGCCAAGGGGACCAGTCGGTGACTCTTGGGCGGGTGACTAGTACATACATTAAATAAAGACGGGATAAAGAGATGGGTAAGTCAATGAGTTTTAGCACACCTGTTGGAGCCTCGTTCATATTGGTTTATCCAATACATGAAATAACAATAGAAACCGTCAGTCCTAAATATTTTAGAGGGTTTTGGGAAGTCTAAACTCAACTAGAATCCCATATGCCTATTGGCTAGAAGAATGTAGGAGCTATAATCTAGGCATATTTTTAATAAAAGAGTACAGAGGTTCCAAACAAAGAAGCAACAGAGAAATAGCAATAGTGTGGGCCTGAAAACGTGATGGAAGATCATGTGGAAGAAGGCTTATGCTGTAAATAGTTGCTTTTGTAGGATTTACAATAGATAATAAGCCATGCTTGATGAATAAAATAATTTTTTGTAATATTGTAAATCAGTTATTTCTGTAATCAGTCCATGAGGTAGCTCACTACTGTGGTGCATTTTCTCTTCACCATGGATTGCTCCCCATTATTGTTTTTGTATGCTTGTTTTTCTCCCCTACAATGATAGCCATGGAAAATGTTCACTACTTCAAGAAACAATCATCTTAAGTCTTTGAGAATAATGTGAGCCCTTGAGCTGTAATACAAATCTGTAATTAACATTGACTTATAATTTCTCTACTCTCATTTCCATATTTGGTCCATAACAATCTTCCAAAAGTACTTTGCAAACCAAATACCATCTTCTGATTTCAAATTACTTGTGTAAGTTGGGGGGTGGGGGTGGGGGGCGGAGATCTTAAAGCAGGCAAAGAAAAAAGAAACTCAAACCTGAAGTTCTGAATTGACAAACCTGATAGACACAGCATTGTCATACCAGTCACAAAGGCAAACACAACATCTTAGTGTTAAGACTTTGCAATGAGGAAACAACAATAAAATAAAATAAAATAAATAACTGATGAAGGTTTACTGACTTTAACTAGGTAAATATTCTTATGGGCATTAAATATTTAGGGAAACCATGGGAATGAGTAAAGGTAGTCTCTGTGTCCACGAAGCTTCAGATTTAGGGACCAGAGGAGGGTGAGTTCTGTGAACACTGTGTATGTCCACATTGAGAGCAAATACTCCACATACTCTTCCAGCAACATGCAATGAAAGGCTAGTTGCATTTGCCAATGTTAGTGATGATTTGGCATGGAATCAGGCAGTCTTTTGTCTAATATTTGCAAGAAATACTTAAAATGCCAGCATAAAATAACTCAGAGATCAGAAAAACACTATAAAATGTCTAGGTTTTGTAGTTATTGGGTGAATGAATATGTGCATGGGTGGGAACATGTTGGGTCACAGCACATGTGTGGAGGTGAGAGGACAGCTGTGTGGAGCCTGCTGTTTTCTTCCTCTTTACATGCTTCTTGGGATAGAACTCAGGTCCTCAGACTTGCACAAGAAGCTCTTTCACCAGCAGAAACATCTCACGGGCCCAGAAAAAGAAAAGACAAAACAAAACAAAACAAAACCCATAAACATTAATGTAAAAGCACTTTCACAGGATCATCATAAAGGTAACAATTTCCATTTAGTCTTCTGTTTGTTTGCTGTTGTTGTTAATGGTATTTATTTTCTTGTTTTTGTTTTTTTTTTAAGAAGTCTTTGTAGCTTTCTGCTAGAACAGATCACAGATTGTAAATTTTAAACTCCCTAGAACATTCAAAAGTGCTCAAACCTATTCGTTTGTTTTAAATTATTCATTTGTGTCTTGGTGACTTTTCATGTAACTCTAATAAAAAATATCCTGACAAAAAGGGCTATGTGGGCTCATAATTCCACACACAGTCTATCAAGGAGGGGAGGTCATGGTGTCAAGACCTTGAGGCAGATCTTCACATTTCCTATACAGTCAGGAAGCAAAGAGAAATGAATGCTGGTATTTACCTCTTATTCACCTTTTCAGTCAATCTAAGACTCCAGCCCATTAAAAGATGCCACCCACTTTTAGGTCTGTCCATCTAAATTAACCTAAATTGTCAAGCACAGGCAAACTCAGAGGCTAACCTGAAGTCAGTAGTCACTCACATGTATACCTGGAGGCTTGTTTCTGTGTTGATTTCAGATCCTGCTAAGTTGACAATCAACACTATCACTGTCTTCTCCCACATAAATGTGTTTAAACTGCAAGAGTAGAATTTAGTTTGTAAAGCAGGAAGTCCTAAATGGGTGATAGAAATTGTAGATATTAACTCCTTCATGACAAATAGCTGTTTGGTTACTATAAATTAGCAATCATATCTGTCAATGTATATGCTGTATAAAATAACATGTTCAATAATTATAATCCCTGTTGAATTCATCTTTGACTTAAAGAAAGCTTGCCACTTTGTATTTTTAAAAAATCCCATTATGTCTCTTGATTTTCTCGTTATACTTGTCCTCTGCAACCATGAGCTTTCAGAAAATTTCCTGCCTTTTTAATTTCTATGAAAAGCCCACCAGAATTACCACCCAGGCATATTTTATAGCCAATAGAAAGTTTTTATTTCAGTCATCTGGGATTATATTCAGTTATTCAGGACCAAAGTATGGTGAACAAGGGGTTTTTAAAGGCAAAACACACATCCTGATATCTCGTTGAGCAGTTGTAAGGAGAGATTTTGTGCAAGCAAACAGTTTAACAGATGCTAAGATAAGCAGTCAGTTGTAAGGGGAGGCTTTAACAAGAAGTTTAAGAGAAGCAAAGTTGCTGGGACATCTTTACCTTGGGTTCCTAGGATAGAGCTGAATAATTTTCCACAGGATTATCTACCAAGAGGATCAAATTCTAGTTAAATCTGAAATGGCCTCATAAAGAATATAAGACAAATAAACATCTGCCCTGTCATAAAATACCTTAAAGCAACATATAATTTTAAAAAATAAGAATAAATTATAGAACTAGGAAATTATTTTAGTATAAGTATTATCATATTTTATTGGTTTTACATATGATGATTTGTAAACCAAAAAAAAGCCCTTTTTGTCAGGTTATTTTACCAGAGCTACATGAAAAGACACTTCTATTCTTTTTCTTTTTTTCCTCCCTCCATTGAGAACAGTTTGTAGTACCAAACTACTCCTGTTAGTGAGACCTATCTTAAAATGTGGTCAACCTACTGGGCATTACATCTTTAAGAAGACCTGGTTCACTCTCAACTAGCAGCTACTGAATGCCAACAGATCATCAAGTAGTGATGGGATTTTGTGCCATATCCTCCCTTTCATGCTGAGATTTTTTTTTTCTCTGTCCCAGTAAATCCTTTAATTTGTTCATGGGTTTAAACTTTTAATAGACTATTTGAAGGTGGCAGGACTGTGGAATATGGGACAGTTGGGAGGAAGTGGGTCACTGGGGTGTTCTGAGTCCCTCTTGTTCCTGCTTTGCTTTGCTTCCTGTTTACCATGAATCACATGCTGAGATTTTTGTCTAGCTTGAGCTTTCATAAGCCTAAGTTTGCAGAAGCCTCATGGATTCTGTCAATATCTCCACGAGTTTTTATGTGCAACTTCCCTCTTGTGCCTAGAAACATTGTTTTCTTAAAGTCACCTCTGGCTCTTCCATTCTCTCTTTGGAGAAGTTCCCTGAGATTTGGTGGGAGGGGTGTGATATGCATGTTCCATTTAGGGTCTGATCACCCCACAGTCTCTTATTCTCTACATATTGATGAGTAGAGAGGATCTCTATGTTAACTGTCACCTATTGCAACCTTAGGAGTTATTTTAATACTATGACCATTTAGCAGGTTAGTAGTATCTAGCTCTCTCCCTTTTGGTCTATGACCTATCTAGCCACAGTTCCTTCCCTGTTAACAGTTCCAGGAATAGGTTTCAAATGACAGAGTAGTCCCTAGTTCCAGAAAGACTATAAGATGACTGGTTACATCCATTAACATTTGTGCCACTGCT